>CAXKVY010018455.1:1410000-1827376 GCA_964058915.1 Tetropium fuscum | reverse complement strand
ATCATTGTAGAATGGAATGTACAGTATATCTGTAAAATATTGATGTTATTAATATTATACAGGGTGGTCCAAAACATTTTTCTAAATTTCCAGGCTTATTACGTACCCATAAAATATGAATAAACAAAAAATTATCTTATAAGCCCGAAAATAGAACTATACACTAAAAATGAGGCGCAAATTTCACTTCCGATATAAAAATTTTCAACACAAAATCAGCGGCGTAGTAAAATCGATGTTTTAAACATATTTATGTGAAAAAATATGTTTCTTTTTTCACATTTTGATATCCAAATTTACGGAAAATCCATTTGGGGTTTTTTTCTATGAAAAATCGATTTTATCACCGCAAGATCTTACGACGACAAACAGACCAACAAAACCCCGTATACTATTATGCAAACGACCACGCCGGATCCGATGACGACCTCCGATTCGATGCCGAAACGATCGTTTTCGGGTTACCGTTGAAAAAGTAAAAATTTTAATTTTCCACTTTATGGACCCGCCGTCTCTTTTAAACTGTTTGAGATCCCGAGCCGACGTACATAACCTGTTTTGATCGTCCATCTATCCTCTACATCAAAGTATATAGGGTCGAAGCGTCCGTCTGCAAAAATATAGGATATGATGTAAATTTCATTTTCGATATCAAAATTTTCATTAAACGACAGACGTAATAAAATCGAATTTGTATTTATTTTAATTGCAGCAGTTAATGGCATAAATGATTGAATTAGACCTATGTTTACCTTGTAAAAGGGCTTAAGAAAGAACTGGCCATTTTCAAGGGCGGTCCATAAAATTAACTGCAAATGAGTTATCTCGTGGACCTATAAAAAATACAAAAGGCTAGCGTCTATATTAAAAGCTACCAATTTGAAATATTATACTAGATGAGGTTATTTTTCTCCGTCAAAACTGTGAGTTGTCCTGTCAAAATCTTATTTTGACATGTTGTTAAATTAGCTGCTATATATATATATATATATATATATATATATATATATATATATATATATATATATATATATATATATATGTATATATATATATATATATATATATATATATATTATATATATATATATATATATATATATATATATATATATATATATATATATATATATATGTATATATATATATATATATGTATATATATATATATTATATATATATATATATATATATATATATATATATATATATATATATGTATATATATATATATATATATATATATATATATATATATATATATATATATATATATATATATATATATATATATATATATATATGTATATATATATATATATATATATATATGTATATATATATATATATATATATATATATATATATATATATATATATATATATATATATATATATATATATATATATATATATATATATATATATATATATATGTATATATATATATATATATATATATATATATATATATATATATATATATATATATATATATATATATATATATATATATATATATGTATATATATATATATATATGTATATATATATATATATATATATATATATATATATATATATATATATATATATATGTATATATATATATATATATATATATATATATATATATATATATATATATATATATATATATATATATATATATATATATATATATATATATATGTATATATATATATATATATATATATATATGTATATATATATATATATATATATATATATATATATATATATATATATATATATATATATATATATATATATATATATACATATATATTGTTATGAAAATTATAATTAAGAGTGCTGGCAGCTAACTTTACAACATGTCAAAATAAGATGATGATAGGCCAACTCACAGTTTTGACGGAGAAAAATAATGTATAATATTTTACAATATATCCACACATTAACACATTACACCCTAACAAGCTCTAGTGAGGTTGTGTATTGGAACTTAAGCTCTTTTCTTGTCGAGAGCCATGCAACTGAGTTGCAAACCCTCACTTCTCAATTATACTTTTTTTAGATTTAGATTGGCGGGGGCTATGCCCTTATGACGTATAGGCTTCACTATGGGCCCGTCACGTCCCGCCTTTCGAGAGCTATATTAGTCCAGTTGACTTAATGAAGCCAACTAGACGGCCAGGACATAGCTCTCTAAGGTCCCTGGGTATCAGCATCGGTTGTCCCAGGTGTCGCATGCGTGTATGCAGGAAAGCGGGGCAATTCATCAGAACATGCCCCGCTGTTTCCTCATCTTCCAAGCATCCCCTACACTCAGGGTCCTCCACAAGACCCATTGTGTAAAGGTGTCGTCTTAAGTGGCAGTGACCGGTCAGTAAGCCAGTCACTGTTCTTAAATTACATCTGCTTAGTTCCAGCAGGTGTCTAGTCCTCCCAGCGTCGGGACCAGGTATAAGTTCTTTAGCCTGCCTCATTCCTGGGGCAGTTGTGCAACAATGTTGAAACATTTGTTGGGCTAAAGTCTTCATTGAGAGAACCGCTGTGCTTCTGGAGATCCCTACGAAGGGTTCAGGCCCAGTAGGTGTCTCTAAGGTGCCTAATTTGGCCAAATGATCAGCCTTCTCGTTTCCCGGTACACCAGCATGTCCTAGGACCCATACAAGGCGTAACTTATTCCTCCGAGAGAGCGTCTCGAGGACGGTCTTGCATTCCAGAACCAGTTTTGAGCGCACTTCTACGGCACTAAGTGCCAGGATGGCGGCTCTACTGTCGGAGCATATATTGATTCTACCAGTTCTTTGTGGGCCAGCCAACAGCTCCAGCCCACAAGATAGAATCGCAAACACCTCGGCCTGGAAGACAGTAGCATGTGCTCCCAGGGCAAAGTATTTCCTTATTTGATTGGAGTCAGAAGACTCCGGCACCCGACATTCCATCTGCCCTGGATCCATCCGTATATACTCCTCAATTATATAATCCTCAATTATACTTCTGTTTTATTTATCTCTTCATCACCTGATTTTGATAACCAGATGGGACAGCGCAACTAGTAGTGTTCTTGACAAAAATATATTCGAATCTCTTAACAGTTTTAAAACTTACTGGGTTCGTGGCTTTAATCACTGTAAGTTCTTATTTTATTTATAACTAGCTATTACCCGCTACTTCGTCCGCGCGAATTTAACAAAAAATTCGCAGAGTTTACAAAATGTTAATAATTCTTAAACAAATATCCATGCTAAGTTTAATCTCATTTATTTTATTATTACTCGAAGATCGAGGACTATTACTTGAAGCAAGTAAAAATACTCGAGAGATTTACGTTAATAATTAATTATTTGTCAGTGTTTATATTGTATGTATTATATACTTCCCTATTTGAATCAGATTTTGTTCACAATTTCATGGATTTTAATTTTTGGCACGGAACACTAATTCTTTTTCTAAAATAAAAGTATCCTAAGTTACTCCTTATAACATCAGATATCTGCCGGTGAAAGTCCCGGTTCAGCCATTTCGGAGATTACCCGGATGGTATTATTTTAACGACATTATATATTTGTATAGATTAATTATTTTTTGTAATATTTTGTTTCTTAGTTATTTAAATAACTTGGAGCATAATTTCAGTGTGACACCCATATAATGGCACCTGGAACTCAAGCCCGCCTAGTCTACGAATGGCCAGGCCTCAGCTTGGGCGAAGTGGTAACCATAATCCGGTACGATGCAACGCAAGGTTACTTTGTGCGAACTAATGCCAATTTGGAAGAAATATGGGTTCCGGCACATATTCTGTCTAACTACAACCGTAAACCTTGGTCTTTTAGATTCAGAAAGCCTAGTAGACGCTTAATAGAAGGACATACCATTCAGGAGAGCCTTATGCCGGAAGGACCTCTGCCAGAATTCCGGGACAAACTTAAAGATATAACAGTACAAAGTGGGACTAAAGTGGTGTTGAAATGTCGAGTAAAAAACTGTGGACAAATAACCAAGCAGAGTTGGAAAAAACTAGAACCAAACTTGTGCATTTTAAGAAATGGCCGATTCGTAATGGGGGACAATGATGAAGGAGTGGCGATGTTAAATATAGACAACATCAAATCATCAGATTCAGGCACATACTCCTTCACTGTTATGAACCAGTTTGGGTCAGCATCGTGTTCAGCTGTCCTAACAGTCACCAGTAATTACCCCCCATTGCAGGAACCTAAGATACAAGTAATCTCATCATCCAGTGTGTTGCTAGAATGGGAAAGTGAGTCTTATAACCAATTTGTGGTGGAATATTGTAAACTAGGCACTGGCGAGTGGACATCGCCTAACAACAACTATCCCCTTAACACACAGTCCTACACAATGGAAAACTTGATCCCAGGCGAAACGTACAGCTTTAGAATCATGGCGACCCAGAATAAAATCGTTAGCCTGCCAAGTGTTGCTGTAACATTACCTGTAGCGGATAATTTGAGGTGGCAGCAAGAGCAGTTCAAAAGAAGGTATATGGAGCTGGAGGAAGTGGATAGGGGGAGATTTTCAGTCGTTAGAATTGCAAGAGATCGCGGGACTGGGGTGGAAGTAGCATTGAAACAAGTGACCAGGCGAAAGCAGCATCATGATATAACCCATGCAGAGTACTCTTTGTTGGTTGGCATGCAGCATAGGAATATTATTAGGTCACTGGCCCTGTTTGACAATGCTCCGCTGCCTGGGATCGATACTATTGTTCTTGAGCTGTAAGTAATACGTTGAATTTAGATTTTTCAGTAATGAAATAATACATATAGCTCCTGAAACCACGACCCACATAAAATGCACTTTTTTGCATTATAATACAGATTATGGATATTTTTTTTAAATCCAACGCTGGCGCTTGCATACTGCATTTATACATATATAATGCTATATCTATATAATATTTTCATTGTATCAGAAAAATACATTTTTACTTTCCAATGAATTAATTGTCCCAAAAAGCTGGCCGAAATATCGAAACATTGTTTGATTTTCGCGAAACTGTATTTGTGTTTTTTTTAAGTCGCTTTGCACGAATATATATTAACAACAATTTTTTTTTAACAACAAAATGGCGGATCCAATATGGCGGAGCATGAATATGAAGTCAATTATTGAAAAAACAAAGTAGCGGTTCCAATATGGCGGATAATTTAGTGCAAAACATATCTATATAATGATAATAATAACTTCATTGCCCAACAGTTCCCCATTTACAGAGCAATTTTACATGAAAATTCTTAAAATTAATATTAGGTGGTAAACAAAAAGACAACGTTATAGTTAAATAAGAAAAATAACAAGTGCGAGTCGGACTCGCGCACGAAGGGTTCCGTACCATTATCTATAAAATCACACAAGCTTTTAATTAATTTCGTACGACCGGCGACTCCGGCATTTATTAGCATACATTAGCCCAGCATCCATTTGTTATACGAGCCCCCTGAAATATTTATTTTATGTAGTTTTTAGTATTTGTTATTATAGCGGGCAACAGCAACACCATCATCTGTGAAAATTTCAACTGTCTAACTATCACGGTTCATGAGATACGGCCTGGTGACAGACGGATAGACGGACAGACGTACAGCGGTCTTAGTAATAGGGTCCCGTTTAACACTTTGGTACGGAACCCTAAAAAACAAAATGTAAAAAATACACGAGTTGCTTGAAATAAATTTCAGTCTCCTATTTTGTCGCGCACTTTTCTTTTGATCTCATGTATATTGCAAGAAAATATATCGCAAAATAGGCAACAGCAATTTTATTTGCGTTGGAACAGATTAAATTAATAGGTGATTTCAGCAACAAGTTTCTTTGTTCTAAATTCATGATTGGCGGTATGTAGGGGTGTTTTAGGTCGCTGAGCATGAATATAAAGTCAATTTTTGAAAAAAAAACTAAATGGTGGCTCAAAAATCGTTAATCATAACATAAAAGCACATTTTTATTAGGTACTGTTTGTAACAGAAATATGAGACATAAAACCCCGACCAAAAAAACCTCATTATATCGAAAAAAGGAGCCGTTTCGTCATATCATAAAACAATTGGATGGTGAATGTGATGCAGAATAAGAATGTTGCCAATTCAAATATTACGGATCCATTTTACACGTTCCTCGGCCGTGTCATATCGGCATCATTGGCATTCATTTGGATGCCTAAATTGCCTAATACCATCGAACGTTTTGTGGTAAAGTGGGGTCAACAATAATTCTTGAAATAGAAGTAATACAGTTATTCATTAATTTAGTGTATTATTTTGATGGGTTTTGTGTTAAAATTGATTAGTTATTAGTATTCTATCAAAACATAACAACTTGTTGAATAAAAGCGCCTTATAGTGACGATTTTAGCTTGCTGTAAGAAAAGTTATACTGCCCCGATCTCCCATTGCGGCAATTGTGGGTATCCTTTGAATGATGTCTCATATTTCGTTGTTACAAACTACCTGAAAGTAATACTCATCAATTTTTTACCAAATCGGTCAACATTAATTAGTATATCGTAAAGTGGTACATAGGAACCTTTTTTCTAATTTTGACCAGCTTTTTGAGCTTTGATCACTGTGCGACGGCCAAATTTCAGGAAAATATCCTATACCCACAGACTTCCTAAATAAAACTGGATAGCTGATAGACCTTACCCTCTCCTTACCACTTTTTAATATCGACTCATGCTACATGGTCGCCATGCTGTGACGAAATCTAGTTAATTTAGCAATTAGATGATCACGTATTGTTTTGTAACAGATATATACGAGAATGAAAAAATGCCGCATCGTCAAAGGATGCGGCTACGCTTTGACGAGATTAAACTCGGCACACGCGGCTCATCATAGACATTGGGTTTTCCTTTGCTGACGCGGAATTTTTCATTCTCATATAGGTATGTCTGTTACAAACTATAAATGTTGGTGCCAATGCACGAGTCTAAAAAGTAAAAACAGAGCCAAGCAACCTAACTAGAGATGGGAATAACGGTTCCGCGTCATTCGCGTTACTTCAGCGATCGCTACTGAGAAATAACGCCCCAAAATTTCACGACTGAGAAACATCGCGATTGATATTTCCACACTAAATATGATGCTGCCATTGGATTTTAATCTACCAATAGAATTCTGTCACAGGGTGGCGCCAGCATATGTGAAACACAGGAGGGAATACAGTTGTATTTAAGAAATAAGTGCCCATACTTAATGGAATCTATTAGATGGGATCCTATAACTAATCACGATGGAAAAAAACATACAATATTTTGAGCCCGAGACGGTATATTTTTAATTTTTCATGTTAATATTCTTATTTTTACAGTGTTAAAGGCCCACTTCTCTTTAAGCATCTTTGTGAAAATGAGCAATATTCAGAAATTGATGTAAAGAATTACACCTGCCAACTAATATCAGCCTTACACTGGCTGCATCAGCACAACATAGCACATCTAGACATCAAGGTAATTATGTAACATATCTAAGTAAATTAACACTGGGATTGCCACCAGATCATCGGCAGAACCAATCTAACATTCATTTTATATAGGAACATATTGGAAAATTTCTCGACATTATTATTATATTACACACTTCACTTCACGTGGAATAATCCCACATCGTTACTTGAGTCGAAGATGGCACACTGACACTATTCCGAGGTCCCCAATCATGATTTGCTGTAAAAGCATAGTAGAGTTTTTACTTTAATATTGTCGGCATTTATTGTCACTTAAGTATTTCTGTATTGTCTGTATAGTATTCTAGTATAGTCCTCCATGGTACACGAATATGTATCATATTTATTTTCCTACAGAATTTGAAACCACATTTCAAAACATATGTTTATAAACAAGTGTTTATTCATATATATAATGTTTTTTTCTCTAGAAGGGATGAAAAATTAATAATTGTCTTTTAAAAAATATATAATTGAAATGTAACGAAACCTCGAAATTTAAATATTAAAAATATTTAGAAATATTTTTTTTATTTTAATAGACAATAATAATGAAGAATTATTTTCAATTTAGACATTATACATGTTTATTATTCGACGTACCTTTAATATAACAAATAAGTCTTAAAATAAAAAATCAAAACACTTGACACACTTTAAAACAATTAGCTTTGATTCAATTCAAGCAATCAATCAATTATAGCTTCAAATTGCATTTGAAAATATTTACACATTATGTAGAATATAGTTAGGTGTAGTTTTTATGTAGTTATTATGTACTTAGTTTGGTAAACGATTAAAACCATAATCAGTGAAAAAAGTTTAACAAAGTAGGTAACTAAAATTAATTTTGAAGTGCCTTATAATTTTTTATATTGAGTTTATATATTTCAGAATTATATTTTATAACTTTCAGAATTGCTGGTTTTGTACAAATATTTTATATTAAATTGCAAAATTTCTTTTTTAAAAACAGTTAAGCACTCGTAGTTCAATTCATGTAACAGATATAATGCAAATGACAAATTCTTCTGTAAAACCACTTGCTAAAACTAGTGGGTTTTTAATAAAATTCCTCTTCTCTTGGAATCAGGGCCTGTGGTTCTATATGAACAATAAATTGTGGAGGTTTTAAAGAAACTGTACTTGCTCTGACACATGAATTTTATTCCTAAAGAGATAAAGTCCATACCATCAATGTTGGCGTGCACGTGATCAACGGAATTTTCTAAATCAAATCAGTTCAAGGCCATACAATATATTATCCAGTGACGTTTCGTTAAATAGGGGTTTATAAATAATCTATGCAAATAAAACACAGCTAAACGTAATTCGCATATCTTTGCTTCGTGCAGTCACTGATCACGCGCACGCCAATATTGATGGTATGGACTTAATCATAAGTTCACAAAATTGCTAGTAGTCTGTAACATCGAAATATGAGAATTAAAAACCGGAGCAAAACCGGGTGCGACTCCAACTGTCATCACATATTATGGGGCTGCAGAAGGGATAACCCCAGAGGCCGCAGTTTTGTTGAGTTTATAGGTTCAAGCGACCTAGAAATCGTCAACAAAGGCTGCGTCCCTACGTTCAGCTGCAATCGAGGTCAATCAGTAATTGACCTCACCATTTGCACGCCGAACCTAGCCAATAGGATCCAGAAATGGTCAGTGTCTGACGAAGTGTCCATGTCTGACCATAGACATATCCTATTTTACGTAGAGGCAACTCACGTTAAGACTATAACTGTCTCAAGAAACCCAAGGGCTACCAACTGGGACCTCTACAATGAGGAACTAAAGGGGCGCTCATGGGATATGCCATACGGACTCGCTAATACAGCTGAGATTGACATTGCAGTCAACCAGATGTCAGCAGCCGTTGTCGAAAGCTTCGAAGAAAGCTGCCCTGCGGCAAGCAAACCTTCGAATGCTAAACATCCCTGGTGGAATAACACCCTGGAAAAACAAAAAAAGTTAGTTCGTGGGCTTCGTAACAAACATCCTAATGACTGGGAAGCCTTTCATAACTCCCAGCGCGAATACAAACGTGCTCTTCGAGTGGCACAGAGAGAAAGCTGGAGGAAATTCTGCACCGGCATAAATGAAATGCCGGCCGCAACACGCCTCTGCAAGATCCTATCTAAGGACCCTAATGCCAGGATTGGCGCACTAGCCTATCCTGGTGGTGGGTTCACCTCAACTGCAGGGGAAACGATGGAGCTCTTGCTCCAGACGCATTTCCCGGACTCACGGCAGAGTAATGACCACTTGGATACCGAGCGCAGGCCGGGACCAATGGATTATAGCACTGCCAAGAGAGTACTAACGTTTGAGAGGGTAATCTGGTCTGTTAAGACCTTTCCCCCTTTCAAATCGCCCGGTAGGGACGGAATTTACCCGGCCCTACTACAATATGGATTAAGCACGCTAGCGCTGTTCCTCGTCAGGATATTCAGATCCTGCTTGGCGCGGAGCTATGTTCCCTCGTTATGGAGGGAAGTGAAAGTTGTGTTTATCCCAAAAACAGGAAGATCGGACTATACCGACCCAAAGTCATTTAGGTCGGTATAGCCAATAAGTCTTACGAGTTTTCTATTGAAGACACTGGAAAGGCTTATTGACCGATACCTAAAGGAGGAACAACATGCAATGCGGCCTCTCCACGCACATCAGTACGCTTACCAGAATGGTAAATCGACTGAAACAGCATTACACCACCTTGTTCGCAAGATAGAAGGGACGCTCGAAAATAAACGAGAGTCACTTGGTGCCTTTCTAGACATAGAAGGAGCGTTCGACAACACCCCCTTTGATGTCATTCCTCGCTCCTTAGCTCAGCGTGATGTGGAGCCTTCCCTATTGGGTTGGATTCGATTCATGCTTTCGCAACGGAGCATCCAAGCAGAAATGCATGGTCATAAACACACAGTGGTTGCTAGTCGGGCTGCCCTCAGGGAGGGGTTCTCTCCCCCCTACTGTGGAGCCTTGTAGTGGACAGCCTACTGTGGGAATTAAATGACGCTGGTCTGTATGCACAGGCCTATGCAGATGACTTGGTCATCCTATGCAGTGGAACCAGGGACAATTTGCGTGGCCCTATGGCTAGGGCCATAAGAATAGTTGAGAACTGGTGCCAAATAGCTGGCCTTAGAATAAACCCTAAGAAAGCTCAGCTTATGCTATTCAGCAAAAAGAGGAACCAAGAAAATCGACCAGAGATTACTCTCTCTGGTGTGGTCCTCACCTACCACCAGACGGTGAAATATCTAGGTGTTCACCTCGATGCTAAACTGTCTTGGCATGATCACATATCATGCAAAATCAGGAAAGCAACGTGTGCACTGTGGACGTGTAGGAGGGCCTTTGGTGGAAGCTGGGGTCTTAATCCCAAGGTTCTCCACTGGCTCTACTGCACTATTGTTAGACCAATTTTAACTTACGGGGCCATCGTGTGGTGGCCTTGTGTTGAAAGGAACTCAACTAACAGGCAACTGGACAGGGTCCAGAGACTTGCGTGTTTAGGGATGACTGGAGCATTGAGGACGGCTCCCACCAGAGCTCTGGAGGTGCTATTAAATCTCATGCCACTACAAATATTCATTAAATTGGAAGCCATGCGTGCGGTATATAGACTGCGCACGCTAGACCAGTTACAGGTGTGCTCATTCGGGCACTCTCGCATGTGGAACTGGGCCACCGAACGATGCCCGGTTCTACTCATGAGTGGTGATCATACTCCCACTAAACTACATCCCTCGAACTTCCTGGAGGTCGTAATCCCTGACCGCGAGGAGTGGGGGATAGAGAACACCCCGATGGCAATCCGCAACGGAACCAACTGGTATACGGATGGATCCAGGGCGGATGGAATGTCGGGTGCCGGAGTCTTTTCTGACTCGGAACAAATAAGTAAATACTTTGCTCTGGGTGCACATGCTACTGTCTTCCAGGCCGAGGTATTTGCGATTCTATCCTGTGGGCTGGAGCTGCTAGCTGGCCCACAAAAAACTGGTAGAATCAATATATGCTCCGACAGTAGAGCTGCCATCTTGGCACTTAGTGCCGTTGAAGTGCGCTCAAAACTGGTTCTGGAATGCAAGACCGTCCTCGAGACGCTCTCTCAGAGGAATAATTTACGCCTTGTCTGGGTCCCAGGACATGCTGGTGTACCAGGAAACGAGAAGGCCGATCAACTAGCCAAATTAGGCACTTTAGAGACACCTACCGGGCCTGAACCCTTCGTAGGGATCTCCAGAAGCACAGCGGTTCTCTCAATGAAGACTTTAGCCCAACAAATGTTTCAACATTGTTGGGCAACTGCTCCAGGCATGAGGCAGGCTAAAGAACTCATATCTGGTCCCGACGCTGGGAGGACCAGACAGCTGCTGAAGTTAAGCAGATGTACCTTAAGAACAGTGACAGGCCTACTGACCGGTCACTGCCACCTAAGACGACACCTCTACATAATGGGTCTTGTGGAAGACCCTGAGTGTAGGGGATGCTTGGAAGATGAGGAGACAGCAGGGCATGTTCTGATGAATTGCCCCGCTTTCCTGCATACACGTATGCAATACCTGGGACAACTGATGCTGATGCTCAGGGACTTTAGAGAGCTATGTCCCAGCCGCCTCGTTGGCTTTATTAAGGCAACTGGACTGGTATAGCTCTCGAAAGGCGGGACGTGACGGGCCCATACTGAGGCCTATACGTCAAAGGGCAGAGCCTCCGCCAATCTCAATCAATCAATCAAACCGGAGCAAAAAAACCCTCATTATATCGATTTCTTCACACCTGCTACAGAATTTTTAACAGCGTTGTCAAGTATAACCGATTTCCAGGAATTTAAGGAAAAACACATCATTTTATATACATCGCCCATCACATTATGGCATTATCATGTAGTATAACAAAATATTGATCACACTATATACCTTTCGTCATCATAAAACAATTGGATGATGAATGTGATGCAGAATAAGTAGGTATGTTTCACATTCAAATATTACGAATCCATTTTACACGTTCCTCGGCCGTGTCACATCGGCATCCTTAGCATTCATTCGTATGCCAGCTGTGCTAATACCATCGAACATTTTGGGGTAAAGTGGAGCCAACAATGGTTCTTGAAATAGAAGTAATACAGTTATTCTTTAATTTAGTGTATTATCTTAATGGGTTTTGTGTTAAAATTGATTAGTTATTAGTATTCTCTCAAAACATAACAACTTGTTGAATGAAACCGCCTTTATAGTGACGATTTTAGCTTGCTGTAAGAAAAGTTATACTGCCCCGATCTCCCATTGCGGCAATTGTGGGTATCCTTCGAAATTTTTTGTCTCATATCTATGTTACAAACTATACATGTATGCATCACTTTTTATATTTGAGTTTCATTAGGTGTATGTATATGTACAGTCGCGAGCAGTTGAAAATACACAATTCTATTGCCAGATTTCCTTATATTTGGTTTTTGAAGTGACTTGAAAATTTGAGGTTTAATTTGAGTACTGACAAACAATAAAAACTAACCAAACACAGTCATTGTTTCATTATAAAATGTGTCAAGTATCAACATAAGACGTCATTTGAAAAGATCAGAACAAAAATCGTGCACCTTCAACTGCTTGTCAGTGTACCTGTTAAAATCATAATAAAAAATTAAAATATATCTTTTTTCCACTCTCCATACTTTTGCAGCCTGAAAATGTGATGGTGGACCTGTCCACCCCCATCTCCATTCTGAAACTAGTGGATTTCGGTGACTCCGTTAACACCTCGAAAAATGTAATCCTACCACCAGCTTGCCTTGAATTTGCCTCTCCGGAACTGGTCCTTGGTCAGCCGGTTGGAAAACACACCGATTATTGGGCAGCCGGTGTGTTCCTCTATGTACTACTTAGCGGAGTTTCCCCATTTTTAGACGACTCAATGGAAGAAACCACGGCAAATATTCTGAAATGCGATTACTGTTTCCCAGATGACTATTTCCAAGGGGTCTCCAATGATGCCAAAGAATTAATTAGTAAGTTGCTAGTTCTGGTGCCATCTCAGAGAATGGACATGGAGACTTGCCTGGATTTCGTGTGGTTAAAGGAGGTATGTAGTCCATACTAGTACAATAATGATAGTCGACATAATTAGATTGAATTAAAATATTTAGTGCGGGAAAAAATGTATACATGGACGTTCATTTAACAGCACATGTGTAGGTGAACATGATTTTTTTATTATGTTCATTAATAGTAAATAAATTCATCAATTCTTGATTGCATATTATTGAGTCATTTTGAAGTTGAAGTTGGTTATTTTAATAATAGTCAAAAAAATATTTTTTAAAAACATGTTCTAAATGTTTTTCATGAAAGTGAATAACTTTTTCATGGAATGTTGCCGGCTTAAAACCACAATGATCTTATTGTATTGTCTTATTCTTCTGTATTTTCCAGAATCAGTCATCGTGTGTCATACAGTCAGCTCGCTTGAAAACATTTATGCAGCGCAGGCATCCCATGAATGTTTCCACGACTCCAACTAGTCCAATTTATTATAATGAACACATGTTCTAAACATGAAGTACTTTTCTTTATTAGTATATGCACTTTATCTCATTAATTTAGATCGACTTAATAGTATACTTTAAATTCTAGTAATGTGATATTTGTTATATTCTAGTTAATAATTATATGATAACGCAATATTTTAAAGTGTCTTTAATTGCAGTTTTATATGTTCCATTTTAATTCCTAATTTTAACATATGTGTGACTGTTAAATATATATATATATATATCTATATACATATATATATTTGTAAATATAAACAATTCAATAATAAAGATGTTTTATTTAAATTGTTATGCAATACAAAAACCGGCCAAGTGCGAGTCGGACTCGCGCACGAAGGATTCCGTACCATTATCTATAAAATCACACAAGCTTTTAATTAATTTCGTCCGACCGGCGACTCCGGCATTTATTAGCATACATTAGCATAGCATCCATTTGTTATATGCGAGCCCCCTTAAATATTTATTTTATTCAGTTTTTAGTATTTGTTGTTATACCGGCAACAGAAATACATCATCTGTGAAAATTTCTGGTGACAGAGGGACAGCGGAGGCTTAGTAATAGGGACCCGTTTTACACTTTGGTAAGTAACCCTAAAAATGGACAATAAGTGTGTGACTCGTATATAGCACATAATTCTAAACTTGGCTTGACCTGCAAATACTTGACCTTGACCTACAAATTTATTTATTACTGTCAGCATAAACTGTCAGTGCTTATGCGTTCATTTATAAAACGGTTATGATATGGGAAATAGTGTTTCCTTTGGCTTGGTGTGTTTAAAATACAATCTATCGTTTACTGGATTCTAGTTTAAGTTCATCCTCAGCAAGTGAGGAAGAAGACATAACGGTATTGAGATGAGAAAAAATATATATGCCATGACTGCAATGTTTTCATCAAAATTGTTTTGCAATCGGTTTTGATTTCGCCCCCCAGCCTTGTCCTCAAATAAAAATAAAACTTACTCTCACATAATAGGGAACATTCCCAATTTTTTTATTGCTCCATAATGTTCTACTATACTGAAAAAAAAAAGCAAAATATGACGCCTTAATTCCCAATAATAAATTTGCTATAAATTGTTAGTCTCGCACGCGGGCAAACCGTTTCAAACAGATTCAAAGTCGTGACGCCACAGGCTACAATTTACAAACGACGAGGGGACCGATTCGGTTGGCTACTAGAGATCGTAGCACTCAACCGCTTGATTTCATATTTCATTCGGCCGCTTTCCGGCGCAACGCCTGCCGAATATTGTAGATTGTGACGTCACAGCTAGTTTCGAGCCGCTTCAGTTTTATCGCTGTTTAGATACTTCATACTGATCGCGCGGAATTAGAAATCTTGTTTTCTATTGAAGTACACGTTTTATTACAACGTTACGCTATGTTTTTTAGTATTATATTGTATTTAAAATCTTAGTCATGTTCCCTATTGACAGGAATCGCTTCTCCGCATTTGTTACTTTATTTTCGAGCTTTTCTCTGCAAATATATGGCATTCAGTAATTTAATGTCATCCATTTTGTAGAAAGTGGCTTTTAGCGGCTTTTTTCCCCGTAAGATGCATGATGCATTCCACTTTATGGAACAGAATCGACTTTACAGAGAATTAAAAGTCTACTCTTTCTATTAGAGTCTTAGTTTGAGTTATGTTATGCCTTTCCTGGACGTGTTCCCACATTATAGGTACTTCACACGCTGTTGCCACTCAATGTACCTTTCTTTTATGAATCCGTTGTGTATCAAAATCAAAGCATGCTTTAGTAATCCTGCATTATACGTATTCAAATATGCGCATGCGCGATCGGAACGCTGTATCGCAGATTTCGTGGTTAATTTCTGTACACAGTTGCCATATCTCGCCACTCTCCAGGGTTCACGCGCACTGCATTTACTCCATCGGCAATTATGCACATATTGACGACAACAAATAAGCCACAGCTGCATACCCATTACTTTTTAATATCTATCCTAGACACAATATTTAATGCCTGAAAGAATTATGGAGAATAATACATAAACACATAGTTTTATTTTATTTTATTCAACTATCACCTAAATGTAAAATTAACTATTCCTACATACATACACCAGTTTTACTGGTTTCCTGAATACAATTATTTATTCCTCCCCTGTTTTTACTGGTGTCTATCGTAAGCACCTAATTCGATATTTATATTGATGTTCTATTATCAAACATGCTAATACAAAACCTTGTAACATAACATTCATTATATAACTTCAATTAAAATCTAGCACTCTTAGCACAAACATTTCATAAAATGAAAATGACAACTATGTATAATATGCTTGCAAACTATCATTTCTGTAACACCATCCGACAGCGCATGCGCATATTTGGATTCGTGAAATGCAGGATAACACATGCTTTCCCTTCTTTTAACCAGTTTTGCTTCTGCTACAAAACATTAAGTTTCATTTTATTTTCTAATAATGTTTGAAAAACGAACAGTGAGCGCATAGTGCCGCATAGCGCATAGTGCCGCATAGCGCATAGCATAATTCACAACACATCCACAAAGCTAAAGCCACAAAACACTTGCTAAAGCAATATGTTTTCGACGGATCCACTCTAGACCTCGGTCGTTCCTCGGTTCATTTCTATGGACGGAACACACAACGAGTTTCCACCGCGGATAACAGCCTATGTTAACGCTGCTTCATTGGCGGCATGCATTCGTGGTATGTGTGGGAGAGAGAGAGAGAGAGAGTGGCGAGGGTAGTTATACAAGATAAAGATAGGCAATAGTGTAATAATCCATACAAGAGATACCTACATGCATCTAGCCGAGGTCGGACAATGAGCCTGCTCCACGACAGTCGCGGGACATGCATGCGACGGGCGCTTGTTGGATCACCTACTCATTATAATATCCATGGTTTCTACTCACATATGGGGATATTTTATGAATGTTGGCGAAGTCCGGTTTACTTTGTTTGATTTGACATCAAATTTGGACTGCAATTTAATATTGATAATATGGAAGTATTGGGAAAAAAATTAATTTACTCGATAACCGCACGACAAAACAATGAATATTATACAAGGAACACTGTCTATATATCCCTATTCAGTTGATTGATTGATTGAGATTGGCGGGGGCTCTGCCCTTTGACGTATAGGCCTCAGTATGGGCCCGTCACGTCCCGCCTTTCGAGAGCTATACCAGTCCAGTTGCCTTAATAAAGCCAACGAGGCGGCTGGGACATAGCTCTCTAAAGTCCCTGGGCATCAGCATCAGTTGTCCCAGGTATTGCATACGTGTATGCAGGAAAGCGGGGCAATTCATCAGAACATGCCCTGCTGTCTCTTCATCTTCCAAGCATCCCCTACACTCAGGGTCTTCCACAAGACCCATTATGTAAAGGTGTCGTCTTAGGTGGCAGTGACCGGTCAGTAGGCCTGTCACTGTTCTTAAGTTACATCTGCTTAACTTCAGCAGCTGTCTGGTCCTCCCAGCGTCGGGACCAGATATGAGTTCTTTAGCCTGCCTCATGCCTGGAGCAGTTGTCCAACAATGTTGAAACATTTGTTGGGCTAAAGTCTTCATTGAGAGAACCGCTGTGCTTCTGGAGATCCCTACGAAGGGTTCAGGCCCAGTAGGTGTCTCTAAAGTGCCTAATTTGGCTAGTTGATCGGCCTTCTCATTTCCCGGTACACCAGCATGTCCTGGGACCCAGACAAGGCGTAAATTATTCCTCTGAGAGAGCGTCTCGAGGACGGTCTTGCATTCCAGAACCAGTTTTGAGCGCACTTCAACGGCACTAAGTGCCAAGATGGCAGCTCTACTGTCGGAGCATATATTGATTCTACCAGTTCTTTGTGGGCCAGCTAGCAGCTCCAGCCCACAGGATAGAATCGCAAATACCTCGGCCTGGAAGACAGTAGCATGTGCACCCAGAGCAAAGTATTTACTTATTTGTTCCGAGTCAGAAAAGACTCCGGCACCCGACATTCCATCCGCCCTGGATCCATCCGTATACCAGTTGGTTCCGTTGCGGATTGCCATCGGGGTGTTCTCTATCCCCCACTCCTCGCGGTCAGGGATTACGACCTCCAGGAAGTTCGAGGGATGTAGTTTAGTGGGAGTATGATCACCACTCATGAGTAGAACCGGGCATCGTTCGGTGGCCCAGTTCCACATACGAGAGTGCCCGAATGAGCACACCTGTAACTGGTCTAGCGTGCGCAGTCTATATACCGCACGCATGGCTTCCAATTTAATGAATATTTGTAGTGGCATGAGATTTAATAGCACCTCCAGAGCTCTGGTGGGAGCCGTTCTCAATGCTCCAGTCATCCCTAAACACGCAAGTCTCTGGACCCTGTCCAGTTGCCTGTTAGTTGAGTTCCTTTCAACACAAGGCCACCACACGATGGCCCCGTAAGTTAAAATTGGTCTAACAATAGTGCAGTGGAGAACCTTGGGATTAAGACCCCAGCCTCCACCAAAGGCCCTCCTACACGTCCACAGTGCACACGTTGCTTTCCTGATTTTGCATGATATGTGATCATGCCAAGACAGTTTAGCATCGAGGTGAACACCTAGATATTTCACCGTCTGGTGGTAGGTGAGGACCACACCAGAGAGAGTAATCTCTGGTCGATTTTCTTGGTTCCTCTTTTTGCTGAATAGCATAAGCTGAGCTTTCTTAGGGTTTATTCTTAGGCCAGCTATTTGGCACCAGTTCTCAACTATTCTTATGGCCCTAGCCATAGGGCCACGCAAATTGTCCCTGGTTCCACTGCATAGGATGACCAAGTCATCTGCATAGGCCTGTGCATACAGACCAGCGTCATTTAATTCCCACAGTAGGCTGTCCACTACAAGGCTCCACAGTAGGGGGGAGAGAACCCCTCCCTGAGGGCAGCCCCGACTAGCAACCACTGTGTGTTTATGACCATGCATTTCTGCTTGGATGCTCCTTTGCGAAAGCATGAATCGAATCCAACCCAATAGGGAAGGCTCCACATCACGCTGAGCTAAGGAGCGATGAATGACATCAAAGGGGGTGTTGTCGAACGCTCCTTCTATGTCTAGAAAGGCACCAAGTGACTCTCGTTTATTTTCGAGCGTCCCTTCTATCTTGCGAACAAGGTGGTGTAATGCTGTTTCAGTCGATTTACCATTCTGGTAAGCGTACTGATGTGCGTGGAGAGGCCGCATTGCATGTTGTTCCTCCTTTAGGTATCGGTCAATAAGCCTTTCCAGTGTCTTCAATAGAAAACTCGTAAGACTTATTGGCCTAAATGACTTTGGGTCGGTATAGTCCGATCTTCCTGTTTTTGGGATAAACACAACTTTCACTTCCCTCCATAACGAGGGAACATAGCTCCGCGCCAAGCAGGATCTGAATATCCTGACGAGGAACAGCGCTAGCGTGCTTAATCCATATTGTAGTAGGGCCGGGTAAATTCCGTCCCTACCGGGCGATTTGAAAGGGGGAAAGGTCTTAACAGACCAGATTACCCTCTCAAACGTTACTACTCTCTTGGCAGTGCTATAATCCATTGGTCCCGGCCTGCGCTCGGTATCCAAGTGGTCATTACTCTGCCGTGAGTCCGGGAAATGCGTCTGGAGCAAGAGCTCCATCGTTTCCCCTGCAGTTGAGGTGAACCCACCACCAGGATAGGCTAGTGCGCCAATCCTGGCATTAGGGTCCTTAGATAGGATCTTGCAGAGGCGTGTTGCGGCCGGCATTTCATTTATGCCGGTGCAGAATTTCCTCCAGCTTTCTCTCTGTGCCACTCGAAGAGCACGTTTGTATTCGCGCTGGGAGTTATGAAAGGCTTCCCAGTCATTAGGATGTTTGTTACGAAGCCCACGAACTAACTTTTTTTGTTTTTCCAGGGTGTTATTCCACCAGGGATGTTTAGCATTCGAAGGTTTGCTTGCCGCAGGGCAGCTTTCTTCGAAGCTTTCGACAACGGCTGCTGACATCTGGTTGACTGCAATGTCAATCTCAGCTGTATTAGCGAGTCCGTGTGGCATATCCCATGGGCGCCCCTTTAGTTCCTCATTGTAGAGGTCCCAGTTGGTAGCCCTTGGGTTTCTTGAGACAGTTATAGTCTTAACGTGAGTTGCCTCTACGTTGAATAGGATATGTCTATGGTCAGACATGGACACTTCGTCAGACACTGACCATTTCTGGATCCTATTGGCTAGGTTCGGCGTGCAAATGGTGAGGTCAATTACTGATTGACCTCGATTGCAGCTGAACGTAGGGACGCAGCCTTTGTTGACGATTTCTAGGTCGCTTGAACCTATAAACTCAACAAAACTGCGGCCTCTGGGGTTATCCCTTCTGCAGCCCCATAATATGTGATGACAGTTGGAGTCGCACCCTAATACTAGAGGGAGACCCCTGTCCTCACAGTATCTGGTAAGTGCTACCACTTCAGTTGGGGGAGCGGTTACTTCAATGGGGAAGTAGGACGAGCAGATCACGATATAGTGATCGCTCTGTCCAGCTTGCACCCTGATTTTTACTGCCATCAGATCGCGTGTGCATAGATCCGATAGGGGAAAGCAATCAATACCACAGGTTATGATGCCTGCACGAGGATTCTCTGCAGAGGAGCAGTAGTGTATTGCTCCTCCAGAAGCAGATAATCCTCTAATGTTACCCTGATATAGCCAGGGTTCTTGAATTAAGGCTACCTGGCATTTAAGGCGCCTGAACTGTTCACATAGAACAGCAGAGGCGGCCTTGCTATGCTGAAGGTTCACCTGTATAAATCTGATTACGTTCTCAGAGTTCATAAGCTTAAGGCTGTCAGAGTGCATTGGGGCTGTCATCATCTGACGTCCCCAAGGGCTCCTCTGCTTTATGGAGTTCTCCGGTGAGAGTATCATCTTCTTCGGAGTCCTCCATTAGCAGCGCATTCTCCACCTCCCTTTCTGTCCGAAGGTGTCCACGGAGGCAGCTTTGTGCTCCTCCGTGACCACCTTCACAGACTCCCTTACAGCAGCACCATGTGGAGCCACAGTAGAGGGAGTCACTGGCTCAGGAGGAGGCGGTTGATTCGTTGCTTCCATGGAGGGCCGCCCGCTTGTGGCGTTCCGTCCATGGCCTTTGAATTGCACAGAGGCTCGGGTTGTTCCATAGAACAAGTGGAGGCCTCTGTTCTTTATCACGTTGACGGACGGTCTGTCCATCCCCGTAACAAGTAGAAGGCCTTTGGCCTCCTCCTTGCGCGCTCTGATGCGCCAGTTGGCACACGAAAGCCCAGGGTTCTGCAGCTCTAGGATCCGCAGAACATCCTGGTTTGATCGGTGCCGACCAGTGTTAGTGATAGTGTTGCCCTTTCCAGCCTTAGGGCAGTTGTGAGTCTTTTGTGGGCTCTGCCCTGGCCTTCAGGTGTGGGCCCGGGGACTCGCGGTCTTTTTGCACTTTTGGCTCCCGTATCAGAGCCTTTGGTGTCTGTCGCTTTACCTGGGGCACCAGCTTGGGAGCCCGAGGTTGTCGTACCCGCAGCACTGCTTTCTGCAGAGCCGCTGGGTTCCGTTCTGGCGAGGGCCGCAGCTGCTGCAGCCTTTGCCTTCTTCCTTCTCTTCCTTTCCGCGCCGCAGACGTTTGGCTTCCTCAGTTTGGCCCTGTCCAGAGATTTGGTCAGGTCGTCTACTGAGGCAGCCATGGCTGCAGTGGAAAGGGAGGACTGGGTTAAGACAGAGCCATCGGGAGTAGAGGGCACCGAAGTGGAGCCCTCAGGTATGATGGGAGAGAAAGGCACCGAGGTGGAGCCTTTCGAGGTAGAGGGGACTGTGAAGGGCACCGAGAGCCCTTCACAGGTTGGGATAAGTGAGGCACCTCTTTGGAGCCTTCACTTATGGATGGGGTGGGGGGTGAGGAAATGTGGCCTTCCTCCTGCCGTCTAATCGTGGGATTTGTTTTTGGTTTTTCCATCATGTTCCCACGAGTAGGCTCCAATAAACGGTCACCCCCGGGTGAGGGCCTTTTCTCCGGGGGAAAGCTAAATTTTCGACGACGGGGTCGCTTGGTACCGTCGCTTAGGTAGAGACTAGTCTCTCAAGAGGGCAGAAAGAATCCACCCTGATGAAAGTCACCCCGCCGGTCACCACCATACTCGGGGGATTTGTTATAGAGATTTACTCCTCGCGTGCCAGCCAGTGAAGGCAAGCACCCCGGTGATAAACCTCAGCCTACATATCCCGCTACGCTTGCGAGGTCGTTGAGGGCTGGGCTATCATCCCTATTCAGTTATATATTGATAATTTCTTGCAAATATATTCGGGAGCGTTTTGTCATTGAATCGGAATTAAATGAATTTTGGAATTATAATACAATTACACGTAAGTACCATTATATTTTTTTAATAGTCTGTCCATATTCTCCTACACAATAACTATAATTAGCCATATTATAGATTCACTTGTAAATCGACACACGACACGAACTGTGTCACGACTGTGGTAGGTATTTAGTTATTTTTATATGGAGGCTAGGTAAGTAAAATAACCCTACTATTCGAGTAACAAAGATAATCATCCAAGTTGGGGTAACTCCTTAGAGTTAGAGGGTAAGCTTATTCGTAATTGACCTGAGCCGCGGAAATACAAAAGACACTAAAGGAATTATAAAAAATAGCAGCATTTTTTCTGATGCCCTTTTCCCTCTTCCCTTGATACGCTTATGGTATATATTTTATTTTGTGGGTTCACGTCATAGACAATCCACATCCTATAAAATTACACTATTACCGAAGTCTATATATGATACCTCTGTGCTATTACAAGTACTTAATAAAGGCAATGTATTTGCTATTACGATAGTAGCCCTATACCGTTATGATACGTTAGAGGCTAGAAGCGAGAACTGGTCAAGTCGGCGCAGGTCAATGCATTTTATATGGGTGGCCTCCGCAGTGACGTGACATTTCATCTCGGGAACAATACATTTTATATGGGCGTTTATATCGCAGTGACGTCGGGCCGTATGCGCGTCGGCATACCGGTATTATAGGGCTACTGTGACACGTGATCTGTGATTATTGTGATTGTGATTATTGTGATTAAGTATAAATAAATAAAAAGCTACATAAGTTTTTCGTCCCAACATTTTCTTATGAGCCTGTCGTCCTGTGCGCTTGCAATGAACGTAATGTGATTTTAACAATAAAAATTCAAATTTTCATGCATTTTCATGCACATAACAATGTGCGCTTGAAATGAAAATTTGAATTTTTATTGTTAATATCACATTACGTTCATTGCAAGCGCACAGGACGACAGGCTTATAAGAAAATTTTGGGTAAATTATTAATAAAAACTAGCGAATATTTCGTGATTTAAAAAAAATCATCGTTTTTATTTTTTAGAATAAATCATGATTTTTATCAGCCTTGCGTTTGCCTAGGGGCGCCAAATTAATAAATCCGGGCGGGTACCCACTTGCTCAAACTATGCCAATTCTTAGGGCTTATAATAATAATAATTACTGCCTATTGCCGCCTAACTTAACGCCCAACAAAATTTTACCTACTTTCACGAATGCAACGAGCAGATATTTCATTACCTATCAACTACCCCGAACGAAGATATAATATAAGGAATAAGGACTACGAGCGAGGAAAAGTATGCCATTATAACAAGATTAGCGTAGAATTGCAGCAATCCAGTAATGGCACTGAGCCAAGAATGGCCTTGTTTTGGCGCATGGGCGGCACGGTCGTGTTTCAGAAGGCCACTAGCGTTAGGAGTTAGGAACCAGTAAATAATTATATGAACGCAGGATACTTCGGCATTGAAAATTCTTGATTAAATTGATGCAAAACTGTTCTGAATGCCTATTTGACGTTTAATTGCAGATTTATATAACTAGGGGCTGCGACGGAATTTTAATTAGGTACTATTGAGGTTCTATGGCTCAGGCTATAGCCAATATAGGTACTCATACTAATGAAGAATAAGAATAATCGATCGGATTGCTTCTTACTTTTATGCGATGAGAAAAAACATCGATTGTACTTCAAGTTCAAATAACACTTGTTACAAACGATACGATATTATGTAGTAATCGCGTACGTGTAATTTCTAAATAAAAAGTATTTGGAAATCTGGATGCAATTAATTCTAAATCTGCGCATTGGCGCCGACTGCCGGGGGCTCAGAGGCAAAGGTTCTCAGATTCTCCCTGAATCATCACCGCACTATAATATGCCGCCGGATATGATGGAATGCTTGCGTAATATGCAACACTTCACTAATTGTATATTGCAATAATATAATATATTATAAGCATATTGTATTCACAAAGGCAAACAAACAGCTGGAGGAGAGCAGCAAGATCTGTGTCCGTGGCTAGTGCTAGTGGTTTACGTCTTCGAGGCGTAGGTAGTGATTCTACTTAGGTATAACACCGAATGTTAGTGACGTGACGTAACGGAATATATATGAAATATGATATGTGATAAAATAGGTATATTTTTAATTTACGAAACAATCATCGTATTTAGCGGTAAGGACACATTTAAAAACCTAGAAGGTTTCTTTCGCATCCATGGATTGAATACACAGATGGAAAAATGTATTGTTCTTAATGCAAAGATGATTACGAATGCAAGACATTGACCTCAAACGTAAGAAATATTCAAAACAATTTTTTAACCCGTAAAAAACTATGGAAATATTTAAATCACAAGAGCACTCGACTTTTTATAGTAACATAATCAGCAAATGTATTAAGCATGCTTTCTAAATATACTTTGAAGGAGATAAAAGATGCAGGACAGACATCATTAAAAATTTATGTCTGAAAATGTCTGAAAAAGAAATTGTACGTATATAAAACTGTAATCATTGACCAAAGTTCTCAGTCTCAGAGGGTTTATATGTTCTACAGCATTGCACAAAAAAAATAATGCCCTAATCTTTTGACGAAACCAAGTTGAAATTACATACGAATGTATTTTTCAGCAACGTGGAATCCAAAAAATTACAATTGAAAACATTAATGATGTCGAGTATTCAAAAAAATCATCAACATATATATTTGTACAGCAGAATGCTGTATCTACAGTGTGCAGAGTTCGCCAGCATATTTTGACATTTATCTACAGGATATATTTAATAAAATGGCAAACAAACATTTTAGAAGTTTTTGTCAACCATCAAAATTACTTATCAGAAAAAACAACTATCGGAGCGTCATAATTTTAAATGTTTCATTTTTTAATGGTACCTATGACTGCGCCAAATATATTTTTCAGTTTTTGTAAATAATGCATTTTACAGGCCTCAAAAATGTATAATTTGCCTATATTTGGTCAAACGGGTTTTAAAATATATATGAGAGTAAATAATATGGAAACAATGTGTATCGGAAATTCAGGTTGCTCTGAAAAACACCCATTATTGTTTTCGTTTTCTGTTGATCTGTCAAATAATGTGTCAAAATATATGTAATAGTGCATTTTATTAGTGGTATAAATGCATGTAATTTTGACGGTTGACAATAAGAAAAAAAACTTCCTTATCTTCCGTCTTCTTCTTATTTTGATGCGAATATATTATATATGTAGGTACCTACCAACTTAGTTTAAAAATTCAGAATACAAAGCTCCCTCTTTTCACGCGGCGCCGTCGCTGCCCTTAGGGCCCATCTTCCTAAAACGTATATTTCAGTAATGTCCATTGTTTTTATGTGCGCTCTGTAGAAGCTCTGTGTCCCTAAATAACGCCTTAATCCAAAACTAGGACACTACGACGACCGTACAAAACCTCTGCTAGATATGGATTTTCCATTGGAGAAATAAATTCTCCTAATTCCGCGAACCAGCAGGCTGTTTGTCGCTATTTTATGTTATATTAGCTACGTAATTTCACGTTTCTGTTACTAATGCGCAAAATGAAGCGTGCATTTTGCCTGGGTCCCTGGGTCTTTTGTTTCTGATATTGGGGATACGGGAAACCAAGAATTTACTGGCGTAAGCTTTTAGGAGAAATGAAAATTCAATCTCAATAAATCTACTTTTTACTTCGTATTATTAATAGAACTTGGGCACGCATAGAAAAAAATGCTATAGGTACTATATGTACCTGCCATTTACGTAGTCTTAAAATTCAGGGCACCAGGGCCGTAAGCAAGATTTTCATCCTGGGCGGGTGGCGGTGTGTTTGGCAACACAGAAATTTTGGGGGTTAATATACGCCCTTGATTTTCACAGTGAATTTACAGATGAAATTGTAGCCATTGAGAGTCTAGATTTATAAATGCTCTTGCTGGAATGGATACCTTATCAGTATCCGCCTGATAAGGTTGAGATTCTCCAAAAGTGTCGCTATTATATAATTTCGAAACGTAAACTGCAAGTCTTTGAGACTGGCACGACTTTAAAGTGTGAATGACTTAACTGAAAACAATATAATAATATCACCTGCTGAAAAATTATACAATTATTATATACACTCTAAATATTTAAAAAAAAGTCGCTCATGTCACGAATTTATTACTAATCTACAACATACTCTGTTCAAGGGTTTATAACGGTGACTCCTATGTCTAGATAGTGTACAAATATTTTTAGGAGTACTGTCTGGACAGTGCAGTACTTACTTCCTAATTTTAACATACAAAATGTAGGCTTAAGGTTATGTGTTATGTTTACGTTTTTCATCTGTCAACCAGTAAAGTTTGTACACATCCGTACAAGTCACATTAATTTGGTTAGTGCAGTACTAATTTGATTCCTATAGTTTCTAACTATGACGTAGGTAACGGTCAACCATCTATAATATGAGTCAGAAAATGGTATGTTTAAAGATACATTTTGCCGCACCTCTTGCAGTCATATATTTAAAAACGTGAAAATTTGAACAAGCTTTTCGTCACATATGGTAGGTGATCCGTGTTTTCCAGACGAACATTTTACATATGTTTTTCGCTTTTAAAAAGACGTAAGTATACCCGAATTAACCTCGTACGAGCCGCCACTGGGCTCGTCATGGGAGGCAGTGTCGTGCCTCCGGTGGTCCGATGTTTTCAGAATAGTTAATTGGCCAAAACACAGGAACGAGTGTTTTGTAACAACGGGAACTA
Source organism: Tetropium fuscum (assembly GCA_964058915.1). Lineage (NCBI taxonomy): Eukaryota > Metazoa > Arthropoda > Insecta > Coleoptera > Cerambycidae > Tetropium > Tetropium fuscum. Next base: position 1,800,256 of record CAXKVY010018455.1, on the reverse strand, counting down.
ACATCAATTTTACGTCTAACGAAAGTTAGTCGTAAAATCGCCAAGTCGGAGGCAGATCCGCCCACCTAATCATATGACAAAGACAATGGCCAGATGATCAAGGGAAGGGAGAAGGAAAATGTTGCTAGTATGGGTTATTTGGTTATGTTATGACTTATCTTTACATTTATGTGTATCTATAGGTAAGTATGTGAAGTTTGCTATTTCGTTAAGTAATTCGCATGTCTTCCTAATCTCATTTAGTAGGGCTAGCTTACCACGTGCACTTGGTACCGATAGTACGGGTGTTTTCGTTTTGACAACGCGTCTGTTAGTTAAATGTTTATTCTCTAATAATATTTGATTATTGACGGGTGTTTGGTTTTAATCCATAACAGAAAGAAGTGTGAATGACCTTAAGTAACAATTAAGTAAGTGCAGCAGCGCAGGTCAGGAATTTGGGGAATAATAAATTATAAAATTGATTTGAAAATAAGGGTAGGTGTTGAAATCTAGTTTATTTGTTTAAAATACGGACTACGGAGATATATTTAGAAATTTTGTTAGCCGTGGATGTACCACATTATTTCGTCTGCATAGTATACTGCAGACGAAATAATGTGGTACACCATTGTCTCGTCGCAATATCGCTGAATTATTTCGATGGGCCGGCCTTTACCAAATATTATTATTTAAGAAACACGGTTAGTCATTTTCACATTTTAACATTTGTTGATATGAGAATCACAAGTGGTTGTATGGTAGTATTTTTTAAAATAAACTTTGTTTCGGCCATGTCTACTTTTGTCTAATTTGGGCAGAATGTTAGGGTTTGTCGAGGATATTTTGATTTAAAAAATTTGTCAACAAGCGTCAAAAAACATGAAGCGTCCAAATATCATTTGAACAAGTTGAAAAGAAAATTGATAACAAAATACAAATTTTCTTTAGTCGTCGACTACCGCTTGAAAATTTAATTTTGCAATTAAGGCATTTGACTCTGAGTTAAAAAAATCGCATAGGGCGCATTTTATTGATTCTGGACCCCTATCGTACTTCTGTGTCTGCCCGACTAAAATATCCACGAGCCGTCACTGCCTCGTACTAATTCTTGACAAAGCAGAGTCATATAAATATTCTATTTTAATTTTTACCCAAATTTATTCATAGTTTACAGTTTAAAATATAACCTTCTAGTTGCTTCGGTTTTTTTTCATTGGAGCATGGGACGATGGGTTCCACCGTAAGTAACACCATGAATAACCCCACTGCTTATGTAAAATATTATGTAAAAGTTGGGCTAATGAAAAAAAGTCCCCAAAAAGTCTAAAATTAGTGGCAAAAAGGTCCAGCAATGCTCAGTGGTCGTTGAAATATTCAGAATCTCTATCTGCCAGTTGCGTTTATATAATTCAGGGTGTCAGTGTGTCACGTTTGTAAAACGGGTTGCCTGGCAACAGGCGCGCTTCGCCCGGCCTATTTTCGGGCTCTATTGATCCACTCCAGCTTTTCTTTCTCTTGGGGTTAAATCCAGGGACGGACTTCGCGCGCCACGTGATACCCTTAGCCCGACCTTGAATTCTGCGTCGTAGCGCGGCACCGCATTTTTACGATAACAGTAAGGTAACGAGAGCAATTAAATAATCCACTCTCAAACATAAATTTTATTTTTATATTTAGTGTGAACAAAAGGTCGGACACATGAACTATATACTATCTACCGAAATAGTTCGTTTGAAAAATGCCCGTCGATTTTTATTTTTTAATTTACCATATTGGAAACACATTGATTAATTTGTACTGCGGGGTGACGCTGAATGACAAAATTATTTTGTTGAAAAAGAAGTCAATAGATTTATATTGAGTTTTCTTTTATCGAAAATTTAAAAAATAAAACATTTTTATTAAATTATGGATATTTTTGTTCGACGATGGCGCTATAGAGTGACCTCCGCGCTCTTAAGACCTTACATCTCTTGATTTTTGTCTTATAAGGTTAACTTACTACTTAAAGAACCAATAATCATCAAAATTGTTTTTATTGGAGAGCTTAAAAGGGAAACAAACTCCCACAAAATTACTCTATCAATCTACTCAATAGGGAACATGACTAAAATTTGAAATATGAAAATAATACTAAAAAACATACCGTAACGTGGTAATAAAACGTGTACTTCAAAAGAAAACAAGATTTCTAATTCCGCGCGATCAGTATGAAGGATCTAAACAGCAATAACATTGGAGCGGCCCGAAACTAGCTGTGACGTCACAAACTACAATATTTGTGAAAGTGGCCGAATGAAGTATGAAATCAAGTGGTCGAGTGCTGCGATCTCCCGTAGCCGACCGAATCGGTCTCCTCGTCGTTTGTAAATTGTAGGCAGTGGCGTCAAGACTGTGAACCTGTTTGAAACATTTCGCTCGCGCGCGAGACTAATAATTTATAACAAATTTATTATTGGGAATTAAGGCGACATATTTTGCATATCTTATTTTTCAGTACGGTAGAACATTCTTATGTAATAAAAAATGGGAATGTTCCCTATTACTCTCTATTCATATATATCAATTCATATATATCTATGCCATGTTCATATTTCAAATACCTAAAAGTTATTTTCTTTCTTAATTAAAAATGTCTCATCTTCCTATAACGGTACTTATTCGGTAATTTTTTTTAAATCGTTTTTGATTAAGAAATAAGTGGACAATAAAACAAAGTAAAAAATATGTTCAATATTTTTATGCCCGATATTGCAAATAAAGACTAATGAAAATACAAACATATTAACGTATGATTGTAACATTCTTATATGGCATAATTGTCGAATAAATCCGAAACTCTCGTGGATCAGACTTCAGATTATTCATTTCAGACAGATTATTCATTTATAGAAGATTATTTATTTAGAAAAGAAATATTTTGATAAAGGGGGTGAAATATTATCATCCATGTAAATATAAACCTAGGTCACACACAACTTTCGATAAATACGGTGACATCAGGTTTCCCTTTCGTTTTCAAAATAACTTCACAATTGAAGGGGAATTTAGCGCTCTCGGAATAGTCGGAATTCTCTATTACGATTCGAGATTTTCATTCTACGCCCAGAACAAAAGCTCTACTATGAAATCTAAATGTACGTCTCTTTCACTCCGTCCAACACCGAACACAATTTTATTTCAACATAGTCGACAAGTGGAAAATAGAATTTGTTTTCGACGTACTACGTAATGCTTTATAATAATTGCTTATTAACATATTGTAGTCAAAGCTCACCGCATGGGGATGTATGTACCTCTAGGCGTGTTCAATAAAATATCAGGTAATTTCGAATTGACGAAAGATAGAAAATTATTTTAAAACATTTTAGAGGAAATAACTGTTTACTTTTGCTTTATTTTGTTAGTCGCAAACTCCCCGGGGACCACAGAAATCGACCTAATTAAAATAGAACAATAGGTGGGCCAGGGCGACGCTAGTCTAAAAGCCCGCAATACATCGCTACATAAAAACATACGTTCGGTCGGCTGATGAACGGCACACGCTGTTGTATGGAGCTATTATGTGAACGGGGTCGGCCGTTTAGATTTGGGCCTATTAAGACGACTCGGTGCTTCCTGTGACAATTTATTACAAAAATATGCCTTTTTCAGGCATTATTATATGTCAATATATTTATAATGAATGATTTAGAATATATCCAGATTTTTATTGTATAAGTTCTAAAATTATTGGGTAGGTTCGGCCTACTCTGCCTACCCTCAAAAGCCGCCACTGCTTTCACTAAATGTTTTCACCGTTTTTAATATTAACATATTAAATCAATAATAGAGTTCTCCAAAGCGATGCACATTATTTATAATCTAACATGTTTCGTGCATAAATAAAATTAAATTCTACGCCTTGTTTAACACTCAAAGATAGCATTAAGGGGCAAGTTCTAGACAACCGACGTGTCGCAACAGTACTACGTAGGTTGCATAACTCTGTAACTACTTAGCCAGATTCTATTGAACACACTTTTTTACCAGTACCAACATACAATATATATACCAATTAGGAACCAATTAATATACCGCTTATCGTCAACATCATGGTTAAATATTTTCGTAGAATTTTCTATATTCTGCACACATCTGTAAAGGTATTATATGGAATGAGAGGCCTTAGATGAGATTTCTCAGTAAAAAAGATCAGTGGTGAAACGTGGTGAATTGCGAAACTTCTACAGGTTTACTTTGAGCAATGAGAATAATATTATTTCCTTTGAATGTAGAAATTCTTCCCTCTGCAGAAAAAATACATGGCCTGAATTTTTAAGCAGTCGCATTGGTTAGGTTAGAGTTTCACAGCATTTTTAACAAACCACCCTACGCGGCAAGATTGTTCAGGGTTTATAACGTAACCGACTACACAACGTCAAACGTAATTGAGGTGCCTGAAAGTATGAGAGTGGGATAAAATCAATAGATAGCTAAGCTTGTCAGTGACATTTGAACTGAATTTAGTCTTGGCCTTGAACTAAATTTTGATTTATTTTCAAACAAGCTGCTACCCCAACCCCAACTTTATACAAGCACGGGCCCAAGTACTAGCTAATGAAATATCTCCTTATACAGAGGATGCATAAATTATTACAAGGCACGTAATCAAAGCAATTAGCAAATTTATTTCATACCTGAAGAATTATTACTACATTTCTTAAATGTCAGTAGGAAAATAATTTTTATTGTTAAAGTGTCCGAATCGGTCGGCGTGCGCGGAAATCACATCACTCGTTTTTAGCCCTATTTTTGCCACTAAATTAAAATTATAGATATTGGTGGTAGAGTTCCGGTATGTGGGACTTTTATTAAGAGACCTGCTCTTTCTTTTCGATTTCCTTTTTTTTTCGTTTTCCGATATCTGCAATAGTTTTTGAGATATTTACAAAAAAACAACAGCCCTCCTTTTTTTTACTAAATTGTTTACATGAAATTTTTACCGGACCGACTTCAAATTTTTAAAAAATTTTCAAGCTAGATTTCTGCCGAATCCAAAAAACTATTTTTTGCAGAGATCATTTTCTGCCATTTTTTTTTCTTGTTCCAAAACTAAATGGAACACAACGTTTTATTTTGAACCTAAAAAGAAGTTTTTGGGGGCTTCACATTTAAATTAGAAGATTATAGAACAGTTTTAAAATTAAAATATTCAAATTGATATTTTACAAGACTTGACCTAAAAGATGCTTATTTTTTTAATTCCCATTCAAACATAACAGAAAATATCTCTTTTTTTATTTTATGGGTCATTATTATGAATTTAATTGCCTACCATTTGGACTTCTCCATACTTTGGACTTTAGACTTCAATTTCTCCATACGTTTTCACAAAAATTTTAAAACCTGTGTTGAATATATTGAGACTGCAAGGCATTATTTGCATAGCGTACTTATACGATTCTTGTTATTAGTAAAAGTATAGAAGGCGGCGAACGAGATATTAAAAATGTAATTCACATTCTGTCGTCTTTAGGTTTCTTTCCGAATTACAAAAGAAGCCAATTAACCCCGGCATGGTCATGCCAATATATCGGGTTTATCTTTGATTCATCAAATATGGTATTCTCTCTTCCCCATCATAAAACACAACTTATTATTTCTGAGATCCTCTCATTACAGTCCAAATCGGTTTGTAATATTCTGGACTTCGCACAACTGATTGGTAAATTTGTAGCTGCTACTATTATAAAATTTAGTTAATTGTATTTAAAGGTTGTTGAAGGGCAAAATGTGCTGCTGTACGAATGTCAGCACAAAATTATTTGAGAATTATAACACTTTCCAATGATGTAATGTCAGACTTGAGATGGTGACATCGGACTACTTAATAATTCAGGGGTTGATATCATTACCTCTCCATTTTTACTTACGGTCTATTCAAATGCATCAACATCTGGTAGGGGAGCATCATACAATGGAACCACAACACGAGGTTTCTGGCATTCAAGTGAGCAGCGATATCACATACATTGTATGCATTGTAATTATTTTGCTTGTATTAATCGGATGGGAAGTGTAAAATATTCCCGACTTAACTGCACCTCAAGATACATTTGGCAGTGGTGAAAGAAATATTTTCATTGTTGCTTCTTATATAAATACCAGATGCAATGTACAAGCGGATATAAAGGGTCCGCCAATAAGCGCGCTCGATCTTTAAAATGAAATAAAGCAAGTTGTGTGAGAGGTATAAATGAAATTTATTTTTTGTTTGAAAGAGTATTCGAAGGCATTATGTATGGAAAATAATATCGGTCAAATGTCCACCTCGGCTTCGCTGGGTGGCGCGCATACGAGAAGTCCAATTTTCAATGACTCTGGCGCACAAATCGGGCTGTATTTCATCGATGGCGTGGCGTATGTTGACTTTGAGGGCATCAGTGTTTTGTGGTTGGTTTGCGTAGACCTGTGATTTAAGAAAACCCCACAAGAAATAGTCTAGTGGGGTTAAATCGCACGATCTCGGTGGCCAGTTGATGTCGCCTCCGCGCGAGATAACCATTCCTCCGAAGCGCTCGTGCAGAAGATCCATTGTGGCGCGCGCTGTGTGGCTCGTAGCGCCGTCCTGCTGAAACCACATATCCTCGACATCCATATTGTCGATTTCATGCCAGAAAAAGTTCGTTATCATGGATCTGTATCGTTCGCCGTTTACCGTGATGGACACACCATCGTCGTTCTCGAAGAAATACGGCCCTATGATGCCTCCGGCCCAAAATCCACACCAAACAGTTACCTTTGCTGGGTGCATTGCGACCTGGTGGACCTCCTGTGGATTGTTCTCGGCCCAATAACGGCAATTCTGCTTGTTGACATTCCCATTTAACCAAAAATGTGCCTCATCGCTGAAGATGATTTTGCGACCAAAATCGGGGTCGACTTCCAACTGCTCTAAAGCCCAATCAGTGAAGATACGGCGCTGTCTATGGTCGTTTATTTTGAGCTCTTGTGTCAGCTGGATCTTGTACGGATGCATGCCCAAATCCAGATGCAAGATTCGGCGAAGTGATGTTTCCGAAAGGCGGAGTTCCTGTGCGCGACGTGAAATTGACTGTCGCGGATTTTCACGCACACTATCGCGCACAGCGGCGACATTCTGGGCAGATCGGACGTTTCGACGACGCGTCGGTGTTGGCTGATTGTTCACCGAACCGGTTGCCTCGAATTTGTTAATCAAACGACGGATAGTCGACTCAGCAGGACGATCAATTGCACCGTAAAATTGGCGGAGCGCGCGGAACGTTGCTCGAACCGATGAATGATTTTCGTAATAAGTTTTAACGATTTGCACATGTTGCTCGCGGCTGAATTGGTTCATGGTGATTTGTGAAGATACACTGAATAATAACAACTACGTTTGCCAACTCTACCACAAACAACATGGCCGCCATGAGCTGTCAAAGATCGAGCGTCCCTATTGGCGGACCCTAGAATCAAGATCAAAGAATATTCAAACCGAATTTACCGTAGCAGACTATGAATTTAGTTATATCTGCACCTCTTTTGGCAATCCTTCCATTGATTTGTTTGCAACCATGTTAAATGCCAAAATGTGGCGTTACATTTCTTGTAAGCCAGATCCCAATTTTATTACAGTAGATGCATTTACCATTTCATGGACAGAAGAATTCATTTACGCTTTTCCTCCTTTTTCGATGATTTCAAAATGTTTAAATAAAATCATTAATGATGGTGCTACCGGTACGATTCAAGCCAAGAATAATTTTACTTTTGTGTCTTTTCAGGACACGGCATCTCCTTTGGATGCGCCTTTCCCTGGAGGCATTTATCCGGAAAGCCTTCCTTCTTATACAGAATATGACGCCTTAATTCCCAATAATAAATTTGTTATAAATTATTAAAGGCTCTCGCGCGAGCAAACCGTTTCAAGCAGGTTCAAAGTCGTGAGGCCACAGCCTACAATTTACAAACGACGAGGAGACCGATTCGGTCGGCTACGGGAGATCCTAACACTCGACCGCTTGATTTCATAGTTCATTCGGCCGCTTTCTGGCGCCACACCTACCGATTATTGTAGTTTGTGACGTCAGAGCTAGTTTCGGGCCGATTCAATTTTATCGCGGTTTATATCCTTCATACTTATCGCGCGGAATTAGAAATCTTGTTTTCTTTTGAGGTACACGTTTTATTACAACGTTACGCTATGTTTTTTAGTATTATTTTTATATTTAAAATTTTAGTCGTGTTACCTATTATTCGAATCGACAAAACTCATATAATTTGAATCAACCTTCCTTTAGGTAAGTCGATTGATCTGTTAATTTTTGTTATTATGAAATATAATCATCACTAATTGATGCGTCCGGTCTCATTCAATTCAGATTTTAATGCCCTACAACTTTTATTAGGACACTGTTTTCGATATTGTGTCCCTTACGAGATAAACCGTAAAACCGCAATACCCCTTTTGGGGGTACATTTTTACCCCCCATTACTTTAGGAAACACAACTACAACTCCGCGGAGGAGGAAAACCTAGGATAGTCGTATTAGGCAACAAATTAAGCAATTAAAACGATAAAACCTTTTGTAGCAATTATTTCCGTTTTGAATTTTAATCCTACTGGCCTAAATATCGATTACCATTTGACTTTCTCCGATACAAGCAACTAAAAATGTTTCAGTTTATAAAAATTTTCTTTGTGTGTAAGTACCTTATCTTCATGAAATATTAAACGATAAAACCACATATCGATTATCCGTGACCTCGCAGGAATGTCGCAATCGTTCGCTAACGTGGTGAACGTTAGGCATGTTTCTTGTTTGTGTTGTAGTTGTTACGTCATGATTTATTAGGACACCAAATTAAATGGGAACTCTCGTTTGTACGCAATTGTCATACTACTCTTTACTCGCATTAAATACGGACTATAACCTATCCTATAACAATAGTAATAGTCGTGTCTATAAACGCTGTTCCCTAATAGTAATAACACAAGACTATTATACAGTGTAAAGGTTGGAATAAATTTGTTTAACATTTATGTTATTTGAATAAGTTTGTTGTAAAAAAATTATCTACTTTTCCGCGTCGGCTTTGTTTTTCTATTTTCTGAGGAGCAGAATAAACTGCTATTTTTACCAGAAAATAAGATATTGAGTAGGGAATGAGAATACCTACTAGGTTTATTGTGTTTTTCTTACTTTTGGAAATAAACGACTTTTTCTCCAATTTGGCAATTCCGAATTTAGTAGTGAACTCGTAATTCGAATTCGGCAGAAAATTTTACATTGAAAACTGTTTTTAGTTTTTGTATACAGATCAGTTGACCTAGACATGACATGAGTTAATCTAGATCCTCTACTAATAGGTACTTTTTAAAATAAGTATGGTAATACGTATATAGAAAATATTACACTAAATTCCCATTTTAAATAAATTAAAATTGTGCAAAATACTGCACGAACAGAAGAATAAAATCTAGTTGTGTACATCTAACTCAGTATTACAGTATTATATTGGAAAAAATAATTTAGTTCTCCTATTTTTTTGCTCACGACAGTACCTCGACGTTTTTCGGAGTTTCTATGTAAATAATTTTTCTTTTTCCGTCTGATCCTGTTTACCGAAAACTTTCCCATTGCTTTTAAGGCAGCCTTAAAGGCAACCATACTCCCCCCCCCCCCATCCACAGTCTGATCTTTTTTATTCTTTATAACATTGTTTCATTTAGAAACAGACTTGGTAATTGATGTTTTCTTCATATAAAAATATATATAATACAATCAATATAAACAACCATTCCCACAAGGCTCAGTTAATATACAACAAAACCCAAATTATCAGCATAGATTCCCTACAAATAATCAAGTATCCTGAAAACCAGTAAATATACCCCAAAATGTATGAAAACCTAACCAAACACAATAATTAAACCTGTATCAATGTCCGGTGTATCAGTGACGCCCAGACAACCACAAAATACATTCCAACATTTTAACAAAAATCAGAATACAAATTTGCCTCAACGAATACCAAATTTCTTTCAAAGTCAATCTCTCCCAACTTTCCACGCTGAAGAAGTATTTCATTCAGACACGGATTTTAAGCAGTATCCCCCAGAGCAATATAATCAGTCATCCCTCAGATACTTATGAAGAGACAGAAAAATTTTTGACAATCCCTATGAAAATCAAAGCCAAGAATTTTATCATAATGATAATCCTGAATTTATTCATCCATCGAAAATGAAAATTTTCAGGGTACCCCTACCCAAAACAATCCATACAAGACCATAGACGAATTATAAATATATAGTTCATGTAATGCCCTAAAAATATGTGAAACATTTCTATTCTGTTACATATAACATAATAATAGTTGATATGATAACATATCAACATACTGTGACAACTTTAATTTTTTACTAAAAACAACATTAATTATGATATTCGAGATTATACTAGTGAGAGTTACAAGCCTCCTAAAGGGTGGAAACGGGATGGCACCGACAAAATGTAATATTTTTTTTCTGGATACTGAAAGACCGTGACAATTTCAAATTTTTAAACAACATTAATTATGGTCTTCGAGACTAGTGCGATGGCCTTGCAAGCCTCCTAAAGGATGGAAACGGGTGGCAACCACAAAATATAACAATTTATTTCTCAAAGCTGACACACTGTGACAACTTTTTACTGAAAACATTATTTTTATTATGGTTAAAATTTTCGGGAGTTAGTTTTAGTTTCTCCTTACATTGCCTGTCTAGACTGATATATACTGAGGCCTCAGACTGCATTTCTGGAGATTCAACATTTTTTTCAAATATTTGTTATACGGACCGTGACTGGCGCTGGCAGGTTTGCATATTCGTATGTAGCGGATAGACGCAAAACACCATGCCATTACGATCAGATCAAGCCGCAGAACAACTCTCCTACATGCAATGTTTAAATGCTACTTAATAAGCAAAATTTGTGTGTGTTCATATCGGATATCGGATGCCAAACACGTTATTGAAACATCATAAATATTCTCATTCCATGAGAAATAGCTATGAGTGAAATAAGTCAGAATTGGTTTCCGGAAATGGATGATTAGAAGTTGGTTAGTGAATACACATTTAAATTGAGAATAAAACAAAAGAAGAAGTGGAGGTATATAGACCATATTTCTAGGTTAGATTTTCGCACGGCATAGTTGCATCTCTTTCCCTTTTGTTATCCTTGTTATTCTAATTTGTATCCATTGGCGTAGCGAACGTTTCAATCGTGGAGGAGTGGATTTAAAAATGCCGACTACTACAAAATTATTGTCGAATTACCTATTTTTAAACATTCCCCGAAAGCGAATTTATGGGCCGACGCTTACTTCCCGAGTTATAAATGTTTTAAATTTTCCTGGCTCCCTACGACCCCTTGAACCCCTTTGCCAGTCTTTGAAATTGGGCACAGTTGTTGATAACAATATTATAAACATTCCCTGAAAGCAAATTTATAGGCCTACGCTTACTTCCTCAGTTATATATTTTTCAATGCTTACTTCGCGAGTTAAACTTTTTTTAAATTGTCCGGGTCACCTACGACCCCTTGAAAATCTTTGCAAGTCGATGAAATTTGGCACAGTTATTGATAACAATATTATAAAACATTCTCTAAAAGCGAATTTATGGACAGACGCTTACTTCCGGTTATATTTTGTTCAATTTTCCAGGCTCCATACGACCCCCTGAATCCCATGGCAAGTCGATGATATTTGACACAGTTATTGATAATAATATTATAAACATTCCCTGAAAGGGAATTTATGGGCCCCCGTTTACTTCCCTTGAATAAAATGGCCGTAGCCATTTTATTCAAGTTGACATGATTCCTAGAAATACAGACAAGAGTTATCGAGATGAATAGACCTTTACACTACCACTACCACCATTTTCAATCGTAGGTATAAAATTAGCGTAAATTGCATGACGTCACCTCAAGGATGACATCATTGGCATTGCCTGTCAGTGGGCGGCCATGCTGAAATGTATTAATGTGTGAGGGGGACGTTGCCAGATCTCCGGGATGTTAAGCGGGAAAGAAACACGGATGAAACAGCTTCTTTCTCCTTGAACAATGTGCGATGGGGACAAGCGGGGCACCACATATTCGCATAAAAATATCAAGGAAAAGTTTCAACAAAAATAAGCACCTTTCTATCTTCAATGTCAAATGTGTTTTGTTTCTTATGATCTACTGAAAATCAAAAACAACTGGGTTCTCATAGGTACAGTATACATACCTATAACATATTTTTGCTAACCATTGTTAACTCTGTGGGACCGGGATCCAGCCTTCTTTAAATAGGTTGTGGTCAAAGGTTTTATTCAATAATATATGTTTAACATGTTATACTGTTGTTTTAAAGTTACACTTTTTGAATCAGGGTGTGTGTGTGTTTATTTTGTTTCTGTAAGTTTCTTGACTTTTTTATTAAACTAATATGAATTAATATTGTTGTGTACATTTGACTTTTCATGTATTCCCCATTCCCCAAAGAAGGAATATGTATCGTGTTATTATCTAAAACAAATATGGCAAGAAGGCCGATATTTATTTATCAAAAATAAGAAATTGAAGTTCTGACATTTCAGCTCCTCGCTCTTTCTGCTGTTAGAAATCCCTATAAAATTATTTAAAAAATTCAACTTTGAGTTGGCAACAATCTACCATAAACGCCAAACCAGACTCTTGTGAAGTTAGTCTTCATTTCTCCAAATATTTGATTTTGCATAGGTACTGATCTCCTGAAAATTGAGTCAAGTGAGTATTACGGTGGTTCTTGATTTTGAGTACGATATTTGAATTTAACTGATTTTCTAAGAGGACTGTATAATTTTTGATATCTGTTTTTGTATTTTTTTTGTATACTTACTTTTTTGTACATTTTTAATTCCGAAGGTAAAGTTTATGGCCCGACCGAGAGGCCATAATTTACCTGAGAGATTAAAAGTACTTCAGTCGCAAGGTAGGTATAGGTATACGATATTTTTCGTACTTTAATACATAATACAAAAAGGCACATAGAAACCTTTATAGAAACACAGATAATTATTAAGCATAAATTGAGGCAAATAAAAATGGGATTGACAATTTCGCACCTTAGTAATGTTGCGTTGTGACAAGATTAATTTGGAGACATTGTCATTGCCAGTGTCATGACCACGATTAGAGTGAAGGTGTATCTGATAGTGATAAAACGGCAGCCAAAATAGGTACAATATCTGATTCATTCTCCCAGGAAAGAACTGTATATAACAACATTAATTTAGCTAAATATTAAATCAATAAAACACCTGTTACATTCTTTTGTTCATAATTAAATCCTTCCGGGAATTTCGTCAATATTAATTCCCGGAAGGACAGAAAGTGATACTTCAGTCCTTATCATAAGGGAGCGAAGTTATTACTTTGGTCCCGGAAGTACGAAACATTTATTATTTTAAGGTAATATTAGAATATTCAACAGCACTGAATACGTATTACTGAAATGAATGACGTCGTCAGTCCGTTGCCAATACAAATTATTTTTCACTTCTATTAGATCGAGACATCTTTTGTCCTCTTCAGAAGGTGTCTCAATATAGTAGAGGTAAAAATTGAAATAATTTCCTATTTATTGAAAATGTTATCTTGTCTCGTCTCGTCTCGTCTCGAAAATCAAGATTAGGAGATGATACAACATTTTTGTTGATACAAGATATGCCGCATGCGCCATCTTGCGGTGACTACTTATACTTATCTGTGAATCTATTTGATATGGCGTTTTATTCCTCAATATTAATAATGTCACAGAAGAGAGAGCTCATACGAATGTAAGACTTCCCTCCAAAACCAAATTTCAGTGCGCATGCGCTTAACAAGTAGTATAATTGTCAACTTCACTTTTCTGATACGTACGTGTTGCGTAATTTTCGTTTAACTTTCGTGTGTGTTTGAATTGTATTTTTTGAATATTTTGGTTACAATAGTGAGTTATTGAGTTAATTATATTATGTGTGCTCTTATATGATTTGTGCTTTGTGTAGTAGTGATGGCTCATAAAGGAGGATTTGTTTGTATTTGTTCTTCCAGAACAAGTGAATAGGCGTTTCGAGGTTGCACTTATGGGTTGCACCTCGAATCATTTGCTCAGTAACTTCATGTTCCATTCACAGCAATCGTTTATTTGGTATGTAAACGTACACTAAGATTTACAGAAATTTATTGTATTTGTGCGTACAATTAGTGTATACTAACACTAACCATAAATAAAATGTCAGACATTTCGTTAGACCCTTTTCGTTCTGTTTAGGAAGAACAGGAAACTACTGAGCAGTTTTACAACAAATTTGTTTATAAAACTTAGTATTACCAAACCTCTCGTTATACATGTACTACAGTCTACTACAGACATCTACCTATAGAGACATCTACATATAGATACATAATAAATTATTGCATAGACGAAAACATGATTTACACACCTACTGATTTATTTTAATTAAAAGCGTCTTGTATCGAACTAACAATCGTTGCGTTGGGTCGCTGACTAATTGTAAATTCTTTAAAGCACATCGGGCACAATTATTCTAAACCATTCAAACAAATTTAACTCCTAGTGCCATGTGTGCGTATGCATATATATGTAGTAAGTGCTGACTTATTTCATGAAAAACAATAACCGCATTGCAGAACGGAGGGCGATGAGCTCCTACCCATTATCGTTATAACTTATACGTTTTATTCTTATTACCAACGAAACTAATGAATGTATTGATTTACGAACATTAATTTCTCTTAATGTTTTCCATATTTCAGTTACCTACTTTCAAAACAGATTCTCTTATCTATGTAATTCTAATCCTTATATTTCCGGAAAAATTTAATGTTAGTAAAACGACTCTACTACAGTAAATCTATAAGAGATATATACATTGCTGTTGTCACATGTAATTCTCAAATTTCTCAATATTAAACGTGGGTCAACGAAGGACATACTGTGAAGAGAGTCTGGCATAATGAAAACGTGAAAAATGCACGGCAAGCTGAGATTGAAGGCTGGACAACTGATTTGAAAATGCCATCTGGAAAAGGTCACCGTTTAATCATAACGCATACTTATTGGAAGTGATAGTGGATTTTTGCCTAATGGAGAATGGATATTTCAATCCAAGAAGACCGGAGACTACCACGAGGAAATGAATTCCGAGGTATACGAGAAATGGTTTGCCGGCGTACTTAAACATTTGGAATGAGGAAGTGTCGTGGTTATGGATAATGCGCCTTACCATAGCCGAAAATGTGAAGAAACACCTCAGACAATCGTGCAGAAGGAGAAGAATTCAGGAATGGTTAACAGAAAAGGGCACTCTTAACCAAGAAAATTACTTGAAAGCGGAATTAATGCAAGTTGCTAAGGTACATGTCCATAAATATAAGAAACTGGCAGTGGATGAACTGGCATTGACGCATGGAGTCACATTGTTGAGATTACCTCCTCAAGTAAAAGAGGAAGCGGCGAGAATGAATCGCACTTTTAACTTAACTGACGTAGAAAATCAACTTCGAGGAGCAATGGAAAAAGTCACGGCACGTATTAATCACGTGATGAAAGAGGAACAAATAATGTGGATTTGGCGGTTGAAGCCATAGAACCCATTATTATTGGAAATGATGATAGCGACAGTGGAGATGAAGTGGAAAGTGACTCAAAATTATTATATTATGATATTAGTGATTATAATATTTTTAAATAGTGATATAGAAAATAGTGATACTAATTCCCCGATTTTAAGGTAAGTATTAAGGTGTAAGCTATTAATGTGTCTTTGCTTTTTGTTGAGAATTTTTTGCTTTATTTTATAAAATAATATATATAGGTATATTTATTTTATTGTTTTTATTTTTTGTTGAGAATTTTTTGTTTTATTTTGGAATACAGTGAAATGTCTCTTAGCGGACAGCTCTCAAGAGATGGCATCTCTCATTACAGGACAATTTTCTTGGAACCAAATTTTTGGGTGTCAGTTCCTATGTAAAACACGTTCTCATGTTTTCATTAGCGGACGCTCTCTCGGATGGACGAAACAACGAAATTAACCCCAATATGTTCAAAATGCTCTCAACAATGGATACAAATCACTGAAAACAGGCAAAAACAACCGGTTTTTCAGCGGCGGAGGAAGCATCCCTTGGAATTAAGTGCTTAATTATATTTTTTTATGTAGTTTTTAAAGTATCCAAACGTTTTTCCAAAAAAATAAAAATATACCAAATTTTTCGTTATTTCGTTATTTGTTGCAATAATTATTTTATTTGAGTTTTCTTATTAGCTATTAGCGGACAGTTCCCATTACCGGACAAAAAACTTGGAACCGTCGGTGTCTGCTAATGGGCGTTTTCACTGCATATATTTATTTTATTGTTTTTATTTGTTGTTGAGAGTTTTTTGCTTTATTTTGGAATATATATTTATTTTATTGTTTTTATTTTTTGTTGAGAATTTTTGGCTTTATTTTGCAATATATATTTATATAATTTTTCCGTTTGCAAGTGTTTGTTAACGGCTATTTAGCTGTTTTGTACATATTTTATTTTTGTTTCTTGTGGGAAATATGGCTACTGGCGAAACACCCACTAAAAAATGGTATCTCGCTGAAAGCAATACTTCATGAATGGTGTGGAATCTTGCATTCAATATGCTGAGATGTCTAAAATATGCATATAAAAACCTTCTACTTTCGACCCGCTAAAAAAATGCATACGCCCATGAGTAGCACTTTGGTTTCTTGTAGGTGAGTTTCGCTTCCTTGGATATGTTCAACCTTTGTTTTTGTTTAATTTATAGATAGAGCGTTCATCATACTCTCATTTCTACATAATATGTTTTTATCTTAAAGAATATATATACACATCTATACTCTATCCAACGAGAGAATGGACTTGCTTTGCGCATCGGGGACTAAAGAGGACCGTCATTCGATGAAATAAATTCGTAAGTAGGTGAAATAAATTTTATTTTGAAAACATGAAAACATTTTATTTATTTAACATAAATTTATTATAAATGTATGAGCGTTATGAAAGTAATAAAACTGTCTCTTCGTACGACATTTGCGGATTGTCTTCCTTTAATTTCTTATATAAATTTATTATAATTATTTTTTGACTTTGATGCACGACCTAAAATTAAAAACAAAAATAAATCATTGACCACGGTTACTGGTGGTGAATAGTATGCGTATAAACATATAACGTAAACGTAAATAAAACATATTTATTATTATATTTCTTTACCTGGCCTCTTTTATTCTTCTTAATTGGCGATAATGGTGGATTTATCTCGTCTCTGGCTGCTGCCATTCTTATAATAGATTTAAAACTTATTTCACAACCGTAAACAACACAACTAAAATAACCGTACTTGCGAGACTACAAATACAAACTGTGAATAGGTAGGCAGTAGTAGGTACTTTATATAATTAGGTACCAGGTAGGTATCGGACCCAGGCGCCGGCCCTGGCTACCTGCTGAGCCAATTAAGACGTTGAGGGCGTTGAACTAATGTTCTAAGGGGCGGAGATCTGACCAAAACAGACGAATTTTCGCTCGAGTGCAAGTCCATTCTCTCGTTGGATACAGTATAGGTACTTATTTCTTAATTCAGTGAGAAATAGTTTTTGGTTTATAGTCATGAATTAATTAAGTTTTCATTTCAATGTATGGACCTTGTAAGCGGTACCGATGTTTATTTTATTTATACCTACTTAAGGGAATGAAACTCACCAGTTAGGGATAGGATCTTTTTCATCCTGTATTCCTACCCCTACCAATTGTGGTTTCAGAAAATATCAGCTTATTATGTTTTTTTTCTTTTATCTTTGCTAATTTCCGTGTACCTAGTACTATTAGTCAGAATCGCATAGATGGGAAATTTCAGAGCACATGGCAACAGCCAGCCGCTCGTACATTCTGTTCTAGCGTTGGGGGTCTAGGGAACTTCTCCGAAAAGCATTTTCTGCCAAATTTTACAGCGACATGAGTCATGAATTAAAAGTTATTTTAATGCGGCTACCAACTGCATTTAACGAGCGGAATGAAATAAAAATTATAATTCACATCCTGCCAATTATTATTACCTACTTTCATACATATTTAATTATCGCCGTTGGATTGCACCGTTACTTTCCGATAATTTGGTTTAAAAATAATTATAATAATAAAAGAAAATGTTGTTGAGTTAGTATAAAAATGAAATTGATCGTTTTGGCATCACGTCAATCGCGATTGTTAATTTACAAAACAAATAACTTTACTACCTACTGGTAAAAATGTCAATTTAGGTTAATGAAAAATTAGCCGCCACGACAGTAAAAGTATTACTTTTCTGTGTAATTTAACAAATAACAACTTTGGACGAATGTATTGAATTCAAATATTTTGTTGTAAACAGAAAATATAATTTGTTAATGTTAGAGACATGTTAGTATTTATCAGGGAAAACATGTTTTAACCATGTTTCCTAATGTGTCTTACTTTATCAATGCGCCAGAAGAAATATCATTTTCTACTTAGAAAAGAACAAAAATATATTTACGAAATTCCAAAAGTCATTACCCGGCCCTGTCTACTTGTTGTGTCAATCTAGAAGTTGGGACGCCACTGATGCTGACATGTATTTTAAAATTCGCAAGATACCTAGGTAATGTATTATTGAATCTTGCCGATTCATGTATCGGTTCTGTGGAATTTCAGCAGCGCAGAGCATTGTATACATATAACATTTATTTACAATTCAAATTTTATTTATTTTTCATTATCACTATTAGCGCGTAGGCGGCACCTCGAGTAACATGAATCATACGGATATGAATTTATTGTCCGTTGTGTGTCACATTGTTGTAAGTATACGAACCATGTAGGATGATGTACTCTTTACATCTTTAAAGTTGACGGTTACGTCATAGATATAAACCATACGAATCAAATCAGTATTGCACTAGTCAAATGAACGTTAAAACAACTCGTCGGGATGCATACAAACTGTCATCGTTCCCCGATGAAAAATGTCAACATAATACATAACCTACAATTTGAATGTTAAAATCATAAAGACTAGATACAGGAGACGGATCGTGGTTTAAGCAATGGGACGTTTTCCGTCGGAAAAATGGCAGCTTAGTGGTTGCCCATTGACTGAAATTGAAGAAAAAGTGAATTAAACTGAAAGATAACCAAATTCTGAGTTTTGAAACGATGCAAGGCTACTGCGGGTGCGGGGCTAGTCAAAAGAAATCGATCAGTTAATCAATATTATTCTCGCTAGAGTTTCGATGTACGAAATAGCGCCCTCTCTTTATTTTTTGTACAGCAGCTTACACCAACGTTAGTCACATATAATGGACTTCTTTTTGTGGTCTCTCTCGTTTTATTATTTTTTTACGAAGAATACTCGAACAGCGTATGTAGATTAAGAATAATTTACTGACGTAACCGCCAACTTTAAACATTTTAAACATTTGGATTTTAGGTATATTACTGCTGTTACTCCAGAACATACTTGTCTATTTATATCATTATGATAATTGCCTCTCATTCGAATAATTGTGTTAAAAAATTAAACTTAACAGTATTAACAGCACATATTGAGGTCGCAGTTAATGGAATGAATTCAATTGGTGAATGTTGTACTATTGCAACTCCATAACCTTGATGCTTTAGGTTTAGGTGATGTTTAGCCAATGGCGGCTCGCCAGGGGCGCAAGTGCCCACCGTTTTACCTAAAATTTAAGTTATTTTGAATATATAAATTTTATAATTTAGGTAAATTCTATATTGAAAAATTTATTATGTTTGTTTTACTGATAATACAGAAATAAACAAAACAGATTGAGGAGAATACGCCTTCTAAAAAATATTGCCTCGTTGAGTGCGGCGCACGTTAATCTCATACAGCGCAATGCATAACAAAAGCAAGTGACGCGTATGGAGATCAGTTGGTATTCTACTATTCTGCTGCACTCCGTAGTATTGTTTTGCGGTTTACGGGTGGTTTTCGGGGCCACGGGGCGGTCAACACGTGAATTTACTACCGTGTAGGTGAACGGGTGTCGCGGAAATCGACAGCCGCATCGCCTGGCTTTATACGACGCGGAGTGCAAAGATTAAAACAGTTCTTTGTAATTTTTGTTTTGTATCAATGGTAGAAATGTTTCCCCTGTATGATGCAGTTTGTATTTTATTAACAACGCCATTTTACAGATGTAACTGCGAGGATTAAAAGGATTTTTTTTAATTGTGAGACACCCCTGTGCCGTTTCTCGATGTGGAAAAAAGTCAAAACAAAAAGTGTTCGTTGTGAATGTTTCAGAATGAGTTGTTTACGGAATATAAGTAGTTGTGTGAAAGTGTTTATAAAAAGAGATGCCACAATGAATCGGAGAATTAAAAAAAAATTGTGATGACGTTATCGATAAGTACGTTACTTAGTTTTTTTTCACGCCGCTTATATATCCGTATGCTTCACTTATCATTAAGTCCACGAGGCGCCACTGTGTTTAGCCGAACTTTGTTTTGTATGTGGTTCGTAAATTTACACCTTTGTATGTTTGTATTGCTGTAAAGGCGGCAAAACAATATGAGTTGGAAACTTAACTAGGGCAATAATATATATGAGAGAATCCGACCTACTCTTGAACATAACATATATTATATATTAAGATAAAACTATTATCGCATCGGTAGGGAGTACAGATCCGTGATGAAGGGAATCCGTTTATAAACAAAATATGTTTCTGGAGATCGTTAAAAAAACGTTGACATTCCTGATACAAGATGTATCGCTAGTCATTGCTAGGCAACAAAAACTGTAATATTTAAGTACTTAAATTACGTTTTTTAGAAGTAATTAATATTTTCTTTAAACCTCAATACACTGTGAAATACAATCTGACATTAGTTGTTTATTATATTTATAGTTATTTGACAATTAGTACAAACTGAAGTACAATTAGTAGAAAATTGAAAAAACAATATTAAAGCCATGAGAAACATTCTTGAGAAACATCCTGAACAAGATGAGAACTATACTGTATCCAACGAGAGAATGGACTTGCACTCGAGCGAAAATTCGTCTGTTTTGGTCAGATCTCCGCCCCTTAGAACATTAGTTCAACGCCCTCAACGTCGTAATTGGCTCAGCAGGTAGCCAGGGCCGGCGCCTGGGTCCGATACCTACCTGGTACCTAATTATATAAAGTACCTACTACTGCCTACCTATTCACAGTTTGTATTTGTAGTCTCGCAACTACGGTTGTGTTGTGTTGTTTACGGTTGTGAAATAAGTTTTAAATCTATTATAAGAATAACAGCAGCCAGAGACGAGATAAATCCACATTTAGGGTTTATATTACTTTCATAACGCTCATACATTTATAATAAATTTATGTTAATTAAATAAAATGTTTTCATGTTTTCAAAATAAAATTTATTTCACCTACTTACGAATCTATTTCATCGAATGACTGTCCTGCGTAGCTCGTTACAGAGCCCCTCCTCTTTAGTCGCCGATGTGCAAAGCAAGTCCATTCTCTCGTTGGATAGAGTATAGTAGTGTTATTTTGTTTGTTTGAGTGAAGTTTTTCACAATATCCACACATTCCTATCCACAAATGACGACGTGGATTAAATCTAAATTGAAATATTTAGCACAACACACCATTACAGATATGTGCTCATCCACATCCAGAGAAACGCTAACGTATTAGTGTCTACATCCCTTTCCGGTTTCTGGACTCGGTATTGCTAGGAATCTTCACGTCTTCACAGGCGGCCAGGAAGGATTTTCCTACTAGGTATACAATACACTAATTCCTAAACCCTATAATAATACAATATACTCATGCACATGAGTTAACATGAGTTAAATAATGATGACTTAAAGAGTTAGCAATACAGTCATATATGCAGCAAATTAATTGAAGCCCATTTGTATGCAAAACATTTTATAAACATGCATAAATTCGCACTTTCTTTTCAAAACGACATGTTCCTTATGACATAAAAAAATATCTTATTAATACGACTATCTGGATTTTACTGGTTTCTCCTGTTTTGCCAAGACCAGAATAATTTACGCCTCTACAAATATAATATTCACAATGAATTTCAGAAATCTAGCAGGCATTTACAGAATGTATTTTTCGAGGCATTTTTATACTAAAATGTCGATATTGAATTTTTAAACACAAGTTCGTGATAGATATAAATCATACGAATCAAATCAGTACTTCAACAACGTTAGTCGGATATAATTACAGCTACCTACATATAATAGACTTCGTTGTGCTGTCTGCTGTCTCTTTCCTTTTATTATTTTTTAACAAAGAACGCATGAACAGTGTATGTTGTAGATTAAGAATAATTTAGTGACGTAACCGCAAATTTTAAAGATTTCAATTGTAGGTAATTCCTATCGCACATACAAGGGTATCAATTCAATTTATTTATTGTTATAGATTACTATTTTGTCTAAGGAACAAATTACAATTTTCTCTCATGAGCAAAATCGTTTTCAATAGCCATTATTAACTGGACAAGTGGAAATAATTTCAGGGTCATGCAGATATTTAATATACCCATATTAAGTATGTTATGACTGAGGACTATTTTTTTAAATGTAGCAACATACTTTTGTAATCCATCTGTCGTGTTCAATTTTAAAGCCTGGTCGCAAAAATACCAACGTCGACGGCAGTACAGTCTGTATAAAATGTATGCGAAATTCACTGACCGGTAAAACGGCGAAGGTCAGCGCTAATCATGGACGTAGGCATTTTTTAAGGGATTGACTTTAAGGACAACTTTTATATTATATCTAGTCAAAACGATTGCACTTAGACGCAGTTTAGACACTAGGAACAGTTTTTTGGACGCCATTTTGTTATAAACAACAATTGGCTGTTTAATGCATATACGGTTTCATTTATGTATTATACTTTAAAACTCTACCCAGTTCGTTACCTATTACACGGCATAAAGTGCATCAAAGCCTGTTTGGAACCGCTGAATATTATTTTAACATAAACGTTTTCTATTTCTTTTCTATTTTATATTTCTATATTATTTTATAGTCGTTGTATACAATTTTGTATTTAACATAATATGAAAAGTAATTTTATTTGACTCATGTAGTTGTCAATTATTAAATATGGCAAAGACCAAACGCTAAACTAGTTTGAATCATGCCGAGCAAATATTAAAATACGATGCTGTGCGGTGTTACACAATCTTTATTCTTTTTATTTTGCATGGTGACCTTGGCCGTATAAGTCGCTTTTGTCGTTACGAGAGGCAAGTACAGCGGAATACAAAATTTATTTGATTAACAACTTCAATCTCACGCTGCTGATGATGCAACTTACAATAACCGGGAATTATAATAATATATAGCCAGTCAGGTGATGGGTCCTTTTTCCTTTTTGATCTTCAGGAATTTAGAATTAATTTAGGTTCTACGTTGCTGAATTCAATTTTAAACTTCAAACATGGATTTGAAAAATTTCACAGTAATGATTTATTTTTATAGGATATTTATTGAAATATCCCCCATTTGAAAATACAAGATAATACGACTCATACGCATATTTGGATGAAATAAATGTGGGTACATTTATAACTTAAAGGTAAAATGCACCAATAAAATGCAGAAGGCAATGCACATGTATATTGTTTTTAAAATATATGTATATACTCTTAGCATCATTAAAGTTGGCACTTACATCACTAAATTATTCTTAATCTACAACATACACTGTTCAAGTGTTCTTCGTGTCTTCGTTAAAAAATAATAAAACGAGAGAGGCAACAAAAAGAAGTCCACTATATGTGACTGTTGATATATCCGACTAACGTTGTTGTAAGCTGCTGTACGAAGAAGAGAGAAGGCACGATTTCGTACATCGTAACTCTAGGGAGAATAAGATTAATCAACTGATCTATTTCTTTTGACTAGCGCCGTACGGCGTGACCGCAGTAGACTGGCACCGTTTCAAAACAGAATTTGGTTATCTTTCAGTTGAATTAACTTTCTCTTCACTTTCAGTGCACTTATGGGCGCACTAAGCTGCCATTTTTCCGACGGAAAACCTCCCATTTCTTAAAACGGGGGGTTTCCTGTCTCTAATCTTCATCATTTTAACATTCAAATTGTAGGTTATGTATTATGTTTACGTTTCTCATCGGGGAACGAGTAAAGTTTGTATACATCAGGACGAGTTGTTTCAACACATTTTACTAGTGCAATACTGATTTGATTCGTATGGTTTATATCTATGACGTAAGCGCCAACTTTAAATATGTAAAGAGTACCATTTTACTTTTTTGTCTTGAGGTGGTTACCTATTTGACTAACCCTGTAATCTGTGTTTGTCTAAAGCGTTTCAAACTATCGGCTGAGCTCTCTCATTACCAGTTGGAATTAGTTGGTAGAATTTCATGGACGGATTTGGGGGTTTTTACGTAGTGTAATAAATTATTATGGAATTATTTTTAACTATTTATTAATATGAAAATATGTCATAAACCGTCCTGTATATAACCATTAGCATTATTTCATTTTAATTGATTTAAAAAAACAGAAACACCAATGGCGTCGGTGACATTTAAAATAAGGGAAACAATTCTTATAAATACCCATTTGTAGTGTAACTCGATTGTTGTCAATTTTGACAACGCATTACTGCATACAGTTGACATAAATTAGTCACATGTTTCATTTAAAACAATAGCAATTAAACGAGCCCGTTTAATTTCATATTAAATTCTGCTTAAAATAATAGTGACACCGGCAGAAATTAAACCATACATGGCTACACAAGTAATTTTTTTAAACAAATGTATTTGGCTGTAAAAAGAAATTAGGTTTTTAAAGTGTTTCTATTTTTGTCAACCAGTCCATACTGACTTGGCATATTTAACTGTAATTATTGCTCATATCATATTATTTACATCCATGTTCGTTCGTGGTCGCGTTTGCTCGGACATGACGTCCTTCTTAAATATATTATGAAGAAAATTATAATAATTAAATGAGTTCGTGTTCTAGAATTTTATAATAAAAATTCAAAAAGGGGTTATAGATGATGCAGTTTAAGATACAATAAATTTAAGTATATATTTTAGGGTAAGCAATGCTTCCATGGAACGCGCGCCCTTGAGTAGCACACCCATGGCCATGGCCGCTTCTTATTATAGTGTTTCATTACATTTTTCAAAATAGACTATATGGTAAAATGAAATGAAAAAAAGAGTGCTGTTCAGTATTTTGCAAATAGGAAATTTTAATTATCTGTCAGCTTACGAACTGCATGTAATATAAATATAGAAGGTACAATGTTATATAAATATAGAAGGTACAATGCAACGGATGATTTTCAATTTTAGTAGATTAGCACATATGAATAGGGCGCCGCCGGAAGCAGTATAACTGTATCTTGCTTTATTAACTCTTCCGCTCTGGTACAAAACACGTCATTTCTATCACAAGATAATGATACTGCACTGCATATTTTCAACGGTTGTAGTGTTTATGGTTTGCAGAACTAATATAAATCTCCAATATAAAGTGCTCATATAATTTATAACGTTGGCAGTGGCGTGGCTCGTGGCTGGATCAATTTCCGGGGGGTATTACTTCGATGGAAAACCTTAGTTCAGACAGTTTTCTTACACGATAAAAATACCTGCAGTATTTATCAGTATCCTTAATTATTGTATCATTGATGTCTATAAAATTCTTAAGATATGTGCATTTCTATGCCCCTTAACGTTAACGCCCTTAGTAGGGAAAGGTACGGTAGGGAAATTCATGTGCATCTTCAACAACGCTTGAAGACCTGAACTGTTGAGTGAGTTTATTGGAAAAATATACAACTAAAATGGGACAAGCCGCACCCAACATCGCGACCGCTAACGACGAATTTGTGAACCACTAAAAACAATACTTTGTCGGCGAGTTAGTTTCTAGTGCGTTATACACTGAGCTCGTAAAGTTTGGAATAAATTCAATTAATCGTTATTGAAGGATTTTCACAGGAAATCCTCGGACACGTCAACTTTATTTTATAAAATGTCACTTTTTTCAGCCATCTATTTTTTTTTTGTTTTGTTCGTTTTTGAGATATGACGTCATCGACAATTTTTTTAAATGACAACCCATATTTTTTTTCACGGATTTCGATAGAGCACATTTTTCTGAGTGCGAATATGTCAAAAACATAGTACCTTTAACGTTAAAGTGTTCGAGATATTCGGTTGCAAAGTTTTAAGAATGAATTATACAAGCGATGACCAAATGCTAATCATTTATCAAGAAAGCGCAGGAAAAACAACAGTTTTGACAGTTGTCACAATTTTGAAGTATTTCCTCGCAAGTTTGTCTTTTAATCAGTTGAATAATATCATAAAGTAAGTTGATTAATCATTATTCCATCATAATTCATTTTATTTAAAAATGGTCCGTCGTTTGAGTGAAAGGGAAAGAATCGAAATTTTGATGATGATCGGTTACGGGGACAGAGCTCGCACACAAGTAGAAGTTTGCCGTTTATTTAACAACAAATATCCAAACAGAGAACCAATTACACAGTCCACCGTTAGCAAAATAGAACAAAAGTTTTTAGAAGTGGGTCATACGAGAGATCGCCCTAGAACGGGTCGTCCACCAGTGCAACAAGATGTTAAATTGAATGTTCTACTAGAGCTGCAAGAAAATCCCCATTTACCCACCCGCCAAGTGGCGGCAAACAACGGAATAGTTCAAAGCTCCGTCTTGAAATATTTGAAATTGAACAAATGGCATCCGTATAAAGTGGTTTTGGTCCAAGAATTAAACAAAGATGATCCTGACCGTAGGTTACAGTTTTGCCAAACCATGTTGCAACGCCTGATTGATGACGACGGATTTTTACGCAATATTGTTTTTTCTGATGAGGCTACCTTTTATCTCGACGGCACAGTTAACCGGCAAAACTGTAGATATTGGTCTCCTGAAAATCCACACTGGAAAATGGAAACTCGTAGTCAGTTTCCACAAAAAGTTAACGTTTGGGCTGGTATTGTAGGTAATCGTATTTTGGGCCCATTTTTCTTTGAAGGCGTATTAACAGGTGAAATATATTTAGAATTTTTAAGAGACGACTTAGTCCCTGCACTTGCGGTACTTTACCCAAATGACGTAGATCCAGATCTGCCCCATCACACGATATGGTACCAACTAGACGGTGCACCACCCCATTTTGCAGTGATCGTTCGCGATTATTTAAACCATGTATTTCCTAACCATTGGATTGGTCGCAGGGGAACTATCGAATGGCCCCCTAGATCTCCAGATCTCACTCCCCTAGACTACTTTTTATGGGGCTATTTAAAGAGCAAAGTCTATTTCAATAGACCAAATACCATCGAAGAATTAAAGGACAGAATTCGCAATGAAATTCGAACCATTCAACCCGATACTGTTGGTAAGGTTCTGCAGGAGTTTCAGTGGCGGATGGGATATTGCCAGGAAGTGAATGGAGGTCACTTTGAAAATTTACTCTGATTTTATTTTTTACTTTAATTATTTATCATTTATTTGTTAAAATATTTTTTTATTTGTTTAAATTGTTGTTAAAAAATTAAACAGATTACTCCCAAATCTTTCAAAATGTTCGATAAGCTACCAAAATAAATAATATTACTCCTTAATCTTTTAAAATGTAATAAGCTATAAGCTATTAGAATCAATAAGCTATTAAAAATCTTGACCCGCCCGATAGCTTATGCATGGTGCCATGGTACATTTTATAAACTTTGCAACCGAATATCTCGAAAACTTTAATGTTAAAGGTACTATGTTTTTGACATATTCGCACTCAGAAAAATGTGCTCTATCGAAATCCGTGAAAAAAAATATGGGTTGTCATTTAAAAAAATTGTCGATGACGTCATAGCTCAAAAACGAACAAAACAAAAAAAAAATCTATGGCTGAAAAAAGTGACATTTTATAAAATAAGGTTGACGTGTCCGAGGATTTCCTGTGAAAATCCTTCAATAACGATTAATTGAATTTATTCCAAACTTTACGAGCTCAGTGTATGTTATTAATTAGTTTAAAGTTTATTTGTAATCAAAAGTACAGTGGCGAGCAGTTGAAAGTAAACGATTTTATTTACTTCATCTAATTGTGGCTTTAAATTTTTAATGTAATGTGTAGATAGATGCCTGTGATTTATTAATTTGATATCTATGTCAAAAGTGCCTTCTGTAAGAGAGTATTTTTTCCATTTCATTATAGATTGTATATTATATATTGTTTACCACAAAATGGCATTATTAAATAATCTTTAAAACTTCAAACACACTTGTTTCGATTTAATGCTTGACACCTTGTATGTAAGATCATTTGATTAGGTCACCAAATAGCTGAAAGAAATGAGTAATGTTATGCTTGGGCAGGACGATGCGCGGGGAGAGAAAAGCATTAGGCAGTTAGTATGTGAGTGCTCGCATGAATGCACGTTTTGTGCGATATAGGCCAAATAAAGAGTATTATACATAATGTGAAAACGAGTATGTTACATGTAATAATTCATCCCTAGTGCACTGTTGCCCGGCATGAGACCGTGGTTCCTTCGAGCGGGATCACTCACAACTTGGGGGTGTTGTGGGCTGCTCGAATGACGTGATGCAGGTGGAGAGGGTAGCCTCATTAGGTGCCCCCGATCCGGTCATTGGAATGCCAACCCCAATGGGGTGGGCGTTCGGGGAAGCCTCAACTTATTTCAGGGTGGCGCTAGCTAGTTGTCGAAGAATTCATCATTAAGTAATAGAATTAATAAATGCAACGTAGACTCCAACCATATGACACTGGACGAACTGATGGCGAGGGGGTGGAGACCCTCGGTGAGTACTTTAGATTGTTCCAATGCTAACAGATCAGTAATTGTTATATTTATTTGCATGCTCCCGTTATCGTAACCTGCCCACGAGCAAGTACCGATGTGCAAGTACCAAAGTGAACCTCTTTGTGAGAACCCGCGGGGAATCAGGTGAGGATAATTTAACCCAATTTACACTTCCTGTTAAATGTATTCCTATTTCATAATTTTAAAGAACGTTGAAGCTTGCAAATGCGGAAATACACGTATCGTAAATTATTTTAATGCTGTAATGCTTTAAGGCGGCATTGAAGTGCTATTGCCTCCTTTTCCAAGCAAAGCAAAATTTGCATATTCAAATTGAAAAGAAAATGGTTGCAATGTGAAGATTTAGCATGGGGGGCGACCTGCCAGAAGAAGGAATTTAGTTCAAGATGAAGAGACGATAAATTGTGTAGTGGTTCGATTCACCGCTCAAAAAATAAATAAAATAGTGATACTGGGCTAAGAGATGTCATTAGAAAATTGCTCCGAGTGTTTGCGGAGAGATATTCTCCACAATCGTAGAATTAAGGTCATTGTTGTACTTATTGGTAATTTAGCAATGTAAACAATAATAATAAGAGTTCACCAGACAGGCGCGATAATAACCGGCAATAATAATACCCAAGTAAAATTAATAACACGTTTTAACGAGCGTAGAAAACTAAAAAATTGCTGAAAAATTCTGTTTTTGGCTTTAAAAAATTTGTTTCGATTCTTTTTTTGGCTGAGATTTTGCAGTAATAGATAAAAAACATCAAAATCACTGTATCTCAGCGGGGCAACCGAGTTTTTCGGCTGAAATTTTTTTAACTCTTTTTGCACATGCAATTTTACCGTTCGACTTGGTTTATTAATATTCGGGAATTAGATTTATATTCGCGAATCGATTTTCGAATAAATAAATTTTCCGTTTTAAAACGAAGCCTACATTTTCCTTATAACCATTCGTCAGCGGCAAAAAAACAGCAAATTTTAAGATAACTTAATTTTTTTTAAATTTATTTTTTATATATGACATGCTAACTTCACATGAGGTTCGCAGGGTACACGATATAAAAAATATTAAAGAGCGGCAAATTTTTTTCTTTCACGATTAATTAACGGCTAAAAAACGGCAAATGTTTATGTTATAGCGAGATCAATTTGCAAAAGTTCACCTGCTAACTTTATGGACATAATTTTTACAATACATATCGTACAATGTTAATGACGAATAACGGAATGGCTGACTCTCATTTGTTTTCCTAATGTACGTTTCGCAATCGGCGCCAACCACAACCAATATTATATGTCAGCACATACTAAAGTTATTTTAACACAACCATTACTTGAATAATAATACACCACGCATTAAAATTTAGGTTTTATTTGACATTAGTAAATGTCAAATGTTTGCCATGATCACAAAACACTGCAGTAGAATGACAGATGAGTGCAATACAGGTTACGAAAAAAAGTAGCAACAAAATTTCGGTAAATTTATAATGGTGCTTTAATTTTGAGTTATAATTTCACTCTGTGTTTGTATCACAGCATACCTATATTTTATTTTTAGTGTTTGTATAATTTGAAAGTAGGTAACCATGCTATTTTACATTGTTTTATGCGAAGTTGGCTTCTTTTGTACCTACAGAAGTTCATGAATTGTAATAATTTAATACACTGATGATGTGTGCTGCATCCAATAGGAGAAAAATATTTCGTAAGTTTCGGTTATTAATAAAGTTTATGTACCTGTGAGAACTATATTATTTCACTTTACTTTCGATTTTCATTAGAAATACCTATTGTGGTGTAGTTATTGTTAAATTTAATACAACCGAAATAATGTCTGTAAGTTGTTAATTTTAGCAAATGAGTGTAGAGCATATAGGTTTAATCAGTTTGTCGAAGGGCGACATGTAAGCCAATCTCAGCTTGCCACACCAGCCGATAATATAGAAAAGTATTTATTGCTTGTTATTGTATAATTATAATTAATATCTGTGAATACCGAAATACACGCTTAACACGCCTTCAATTTTAGAAACATCTTTCTTACTGTGAGTTAAAAAGAAATGATGCTTGCGAAAAGCAAATTGCATGAAAAGAGGGAGCCGGGGGGAAAACCTAACATATTATGATAGGGCAAATAATTATGGTGCAAATAAATAATGTTTGCCCATGTTCAGGGTTCTCAGTAATTTCCTGCGACCACCCTATATAAATAAGAACAAAGAAAGAAGGAAATGGCGCTATGGTCGTGGTTACATCAGACCTAAAGCTAAATCTGTTTGCATATTTATATAAATCCTGGAGCTGGCGGCCAATAAAGGCAGCCGCTTTTGGCGGGAAGCTCGCCCGCTTCATCCGGAACACTATCAAGGTTAGATTCCGCGAATATTACCTACCAAAGCAACGGTTTCTGACTAGCAATAGCGCGGGAGATCTCAGACGGGCGGAAACTTTATCTGGTATCGTTAATCTCTATTGAATCAACAAACAACAGGAATCAGCTTTTATTATCTCCAAGGGGACATGTTTTTTTATCAGCAAATAAGTAATAGAGAGTATATTTTAAGGTGAGGAATGGTAATTTGGCTTCATTAGGTAAGTATGGGTCCAAGTTCTAGAGAAGGGAAATTACCGACAACTACAGCAGCATCCCACATACTGAAATCAAGAAATTGATATGAAGGAAACTGAAGAAATAGATATGTAGGAAGAATTGATCTCAGGCAGATAATTCCACTTGAACAACTTGCACTTCATTCCATATTGCAAACCATGTCATCTATTATGGATGCTTCCCCAATATTCATAAGAAAATTATTAACTTAACATATTAATTAAAAAAAGACACAATAAGCGAGATACGCGTCATGTTTTTATTGCAAAATAGTTTTGAAAATGTAACTTTTTTCACTTTTCTATTAATAATGAGAAAGTTTCTATGAATAATGATTTTAGAGAAAAAAGTTTGAAACAAAAGTTGTATAGGTATTTAAATACTTACAAAAATTAAATATTTACATTTACATGTACATTTACATTTAAATATTTACAAAAATCGCACATTTTTTTTTCGCCGCGATATTTAGTGCCGAAATTAAGAAATGCGAAAAAATAGAAATACGATAAAAAAAAATATAGGAAAAAAATTTCTGAATTCGTTAAAATTACTTAGCCAATGCTTAACAAAATGCGATGCGTCCGATTGAAAAATTTTAATATGGAGACCTATTGATCTTGACCTCCCATGCTTTTTCGCACTCCTAATACTCATGTTCTTCATAAATACGGTAGTCCAATAAACAGAAGAAATGAGAAAGAAACCTCAGAGGTCATATCCACATTAACCGGTTACGCGACTGAGAAACAATTTAAGGTGACCGTGCCTTGTAGCGTACCTATTAATGAATCTTGCTCTTATACAGACAAAGACAGTTAAACGCTTACTTTTTGCATTGTCAGTGGCGGGTACACGTTGAGCAGCCCATAAATATTTAAAAAATATAGGAAAAGATACACGGCACCTTTCGATTGCGAGGGCAACATAGCTATCCTAATTGATTGGCGACGGGTGCTGTAACACAAGCCTTTAATGAAATTTAAAGGTCAATTTCAGGTGATAATGACAATATGCATTCGATTGTACCTATTATGAATCAGTGTAGGTATGAATGTACGGTCATCTCTTCAAAATACTTTTCTGGCTCAAATTCATAAGAAAGGAGATCCATAATCAGCCTTTACATATTACCTCTCAAAATTATTTAAAAGAATTTTAAGGTAGATTAGAGTACGCGAAAAAAATTGACACACTCTCCCCTAGTTCAGTTCTTGAAGGTCCTATTTAAATACCCTTAATATTAAATCTTCAATACGCGGCAACAATGATATTCAAACTGCCAGGCAGAATGTAGACACATAATAAAATAAGGTCAACAACCCATGGTTACATGGGTAACTGGATTCGTGTTAGTTGACATTCACACCATAATATGCAGAAGTGCATATTTATCGGATTGTATAATTTATTCATCTGCATGCTCTATATTAAGATGATTTGTCGATCATTGAATTTTTTCTTCGATCAATAAATATTATTATTATTAATATTATTACATATTTTAGTTAGCTTTGGTATATGCTACCTAAGCTCATTATTTTGAATTTACAAGGGATAACAAGGGAATTATTTTATCTGTACAGGCTGTAAATTTATCACGCACGTCGCTGGCGTTGATAAACAGCATTACCAGCGATTCTAAGATTTGCAATTGTGACTAGAACCCGTTTCCTTTTTGCTCGGCTTGTAAATTACAGAGATAATAATCTAAATTTCCTGTGGTTTGATAGCAACTTCAGCATCTGAACTTCGCGTAATATATACCCACCGATTATTTTAATAAATTCTCGTCGGATACTAAGAAGGTAATTGCTATGTATATAATATCCGTGTAGGTTTATAAACTATATTATTTAAACATTACTTATAAACGATTGTTACATAACGCATTTTTTTTAATACGCTTATGCTTTAATAAGCTTATAATTATTTCCATAAGCATGGAATATCTCGGCATGGATATAGAAGATATTCAGGTCAATTTTGCTCGAAAATCGCTAAGGCCCTTATTATTTGACTTCTGCTATTCCAGAGGGGCACGCCGTAAGCCTTCTGTTATCAATAAATGATCTTCTTCATTAACGGTTTAATTAATGTTTTAAATCGTCATCTAATTGTCCTCATCGTCGTCGTCATCGTTGTCGTCAGTGCTATCGTTACATCAAAGGTTTTTGCCCTCTCCAGGACTACAGATATTAGCCGGTATGTTACAAAAACATTGTATTTATGTTTCTGTATGTCTTTACGAAAAAAATCTGAATTATTACTCTGTCACGTTATTTAATATCTTTCTATAGTAAAATAGTTTGCTCTGTCAAAAAACTAGAAAACCCAACATTTCAACATTTGGCATAAAATTGTTGCGTCTATCCCTGTATAATAATCCTCTATAGTTACTATTGTTTGGCTCTATCAGTAAAGAAAATTGTAACACAATTATTGCTTATTGTTTACGTAAATGTATTTCATCTACATCACATCGGCATTAGGTACATCGTTGGTGTTCTTACAGGCAGGTTCACATACAATTTTGTCTGTCCGATTATATACGACAAACTGATAGACTCGCCTTATTTATCAGCCTCGCCTGCTTACGCTCTAGCCATGGTACACAGAAATTAGCAAAAATAGAAGAAAACATTTATAATAAGCTGATATTTTCTGAATCGAAAGTTGACAGGGGAGGAATACAGGATCAAAAAGTTCCCATCCCTAACTGGTGAGCGTCATCCCTTTTTCACCCTTATAATGACAACGTGCTGGGTGTTCAAGTAAAAATAAATGTATTGAATAGAGGTATAGAAAAATATTGAGAATAAAATTTGCTATAAAACATTTCTATAGGTCGTTTGCAAATTATTAAGGGTGATCGTTAATCGTTAATCGACGGCAAACAAGGCCAAACAAACTTTTCAAATAAAACAGGTCGGACAAACTTTTATGTACCTTGCAATTTTTTGATGAAAGGTACTGTTTTTTAGTAAAGGAAGCCGAATCTGACCATACTTTATGTAAGAAACTAGTATACTAATTATGTAAGAGTTGGATATTGTATGAAAAAAATTCGTAGTAATGTATATTAAACAATTTCTAATCATCTAAACAGGCTATTTATTGATTTTTGTAAATATTTGCATGCTCTTTGTTGTTTGCTATTTGTTGTGTTTGTATTTTTTAGTGACCATTAGCGCATATTAAATCGTTACCTAATATCCATGAAAATTTGGAAGAAGGGATGATTTTATTGTTACAAAAAAAATCAACTTTCAAATCTCTAAATATTTTAATCCTAAAACAATTGTAGGACACGCATTTGAATCGCAATCAACTTTAAAAAAACTAATAAAATTCTCTGAAATTTTAAAAAGGAAATGGAACAAATTTTTATAGAATATTTTGTGACAAACCTTTTCCTATACTTGTTTTTTCCCTAAGATAAAGCGTTTAAAAGATATTGTAAAAGAAAACAGTACGGTGTCCCTAAAGGGAGCGAGATAGGGATAGAGCTTACCCCTTAGGGGTGGGAATTTTTTTGATATGTATTCTTACACACAAGCTAACTATTATAGACATTTCAGCTAATTATAATTTGTTTCTTATATTCCACATAAATTTGCCTAATTTGCATGTACTCAGCCACAAAGTACGACTGGTATATTAAATTATGTAGGTACTGGTTTCATAAATAGCTTCAAGCCTAATCAACATGCGCCCTATAGCTTTTTTGTGCCAGGCGTGCTGCTATGCTATTACTCTTTTATCACAAATGCATATTTTACTCCTAAGTAAATAAAGTAATATGATTAATCATTAATTACAAGCTCATTTTTTAAACAATTTACGTACACATAACATCAGCTAGACGTCTAAAATAAAAACACTGCGGTCGATACACGAAGCCTATATTCTAATAGTTATCACATAATGAGTTATCACGGCAATTAAGAAACTTGTGTTATATGATGATTAAGTGAATGAAACCTTGGGAAATAATTAGGAACATATATTAAATGATACAGATAATCAGAAACTCGCGATATCTCTTGTGGTTTCATAAACCGAGGAGTTACACGAACCAAGAATAGAAATCTATACAGCTAGGTGGTTTAAAAATATTTGAAGCAAATAATAATATTATAATCTATTGGATTGTACATAGGCGCGCAGGAATATTTTCAAGGACGGGACAATAATGTATGTTCGTGCTATAACAACAATTGCAGGCAAATAATGTTTGTATGTTCAGTAGGTATCTATTATTTTATGTGGATAAATGTCTTTGGTCATTTCCCAGAACGGACAGCTAACCCCTCTCGCCCGTCCCCTGACGATGCTCATGGTATAGTTAGTACTTTCTCAGATACTTAATAAGAAAAATAAGACTATAAAATTTAAGTAGAGGAAATAATTGAATACATAAAATATAATTTCCGTACAATAAAAATGTAGGTATAGGATTATGGTGTACCCGAGCGCAGATTAACATTCTTTACAGATCTACCATACGTGCACGTTATTGGTTGGATAAATTTTATCCCTAGTAAGATTGCAGTAGATTGCAGTAGTTGGAGTAGCGCAGTAGCGAGTATCAGTCGTATAATGCTTGTAACCTCACATTTCACGTTTTGTGACAGATTGAATAGCAGATATAGTTTTTCTTCAAACATTGTCTCAGTTACAAAAATATATTCTTTTTGATGTTCTTTATTTAAATGAGATAAAAGTTTTTGGGGTTATTTTTTTTGATGTACAATATTTTATACAACAAAACCAAAGGCTCGTAAAAAGCATCATCTGTGTGCTATTGACATAAATTTTGGTACCGTAAACCGGGGCTAGTTTGCAAAATTTTCGTGGTTTCCTGAAAA
Organism: Tetropium fuscum; assembly: GCA_964058915.1. Classification (NCBI taxonomy): domain Eukaryota; kingdom Metazoa; phylum Arthropoda; class Insecta; order Coleoptera; family Cerambycidae; genus Tetropium; species Tetropium fuscum. The sequence goes on along the minus strand of CAXKVY010018455.1, from coordinate 1,763,801 downwards.
TAACTTTAGTGCGTTTTCATGAAATGCCTTGGTATGAAACTATATGAAATTTTTATGTTTTTTGTTGGTGCTCCCCAATTTTTGACACAATAAAACAACGATAATTTGTTTTTAAAACGTCAAAAATTCGGCAAAGTTACCCCTGCTTTGGGGAGACTTTGCCAATCGACGTTTTTGCTTGAAATCACCTATTTCGTGGAAAGTAAATGTCACAAACTTTGCCCTGCCACAAGTCATTTTAAAAAATACCTACAGTTCATTCAATATGTATGTATAGTTAACTGACCCCATATAAGATACCGCGCAGTTGCCACATGTAATTCTCAGTTTTCTCAGTATTCAATTAAAATATCAAATTCCACAATACTATATTAAAGTTGAATATATTATTTATGAATGTTATTAAATAATAATTGTGCACACAATAATATATTATAGGCCAAGATGTTACGTTTTGACATTTATTTTCGTCTACTTTAAATATGACAATTACGTAAACATCAATTTTTATAGTTAAAAGCGGCAACGCCGATCCACGACCTTTCCAATAACGAATATTCTAGCAGTATATCTCTTTTTAACTTATTGGAATCGTATCTCTCGGATCGGGATCGGATTCTCGGATCGAATAGGATCAGGTTCGCATATCTTACAGTAGCGTGTTCGAGGGAATTGCTAATATATTATTTATATACCTACCTATGTAGGTATACATCGCTACGAGAGTTGAAATAAAAGAGTATGGCGGTTAGCAAACATGTTTGTTCGTTTCGTATGAAACCTGAAAAACGTAGATTTCCACCAGACCTCGCTTTATTTACGAGATAGGATAGGCATGTTAAAAATTTAAGGAAAATATTATTTGACGGCAAAAATGGATAGTGGGTGTTAGAGCAGAGCCGACTTTAACAAAAAAAAGTTGATTTATAGGCTGCTCGAAGTAGGTACTGACGTGTACTGAGGTAGGTAGGTACCTATTACATCCTCCACTTAAGACATTTCTCAAATAATTTTATCCAAAAAATATTCTAGTGCTTGAGGCCGCTAGGTTATAAATGCTAAATGCAACGATATAAGTTAGGTTTTTTATTGGGATTTACAAAACTGAAAACGCTCTCTGGTTTATTACATAAGTAGGTACCTATTGTCCATTGACTTTATTTTTATGTAGGTACCTACCATCCTAGATCACAAATAATAATTTACATCAGTTGGCAAAATTAAAAGTTCTATAGACTGTTTATAAAATTATAACCGTTTACCTACCTAACCACAAAAGAAAGCAAAATTTTCAATGACTGTAAAATACCTCAAGGTCAGTTTCTAATTTGATTGGCTGTAAAAAGTGTGTGTATTGGAAATCGCTTTACGATGAGAAGCTGGTAGGTAGGTATGTATTGCATTTGTAAAGATTTTTAAAAATGTGTTGAATTTAGTCTCGGTTTAGTTATGTAGGTACCTATTAACAAACAAGCTCTGATCTTTGTCAAAGCTTGTCTGTTAATAATCTTTGTCTTTGTTGAGTGTTAACGATTTGGTAGATTAGGTAGGTACCTACTTACACAATAAATATGATTGTATTTCAATCGCAAGTATATTTATTTTATTTTTCCGTTTTAAAGTTTATTTTTTTCGACTACTTAGCTGTTTTGTACATATTTATTTTTGTTACTTGTGGGAAATATGGCTACTGGCGAACCACCCACTAAAAAATGGTAACGCGCTGAAAGCAATACTTCATGAGTGGTGTGGAAACTTGCATTCAATATCAGCTGTGGTGTTGAAAATATGCATATAAAAACCTTCTACTTTCACCCCCCTAAGAAAAAAAAATGTCTACGCCAATGAAAAACATTGTGTAGGTCAGGCTTGCCGGTCGTTCAACTATACATGCATATTGTTCGAACTGTAGGTACGTTTTTGTTTTTTTTTTTTAAAAAAAAATGCATTGCTATATTTATTGCTGTTATTAACACCTTTATGCTATTAATGCATTGTTATACTTGTTTTTGCTGTCTCATTTTTTATTTCGTCTTATTTTTATTCGTTTTATCTTTATTTCGTATTTAGTCAGCATTGTTTATTTTCTTCCGTTTTGACCTCTTCGCATACGTCACCACTATCTTTTTTTGGCACATGAAAATATAAATTATATTCATCACAAAATATTTTTCGATAAAATCTTTCCTTTCCAGGTTGCTTAGTAGACAAAAACTCAATATAAAGACTATACATTTTCTAATATTAAGGTCAGAATTCAGAATCTAAGTAATCTTTGCGTATTAGCCCTACAGTAGTGGGACTGGACCTTAGGAGTTTAGTATCAGTTTCACAAAATGTTGTGTATGTAGTTGTTACTTAAAATAAACCGGTATTACAAAGTACCTATACCACTTTGTAAGTCTGAAATTATTATTTTACGGATTTTACTCTAATACAACTATGTATTTATGATTGTGTACATCTTAGGATATTCAATACACTTTTGTCATTCTGTAAGGGTAAAGTCTAGGCTACATCGAGGGCTACATGCATCTTTGTTCTACTGAAAATTCAAAATAGACAATAATGCAAAATACAACAGTATAACTCTAAGCTAACGAGTTGTCAGTTATAAAATAACTACGCCAATGTATTTTTACAAAATTGTAATGTATTTACCTTCAAATATAGGTAGTTAATATTATAATATAATCATTAGTAATATTGCTTTACTTATCATTATCCTACTTACATAATCTATTTAAAAATGCTTCAAGAATTAAAAACCTCAAATCAATTTTTTTTATTGATTTGAATCAATGTAATATCCAAATGACACATTAAACAATAAAGCGTTCTATATGTGCACATTAAAATTAATCACGAAAATTCATTTTCTTATCTAACCATTAAAAGCATGCTTTTCTTATAAATAATTGAGAAATATACATTCACCTTGATTTGCTATAAATTTTTATATACCGGGTGGGCCGAAAAATTTGACGCATTTTTTGCTGCTTGCAGAACAGATTGGACTATGGAGAGAAAATCAAATTCAAAATGGCCGATTTTTTAAAATTCAAGATAGCAGCCGCGCTTGAAAATGGGCATTTTTTGGGCTAGTTCTTTTTGAAGCAAAAATGTCGAAATAACTCATAGAATACAAAAAGGCAATAAAATGGACAATGGACCCTATTGGTCCAAGATCCCAGGGCCCCCAGACCTTACTTATTTTCTGATGCACAAAATGCATACGATAGAGTAATATTAGTACGTATAATAAATGTATATAATATACATACCTGCTATATACATAAACGTATATATGCTAGCTGGGGCCGACGGTCGATTCTCGCAGGTACCTACCAGATGCCACAGGTACGTAAAAATATTACTCACTTTACTTAAAGTCTGAGAGCTGATTTTTACGGAAGATTTTTTTTACTGAATGATCGAAAGAAAAGAACACTTTAAAGATCGAGAAGAACTTGTTGAATTTGAGTTTTTTTTTCGAATTTTTTTATATACTTTCTTTATATGTAGGAAGTTCATATTTGGCCAAATACAACATTTAAGTGTGGTAAACCATCACACCAAATAACCAAATTTTAACAAAATCGGTCGTACAGTTTTGCACAATATTGTTTTTTTAATTTTTTTTTTTTCAAATTTAACAGGGTAAAAACTAGAACCTCTAGATACTTGCAAATTTTTTCACATATGAAAAAAAGCCACACAAACTTTCAAATGCCTTTTGAAAAATTGCAATCCGATAATTAGGAGAGCCGTCGTCGTGGTGATTTTTTAAATAAATGTTTAATTTTTTCGCTTATAAAAAAAATAAATAACAGAATTTTTAAGGATTACTTTTCAAAAACAGAAAATGAAAGTACTCGGAAAGACGCTTCTTTAAAAAAAAGGTTATGATTCATTGATTAGTTCCGAAGTTACGATCCGATTATTGTATTAATTGTCAAGGGCAATCATGTAAAAATTCAAAACGCCTGTGGACATCGACGTGGAATATGATTACGTTGAAGAGAGAACTAACTCCTGAGAAAGAAATGCTTTCTTTTAATGATGGATGCTTTCTTTACTAGATGCAGAAGAAAACTCGTTTCAGTTAGAATATGACGAGAATATGAAGAAGTAGAGGATGAAACTATTGATGTTACAAACGAATTAAGTCGTTGAGTGAGAAAATATAATTCCTTCATCTATGACCTTAATCGTTGAGTGGATTAAGTCCAATGTATAAAAGACGTACACTGGAAAATTTATAATGATTAAAAGGTAAATATAATAATAAGACATTAAAAATTATTTCGTAGCTAAATTAAATTTTCTTAACTAAAATTTTCAAATATCTAGGGCTCTAATTTTTATCCTGTTAAATTTGCAAATTTAATTTTTGTTTCAAAAATCTGAATGTGATAATATTGTGCATAAACTATACGACCGATTTGGATGAAATTTGGTGTTATGGTTTACCAGACTTAAAAGCTATATTTGGCCAAATAAGAAGTTCCTACGTATCGAAAAACGTATCGTATTTGAAAAAAAATCGATTTTTTAGTTGATTTTGTTACATTTACAATAATAATAATAACAACTTTTTTGTTTCACAACCAGGAAAACAGCGAAAAGGAAAATCAATTGGTAACGTCTTGCGATTTTTTCACTGTTTAATAAAGAACTATGCCCATGTTTTTGAACTGACGCATAGTGAAATTGTATTTTCTAATAATATTTCGAAGCCATTAAAGCAAAAATTCGCGATCATATGCGATTCACCCAACCAAAAACATATACCGCCTGGACTAATAGCATAATTTCTTTGAAACTAAATTGGGTAATTGGGAATGTGATAATAACGTTGTATCCAAAACTACTTTCCAAGCAAACGAATCGCAACACTGCCTGTGCCTGGTAAATTGTAATTTCCACTGCTTTTGTCGCATTAGCCTCCTATATTTCTGGTGGCAAATCTGATTGCATCACAAACCAGAAATCCAACACTTCATCATCATTATTTTTACAGGAAAGCCGTAAACTGTTCAAGATAGTCGAGTCCAAAGAGTGAACAGAGGCCTTGCATTAGTGAGATTTATCATAGCTTGGTTGTAAATAGGAAGAGAAATATTAAAGTACTACTACTATTATACTCCTTGGAAGTATATTTCACTTGTAATGTAATATAGTTAAGGTCATTTATGTTTGCATTTTCAAGCAGCGTATCCAGAGGCGCGCCACAGTCAGCTAGATACATGTTATGTTATGTTGTTATGTAGAATTTAATTTACATTGTAATCTAATGATAGCGTTCGTCAGCGCTGCTCGTCCTTGCAACGATCATTTTAGAACGTTACGTCAAATTATACTCGACTGCGCTGTGGGGATCTTGGATAATAATTGCATTTAATTTTTCATTAGCGTATCAGAATAGAATGGAGTATTCAAAGTAAATTATCTTGGCAGTACCACTGTCACACGTAAATTTGACAACTTGCATTATCTGTATCTACCTGTGATGTAGTATTTAAGCGTTTCAAAAAATTATTATCTATTAAAATAGGTAATAAAAACATAAAAGAACTACACAATAGTAATGTGGTATTTAGCAATGTACCATATACCGCAATAAGAGTCCCGTTTATAGGACTAAATTATTTTCAAAAAGGCAAAAGGCCTGCAGCGAGAGGTGAGCGAATGACAAACCAACCTTAATCGAGAACAATACACGGGGTTTGTCTCCTCTGACCTCGAAAAACCATTTGACAAAGTGTGCACCCTATACTCTCAACCCCTCCCGATTAACTCTGGCGGTCCTCAGGGTTCATCTCTCGGACCGATACTATTTAAGCGTTAATCCCGCACCGTACAATGCGCAGGTATATATTGCAGAGGCAGACCAAGATAATTACACCTGCTCGAGGCACTAAAAACTTTATGAATTCGGAAAAGTATATTGCAAAATAAAAGCGGGAAATTCAAAATAAACCAACAATACACTCAGAAGCAAGTGTTTCTTCTGATGATTCCTCTCATAAATTTATCTGATGAGGGACTTTATTATTTGGTTATGTGAGGAGTTTTATTTTGCATTTTAATTCTTTTTCAGGAATGTTACGATACATTTTTCGTTGTCCGGAGTTCAATGGAATTATCCGTTTTCACGTTCCCTGAATCCATTTTGACAATTTTTGGATTGAATGTCCTTTCGGTTGTTCATCCATCCGTCTGCCCAAAAAACTTTTCACTAGAAATGCAAATAACTCTTAATAGTAAAGTTGACACCGCAATAACCTGATGCTATGACGTCACAGCTCTTATAAATTTGGTGGAAAAAATCAACGACAGATGATTTTTTATTTTTACGAAACTTATTTTCAACGGGCGCTATGAAAGGTTCCCCCGGGGGTGCCACAGGTTCTGAGACCGGCACTGCATTGCAAATACGTATTGTGTAAGCATTTGTTTTAGCTGGTTAGCCTTTATAGGTATGCATAACAAATCATTGAGTCTGTTGTCGGTTTGCTATGCCTTATGCCTACGCGAAACATAAAGCACAGATAATTCCAAATTTTTACCGATTCAAGGAAACTAATTCCCCTGACAACAATAGACAGCCTTGCGCGACAGTCACCGTTATATATCACATAATACAAGGAAGAAACTTATCAAGATTCAAAAGTCTGTTTGTGTGGCGTAACGGGTCAAAGAACAATCTGCAATTACAACATGCCATTAATCAATTGACGTTGCGTTGCTAACATACAGTTTCTGGTTGTGATATCGCGACTAGCGTGTTTCCAAACATGATTTTATTAGTTGCAGATAACGTCTTGGAAATTGTTATAGTTCTGGGGCCGGGCCCAACAGTGTGATACAACGTCTACTGAAGGATATGGATCTGGCTACCTACAACGAGAATAGTCTTCTGTTTCTAATATTAGTACTTTAGATACCTTATTGTTTCTATATGTAAGAAAATTAACAAAACATTTGCAGTTTTTCGGTCTCAATAGCTTTTTTAATGTTAGACAATGTAACAGTCGTTGTGTATGGTAACGATGTAACGGTATTTGTCGTGTTCTAATATAGGGTGAATATAAAATATCTGTTAAGTTTCATAGAATAACTTTAAAATATCGATAAAAATGATTATTTGAAAAATATATGTGAAACATTAGACGCAACAAAATGATTGAAGATTTGGTTAAAAGAGACATATGGCTTGAATGCCAATGAACGTGAATCAGTTCGCTGGGGTAACTGGTCAGTTGACTTGTTTCAGCAGGTACGTGTGCATTCCGTATGGCAATTTGCATTTCATTGTGGCCACGTATTGAACAATTAGTATTAAGTGTATTGAAATAGTGACTATTTATAGTATTTGTTATAATTGTGTATTTTATTATTGTATCGATGGATATTTAATTTAATGCTAATATATGGGTATGTTGGAGGTTGGAGGTTATGCGAATAGAGCGAGACAATTTTATACTTAAAGATACGATAGATTTTATACTTCAATACATCGCCGTATTGAACAACAGTAAGACATTTTATCCATTGTCTAATTGCACTGGTCTATTAGTAGCTGTAGTAGTAATTACGTCTGTGAAATTCGTATTAAAATAGGGAGACAGGAAAAGTAGGCATTAAATAAATAATATGTGCTACATATTCCTTTGTTATATTGAGAAAGGGATAAGGATTTCGTCAAAATGAAAAGATATGTTTGGACTGCCTTATAGTGCTTTCGTTTGATATGCAAACTAATGGAATGCGGTGCTCAGTGGCGCGCGCAATTATCCTAATATAGAAAATAAAATAAAAAACAATAATGTTAACTCAATTTAATTTATAATATATCAAAAACAAATTGCAAATGGATGCGATGTATTTGTTTTTATTTTTTACGAGCGAACGCATGGGGTGGTGGCGCACGCATATAGGTATCATTTTGCCCGTTGTATTAACGGATATTTTTTGTTGTTGTCTCAGTGGCAGTTGTAGGTGTTCGATGAGTTATTGTGTCCTTGACCGTATTAGGTAGGTGTTTACAACGCGACATCGAACGTGTACGTGATGTGTAAAAGGCGTGCTCGAGTGTTTTTATAATAAGTCTAGTGTTTGTAGAATCATTGGTTATAGTTAATATTTAATAGTGTTATTTATAGTATTATAGTACTTATAGAATATAGTGTACAGTGTTTATAGGTTATAGTGGTTTCATACATAGTAGTGCAATGGAAGAACTAGGCACATCAAGGAGTAAAAAAGCAAAGCATCGAAAAAATCTCACATTTAATGAGAAGAGCATTTACTCACATTTAATGAGAATTTCTGATTGTGAAGATTGTGAAGAAGATTGTGCGTTTTTGTGAAGAATGCTACTAATAAGACATAATATGACATAAGATGAATATGACATAATAAGACATCTATCTTTTGAAGTCACTTCACCTTGGTTGCGCATGATGATACGCCACTGAGCAGTAAGTAAAGCCAGTAAATCGCCGGCTTGTTCATGAGGGTGTCTTCTAAGTGAGCGAGGCAGTAGTAGGTACTTTATATAATTAGGTACCAGGTAGGTATCGGACCCAGGCGCCGGCCCTGGCTACCTGCTGAGCCAATTAAGACGTTGAGGACGTTAAACTAATGTGCTAAGGGGAGGAGATCTGACCAAAACAGACGAATTTTCGCTCGAGTGCAAGTCCATTCTCTCGTTGGATACAGTATAGTTCTATTCACAAGAAATTGTGGCGATATACAATTTTACACTAAATATCCTTTTGTATTGGATAGTGATAGAAGCGGTAAATCACCCTGTTCTGTAGTACTTGGTACGGGTTTTCTTTGTAAAATGCCGCACAATTTTTTGCTCTAGTTTGTACATCACACGAAAACACTATAGGAGAAAGTTGAGGAAAAAGGCAACCGTAGATTCCAAAGAAATGTAAAGAGCAGTAAAATATATAATATATATTCTTAATTATTCTAAACTGAAAAGACACTGTAAACATTTATTACTTCAGGTAATAACTGACACCTGTGCTAAAGAAAGAAACAATAATATTACTATTACCAGAAGCAATAAAGATTGTATACCGTCGTAAATATTACATACGACCATAAAATGTGTTGAGCCATATTGGTTATCCATTGATATGTCACATCATGTGTTTGTAGAAGTATTTTAACGATTGGTACCTATTGATCCATAATAAACTTTCATTTCCCATAAAATTTTAAACAATTTCGTTAACATTTAAAACAACTATTTACAATATTTTGAATAAGAAACAAATTAAAAGATACCGATTTTGGGAATTCACTCTTAGTTTCCCATAAAAGTATGATTAGTTTCTTCAATATTCAGTCAATTATTAACATTCCAAATGTAGAGAACGTAATCCAACACGGCCTCCTAGTATAATATAATAGTCGAGTAATTATGGGCTGTAATAAGTTGCCTTTAGCTGGAAACGTTTGCGCAAGTTTTGATATTCTGCAATTTTATGTATTGTGAACATCTCATATCAATTTTTTAATTTACCACCTCGTAATAAATTGCGAAAAGAATAGATTTTTTAAGATATCTCGTTACTCGTTGCTTTTACGACAAAAATAAGAATGTAAAAAATTAGAGAACGGGATATTTGCTACAAAATAACCCATTTTCACACCACCATGCGGATGGCTCAATTTTTCTGCGGATTTGTAGTTTTAGGCATGGAATGTAATCAAGACCATTTTTATTCTTCTTCCATCCAAATTGATCTGCAGGTTAAAATAGTGTCAGATCATTTTTTTCTTTAAATAGCGACGCAAAAGTAAGGTGGCAAATCGAAAAAAGCAGTTCAGAATGTATAATGTATGACCAAATATCAAAACATACAAATTTTTCTGGGTAAATTCAAGTGCTTACTGGGCTATGAGTTAAATGGTGTGTGCGCATGCAGATATAATAAATGAATGTCTCCACCCACCCACGTTGCAGCAAGGCGTAAATGATGTCAGAACGCAAACAATCGTAAAGTTATGAGAGTGTGACCTTTTGCCAGCAGAGAAAAACCGCTTATATGCCTACTAGGAAATTTATATGGATACCAGCTAATGACTAAGAAAACATTTTGTTGAATACTCAATCAGAAGCAGAAGGAGACGGAATATCAATGGGAAAGGTGGAATAAAATATGAGCTACCAGAAAGGATACAGTGTGAATATTACAATCACTATGATAAGCAGTTAATTTTCAGTGACTGGCGAGCAAGGAACGAAGTCCTTCACGCGAGAATAATACCAAGGTAATTTATTTATACACGAAGATCATTATAATTAGCATCAATAAAATCAAGGATATAATTATAATATTAACAACAACATGTATGTAACGCTGGGATTCTTGAGAATTAAGGATTCATAAAATAATCCTATCATTATTAATGTAGCGGGAGATATAATCTTCAGAGAACAGTATACTAGAATATTCAGAGAACAGTAGGTATACTAGAAAAAGTTATTAACTCTGTTGGGTATTACAAAGATGACTAAGATGATGTGCAAATTCCATTATATTACCGCAAGACTTGGTTATATTTTTTATACATTTTTTTAGCCGAGTCGCTATAGGCCAGTCAATTTATACATCCGACTTTGCAAAAGGTTATGTAGTTCTAATTTTTTAATATGTTGTTAGAACATATGCCAATAGTAGGAAACCAGGTGTGCAGTTTCGAAAGAAGACCTGTGCGATTTGCGTAATGTCCAAAAAACAAAGAAAATTGTGCACTTGTTACAGTTTTTTCTCAATATCTCCTAAAATATGCTTCCTACAGAAAAAATCATGTATCCTTTTTTAAAGTAGATTCATTTAAGCCCAAGCTGAGCTCCGTACGTTCAGAACTTTCCGAGACACAGCTCCTTAAAAATTATATTTTTTTTCCAAAAAGTGAAAGTTTTGATAATATATCTTATAAACCGGGAGATTGTGACATGCTCTTTCCGGGCTCCCTACGATCCCCTGAATCCCTTTGCAAGTCGATGAAATATCGCACAGTTATTGATAACAATACAATAAACATTCCCTGAAAGTGAATTTATGGGCCGAAGCTTACTTCTCGAGTTATAATTTTTTCAAATTTTCCGGCCCCCCACGGCCCACGAGGAAAGTCATAGATAGTGAATTTATTTAGTTTGAGGTTGGAGATGCCCGTAGGGCTAATTGTTCCCTCAAAAATTGCATCAAACCAAAATTTCGATCAAAAAATTTTTGGAAAAAATCAAATAAACAGTTCACATAGTAACGTTTTTATTTATTTTTGTCAAAAAAATATGTAACTGCGATATAATTAAAGTGTAATAATCTTACATTTACAGTACTAATTAATATTACATGGTACAAAAGTAACCTGCTACATTTTAATTTCCTTTGTTTCGATGATCCTAGCTTTGAAAAGTCCTCTGTGATTCCCTGAGCAGATAAAGAAAACTCATCAACTCCTTCTGCAAATATAGGGGCGGGGTCATCTTCGTCATCATCGGTATCGGAATCCTCACAAGATAAATAGATGGAAGATGGAACATTCTGGCATGATTTACCACAGCAAAATTGGCATAATGCTGAGCATTTTAATCAGACTTTACGGCAGCTGCATCCCCCACTACATCATTTTTTGCATTTGCAAGACATCAAGCGCCAGTAGTTCTGAGGAGCGGGCTTCATTAGCCCCCAACGAATTCTGAACTTGGTGGTAAGTTCTATAAGAATGGTGGCTCGCTGCATCTTCCGTTGGGGGAAAATGAGTAAGATTTACCTTTGTGTTGGTTGCGGACTCTATGAAAATCTGGTAGCAGAGGCTATTCAAACTGTCCTTCTTTGTATCACCCTCGTAAAGAGCTACGAAGCATTTCTCCCCAGCTTTGGCTATGGCCACATGTCTGGAATCTGACTGCAGGAAAATTTCAGCCAGTTTGTTACGTGAGGATTTTTCTGGGAAACGCTGGCCAACTTTGTTTTGCCCGAAAAACGCAGAGGTGGTGCACCCGCTGAAAGCATGTAGGAAAAAAACAGTCCCTAAAAATACATTATGTTAAAACAAAAATGCATAATGTTGAATCAATAATAAATTCTAATGACTGGAAAATGTGGATACACGACACTATATATCATCTTCGTTTTCATGTTCTTCAGATTCTTCTATTTCATCCTCACTACTGAAATTGTGCACCAGCCCCCCAAGCATCACTACAATCAACAGTTTCAAGTTGTATTTTATATAGACCAGCTTCCCTGAGTGAATGGTTTTCAATTTATTGCGAAGTTAACTATGGACCATGCTACGGACCTGTGCCCCATGCAGACTAATTTATTTCACAAGAGGCTGCAGAACGTGCCATGCTCAACAATTTCACAGCGACATCCTTTAATGAGCAATTCGGAAGCCAATTCTCCCACCAAGCACCGGGCGTTATCAGATGGAGTTTTACTTACAGAAATAACACATTTTCATGCGACCCAAATAACTGGTTTATCAAACATAATTTTGTCATGTTCTGTAGTTGGTAGTCCGGAGAAAAACACGTTAAGCCAACGAACAATGAACAATTTTCTTCCCATGAACTGGACTACACGACTGCATTTGTTTACCAAAACTGTGTGCATTCGTACCGAATACGCCGGTGGTTTACCCGGTCAACCAGCGCAACATCTCCAACCCCGTAAACTTTAATATTCCAGAATCTGGAAGGTTTGGTGTGAATTAAAAGATTTTGACCGATTTTGACCTGGTCAAAATCTCTCCGGTCAAAATCTCGGTCAATTGACCAGGCCCAACACTACGTAGGACGCATACTTTAGGATATATTGAGCAAGAACCGAAACAAGTGCAAAAATTTCCCTTTTCGAATCTGGTTGCAAATTAGAACTACATGATGTTTTGCAAGTATAAGTGGACTCCTAGCAGTACTAGCCAAGTTGTGTTATATAATATGCGTATCATTATACGGTCGAAGAAAAAATACTATTATACTATTCGTCAGCAACACAGTAAAATTGTGTAAAATTCGTCACCCATGTCATAAACTAAATATACACTTTATACCCATGTGTTTTCAAACACTAGCCTCTATTTGCCTAACCTAAATGTTCAGGAATAAGCAGGTTGCATAAATTTGTATTTAAATTTTTAATTATCAGCTGAATACGTTATACTTTACCGTTGTGTGTCTCTGTATGTGTGTGTATTTTTATCTAATAAAACTACTAGCATAGGAATTAGCATTCATTCGAAAGTTGTTGCGCATGGTTTCGGTGGCCTGATTTTTCTGTTCTATTCGTAATTATCGCAAAAGTGGCACATGGAGAATGGCGTTATAAAAAATCGGATTTTCCCATTCTTTAAGCTATTGTAATTTTGGAATTTTTATCACAAACTGATGGATGGAACTACATATTGCGGCTAAATTACCATACCTGATGTCTCTGACATTATTGATATTGACCATTAATTTAAAGATAGAAGAGAGCATATGGATGACAGAGCGGCAATTAAAAAGCATCAAATTTAAATTCATCAAAACGACCAAGAACTCACAAAACGCTTCAAGTATTATAAATATTTCTAAGCTTACTTTCTCTTCATAGTATTATATGAACCCAGTTTTTATTCGACCGATTCACTCCGTTCTCCGTTCGAAATAATATTCATCTCATCTCAAGTCATTCTAGCATAACATAGCCTTGAGCTATTGATTGGTGGAATGAGTTAAACTATTGATTTTTTTTACTTATTGACACCATTTTTGCTGCAGATATGCGTCAGCGTCAGCAAATGACTTCGTTTATAAAGTACCTGATTACGATTACTGAGATGAGAATTTTAAGTCATAAGGCTTATTTCGTTACTATCCTAGACTCCTAGACAGGCCCGATTTGGCAAGAAAGGCAGTTGCATAGAGCGGCAGCCTTTTAGGGGACGGCAAAAACCTAATTAATTCTAATAAAAAATGTACCATAAATAAAAATAAAATAAATACTAAATAAAATACTGTGGTTCGAGAGTTAGAAGCACTCATAAAATATTTAAATTCGATATGAAACAATTTTGCAATTTACGAAGAAGCTATAAATATATTACAAAATCATTCACATGTAAAGAAAGCAGAAAGAAACGAACAAACGTTCAGTTGGATGACGGATGAAATGAAATTCAGAACATTTTATGACATAATCGATACATTTCTTTCAGATCTGAACGACGACGCCTGGACGCATATCGATGAACCTATGAGCGATTTTATGTCCTCACAAATTTATGGAACTTGGAAAATGAAACAATAATTAAAAAGGCGGAAAAGTTAATAATCATTTACGAAAATAATACAGATTCTTCATTGTCCAGGGGCGTGCAGTCCATGGAAGCAAGGGAAGCAGAACTTCCCGAACCGCCTCGCCTAACCCAGAACAAATGCGGCTTTTCCGATCGAGTCACAGTAATAGAAAATCCAATAGAACCTTTATGACGGCCGCTAGCTTCTCTGATGCATAGGCACGCGCTGGGTGATCTGAGCCAGCCGCTTATATGCGGGCACGGAAGCTATCGTTGGAGTAGGTTTTTTTGTTTGCTTCGAGGTCGAGAGAATATTAAACTTTCCTTTCCACCTGCTGAATGCATCGGCGCGCGCTGGCTGAACAGTCCCGTGCTTTATGACAGCGCGGAAGCTATCGTCATAGTAGGTTCTTTGTTTTTAAATTTTAACGGCTATCCGTGTGTGATACGTGCATCACGGACTGTTTCGTATCTTATGCGGAGCAGTGAAATGGAAGACAATGGTATGGATATGGAAATGCAAATACCATCAACTTCGGCTGCCGGGGTTACCATTTAAAATGTTGGACAATTAAGTATTGAGTGAATGTGTGTATTGTGTGAATATCGGGGCAGTATATTTCCATGGCCGGCTATGTCACCGGATCTAATAGGAATGTCTGGATTTTTATATATGGGGCCGGGTAAACGATATAGAATTTGCAAACAGGCCTACTGCAAGGGATATGGTTGCACGAATAAGGGACTGTCTATAAAATATCTCAGGGGACAGGAGAGACATTCGCAAATATCGCTCGTTATCCATTGAAAATAAACTTCTTCTCAAAATATGTCGTTGGAGCATCGACGTTTTTATGACGACGATTTTTTTATGACATGACGAATTTGCAAAAAGTGATCGAAATATCGGATCACATTACAAATAGGGAAGTTTTTGAAAATTGCTTCCCTTACCTAAAATTTCACCGCACGCCCCTGTCAATTGTCAATTGTGAATATGTCAACGATTTGGTAACTGAAATAAATTCCACACAAAGTATGATGCGATATTGGTTCGTGGCAAATCGGTTGGCACAAAACGATTCATCGTCCTCTTAAATTAGCATCATTAACATCATCTTAAAGATCATTCTTAAAACAATTTAAATTGCCAGATAGCAGGTACTGGCAGGTTAGGAAAAAATTGATGAACAATTAATTACTATAGCAGCGGGGAAAAGCATAACAGCTCCATCCTCTGGCGACTTTGAATCAGATACTCCTGAGTATGATAATACAACTTGCTATGAAGTGGAAATGCACTTGAAATATTAGAGAACGATGGACCAGCGATCAAAGAACAAATCCCTAAAAAGATCTTAATTTAACTGCGTGTGACTGAATTTGAAGGATATATATACCTTCCTACCTATTACAGTTTCTACCAAAGACATTGACCAACGTTTTAAAACTGTTTTTAATATTAGAATGGATGACATGGATAGTTAAAACAATAAATCAAAATTAAAATAAACTGTGTTTCCTATAAATACACTCACCGGCAAAATAATTGATCCCCTCAAAATCCCCGATTTGATTATTTTCATCTAGTAGCTAAATTTATAAAGTGTCTCACAGAGGATTTAAATTTAAAAAAAAAACTAGGCAAATGTCCATATTATACAGGGTGACACAAAAAGTGCATTTTTAGTCTAACTTTAAAACAATATAGTGGCCAACCTATTACACCTTATAATTTATTATTTTATTATCAAGCTACATCTATTCCTTAAATTTTCTAATTTTATTTGTTACAATAATTTTTTTTGTTAAAGATACAAGGGTTTTAGAAAAACGTTACATTTTACATTTATTTCTATAAGAATTTAAAAAATTTAACCATAACGAAAACGGCCTAAAAATAAACTGAAAAACCTAATCAACTTAGTACGAAGTGTTTCCCCCACGTGCACGAATAACTGCTGCAATTCGTCTTGGCATGCCCTTAATTAGGTTTTGAATGTAACCCTGGTCGATTTGCTGCCATTCTTCAATTAAAACTTCACTAAGCTGCTGTAAATTTGCAGGAGCTGGTACACGAGATTGTACTTTCCTTCCAAGAGCATCCCAAACATGTTCAATTGGGTTTAGGTCTGGGCTTCGAAGAGGCCAATTCATTACTGGGATATCAACCTCGGCTAAATACTCATTATCGATTCGTGAAACATGCGGCCGGGCATTATCATGCATCAACATAAAATAGTCTCCGATGAACGGCGCAAAAGGAAGAACATATGGTTCTAAAAAGGCACTTTTATTCTTTATAAATTTAGCTACTATTAGATGAAAAAATAATTAATCAAATCGGAATTAAATTAACAAAGGTATTGATAAGCAAACTTCATCACTATTTTGAGTGGATCGATTATTTTGCTGATGAGTGTATTTATAGATTTATAATTATTATAGATATAAATTTATAGACAATGACCGTTTAAATTTGACCAATATCACCCTCGGATTACTGATACTAACACCTTTCCTAAATAGTATATTTCTTGTAATATATTTCCTTTATGTGAACTAGAAAGTAAAATTGATAGCAATCATGAAATAACAATAGCTACATATTTATATTAAATAATTCATTAATATTCATTATCCAACCAAACAATGCAAAGAGCAAAGTAAAAGTGAACACCTGCTTTTGCACAGGTAGGTATTTGCCTTGTGGAAATGTGAAACAATCAACAATCACAAACATGTGTTTAACAACCAACTTCAACTGACTGATCCCCCTGACTCCAGAAAAGGAAAGGAAGTAGGACTAAAAATTATTAGAAATACATTATTAGACAGCAATCGATTTTTGATAAGTTATTTCTTTATGGCGACATTTCGATCGCTAGATTTAGCGATTTACAATCTGACAAATTTAGAAACTATTGTGTCTACTATTTATATACGAGCACATCATGTGTGCTGATGCGAAAGCTATGGCTTCCGTACATTCCTTACACATGTCTACGCTTGCATGTTGACTCACTATTTTATTCACCTCAGTCTACAGGAGTTATTGAATATAAATGGACTCTCCCATGGACTCACCGATTGAACCGGATGTATTACCAAAAGTGACATTCAGACTCAAGTTACTTCTATAAACTAAATGGAACACCCACTTTAATAAGGCACCAAAAGAGATCGGTCGAAGAGTTCCCGATATCCACAGGGGGTATTCCAAATGTTACAATTATTCCAAATGGGGCCAGGGGCAGTATCTCCTTTATTTATCCTAGAGGGTTAAGACTTCGCCTCTAGGGGGCGGGGGGTTATCTCTGGCACCCCAGATACGATGTTGCCACATCGTCGGGTGTTGTATATCTATATTATGCAAATGTTCCCTATAATGTATGGAGAAAATTTTACATCCTAATATGCAACTAGTTATCCCTAATATTTTGTCTGTAGAACAGATGCAACTAAGTACCTTGTGCGATGTGACGTATATATGATCGCTATTTCGAGTACTCTATCTCAATTAATAATAATTAACAGTATAATCAACATTTGATAAATCTAATGGCTAACAATGGAAACATTGAATGGTACGTTAATATTAATCGGCTGATGAGCAAAAATAATATAACTAAAAAATACGTGCGATGGCCGGGAATCGAACCCGGATCAACTGCTTGGAAGGCAACTATGCTGACCATTACACCACCATCGCATAACATTCACGATCTGCGGCTGCGAGACACTTCTAATCAGAGGATAATGGTGTAATATATAGGTTTAAATAATAGTAAAGTATTTCAAAAGTAAATTCATCGTCGAATATATAAATTCATACATCGAATTTATGCAAAAATAATTTGTCGTTTAAAATTATTTTATTGTCGTCAAGAATAAAATGAGTGACATAAATAATGGAATTTATCCTATCTCACTAAAATGAGTTGGATAAGTAACATTTCGTGATATACCTAGGTATTTGGGTATTCGAAATAGAATATAAGCGATACGCACCTAGCGGAGATATTTGGTACTTATTTAGTACTTATGTCTCTCAATTCGGCTTATATCTTATGTGTTTAAATGGGATTTTACGTATTTTGAGTCAAAATTATGTGGTTATTGTGACTAACAGCAACTTTTTTAATGATAACAATATTTATAGACATTTTTCTGTATATTTCTGAAGTTGGGATAAATATATCATTGGGGACGTTATAAATGGTTAAATGTTTTTAGGTAATCTAACCTCACTTTCAGTGACATGTAAATAATTATGTATCTTGGTATTTATAATATATTAAATAACAAAATAATAAATAAAAGATCACAGCAGTTATATAACCCAGGAGGTACCTAACTAATGACATTGAAAAAGCCTGTTTAATACTAATAAATGATAAACGGTATCTATATAACTACATATTAATTAGGTACTACAGCAATTAAATAAAGTAATAAAATAGGCATAGCCTTTGTAGTGACAACTCACCTAGTTAACAAACACTTTGTATCTATTAATTGCCATTCAAATTAAATCATTTAAATCAAAATCATTGAAATTTAATTTCATTGTTGTTTTGGACTGAACATAGTATAATGCCACAGCTAAACTGTTAAAAACAATTACCATTTTGTCAAGGCATTATAAACACGCTTCTACATTTTTTTGGTACGGCTCCGTAAGTTTTTGAACGATTTTTAAAATCGAACTCACAAATGTTGCCAAAAGGCTACTTACTTATGATAACAAAAATCAAAGAAATAATAGTTTAAATAAGTCTGTCTGCCTTGAGTGCCTTGACTTATTGACCATAATATCAGTTTCTGATAAGAATTTATAGGATTGCATGAAAATTCCTCCTTTTTGGGGTCACCCGTTAGTTGTTAATTATATGAATTGATCATAAATATTATTATAAAAATTTTGAAGCACAACTTATGCAATTACATGCGGTAAGATATACTCAAATGTAATAAATTATTGTACATGAGTACATGAGTGTTCCGTATTCCGCATACATATTTTAGCAATACACTTTATCCAAATCCTCGTGCATCAGGGGAGGTTACATCTAACTCATGCATAATTATTATATGCATTTGGACGCTGTCCCAGATTCAGATCGTAAAATTCTAACTACATACAGTGTTGGCTCTGGGTCAGCGGAGATAATGTTGACCTATATATGAGTACGATTTGACGACCAGATCTCAAGCTAGAAGTACCCATTATAAAATAATAGTATCGTAGCGTATTTCCTTCCTCTGATAAAATAGAAAGTAATTTTTAAATTTATATTGTGATACATTTTAAACCTCACTTTTATGTTTATATTTCTCTACACATCAGACCTACACAGCGTACTAAATAAATATAAAGTATATAAATGGAATATACAGGGGGCGATGAAATATTATTATATATACAAGTGATGCATTACAAGCATTTGTGAATTTGAAATACATGCATAATATTTAAATTTGTTAAGTTTAAATTTAAATAATTTTAGCATAATTAAAAATTCATTTAAAAAATGTCAACAATAAGACGGGGAAAATGTTGAAGATCTAGCCGAAGCTATGCACTATGCATGCGATTTATCAATGAACGATACCAGTTCACTGGCATAGCTGGCCCGCTGGAATTATAGTAGCTGGGGATGTGGCTGTACATTCCGCCCGGCAGTTTGTATTTCATTGTTGCTGCGTACTAAAGGATTAATATTAAGTCTATTGAAATAGGGACTATTTATAGTATTTATTGTTATTATTGTGTTATTGTTGTGCGTGTTTTACATTTGTTGTGCATTTAATCAGTGTATCGATCGATTTCCAAATGGCAATGGATTTTTAGAATGCGAATAGAGCGGGAGAACATTATATGGGAAGATATGAATATTTATATCGCCATATTCCCGACACCAGGACATTTACTTCTGTAGTGCAACAGGATCAAAATGTATTTGGAAGGGTATGTGCGATTACCTGAATGAAACTATGGTATGTATCACACATAATATGTATTCAATGATGAACTAGATATACATGCTGGTTGCCTAGTTGTCGCTCAAGTCTCTGCAATTAGTTACTTGACATCGCTCGTAACGTAAATGTTGTTACGATTTTGTACAAGAAGCAGGACCGGCGCCAGGGTATTTGGTACCTGAAGCAAATATTTGCTTGCCGCTTTGTATATAACATACATATATTATACACATACATACATACATCATACGTCAGAACGTAATATCATTATAACTAAATAATTATTGGCCACAAAAATCTGATTGAAGCATAATTACAATAGACAAGTCACAATAATAATTATAGAGTATCGAGCATTAATAAACTATGTCTAGAATAAAAGATTAATGCGAAAGCATTAGTGTAAAAATGGGGTTCGAGACGAATGGGGCACGAACCAGAATAAAAATTTCGAGGCAACGCCTCACACATAAATTGAAGGTACACAACAGAAAGTGAATCTGATTGTATAATAGTGTTTAGAATTCGAAATTATATAAAGTCAAAATCAAATTGTAAGAGTTTTACGTGAAATTAAGTAAATTTAATATTATGAAACAATCTGATCTGGCCATCATAACATCATAACAAGAAAGAAGTAAGGTAACCAGGAAGGGCAAATGTTTTTCATACGATTTGTCTGTAGTAACAATCAACAACTAAAAAATAGTCTAGCTAAGGCGTTCGATGAAGCAACAGCCACGCTCACGCAAGAATATTAAATTTGCTAAATAAGCAAGAACACCAGTGTATAGGGAATAAAAAAAGAAATAACTGCAAAAATAAATGTTTTCATTGTATTTGACAAGTAAGAAATGGAAGGCTTGGTAGCGTCCCAGCCACAGAAGAGATTTGTGATTAATATCAAAAGAAAAGGATATAATTTTCACAGTAAATTCAAGTGATAGAAGTTTTAGGTTAATTTTATAACAACCCTTTCCTAAACACAAATATCAGGCGTGGCCCTCAACTTTGATCTACTCTGCATGACGAGAACTTACAAACTAGCATCAAGTCTATACTCTATCCAACGAGAGAATGGACTTGCTTTGCGCATCGGCGACTAAAGAGGGGGGGGCTCCGTAACGAGCTACGCAGGACCGTCATTCGATGAAATAAATTCGTAAGTAGGTGAAATAAATTTTATTTTGAAAACATGAAAACATTTTATTTATTTAACATAAATTTATTATAAATGTATGAGCGTTATGAAAGTAATATAAACCCTAAATATTCCTAAAATAGACATTTTGATATTTTTATTTTTTTTTAATTTTTTTAAATATTTAGCTACAACAATAGTACATTGTTTCAGATAATTATAAATTTAAATTAGTTTGTATCGCTGCTATCAGAATCACTTTGACCATTTACGTGAATTATTAGTGGTGGGATTTCATGCGGATTGTCTTCCTTTAATTTCTTATATAAATTTATTATAATTATTTTTTGACTTTGATGCACGACCTAAAATTAAAAACAAAAATAAATCATTGACCACGGTTACTGGTGGTGAATAGTATGCGTATTAAATAAAACATATTTATTATTATATTTCTTTACCTGGCCTCTTTTATTCTTCTTAATTGGCGATAATGGTGGATTTATCTCGTCTCTGGCTGCTGCCATTCTTATAATAGATTTAAAACTTATTTCACAACCGTAAACAACACAACTAAAATAACCGTACTTGTGAGACTACAAATACAAACTGTGAATAGGTAGGCAGTAGTAGGTACTTTATATAATTAGGTACCAGGTAGGTATCGGACCCAGGCGCCGGCCCTGGCTACCTGCTGAGCCAATTAAGACGTCGAGGGCGTTGAACTAATGTTCTAAGGGGCGGAGATCTGACCAAAACAGACGAATTTTCGCTCGAGTGCAAGTCCATTCTCTCGTTGGATACAGTATAGTTGAAGCTGTTGAAGCGTTGACGGTCACTTAAGTAGTTATCGTATGGTTACTCCATCTGGTGGATTTACATGGCACTAACTAGAGAGCAGACTAACAATAGGGCAAATATACAGGAACCAATCCTTGTATATGTAATTTAAAACATCGCAAAATGGAATTGGAACTGCACATTTCGTGTAGAACTGCATGCTAAAAAAGTACTGATTTAAAAAAGTAGAGCAGATAGAGAAAAATTTATTTCATATTTAGATTCAGCGCCCCAGATATTGTTAAAACCAGTTCCAAAATCCTAGGCACCAAAATTTTTATTTTTTTTGTAAGCCTGTAATAGACACTTCTAAAATTGCCAAGATTAATTACCTTTTATGGCATATAAATATTGATTTTCAAGACTTAAGTGTAACTTAGCACGCTCTATTAGCAATACTGGATGAGAATTCAATTCTACTGTTTATTCTACTAATAGGGTTTCCTGATTCTGTTTACTTATTACCGAATAGTTAGGTCAGTGCGTAAGAGGCAATAATATAAAGTTTGATAGTGTTTGTCTTTCGTACGAAAGCTCCGCCACTTTAATAAATATATAGGCTCAGAGGTTTTTTAGGACAATATAATAGGTGACAAACTGTGCAGTTTTAAAGTATACATAGATGAAACCGTATATAAATTAAACAGCCAATTGTTGTTTATAACAAAGTGGCGCCCGAAAAAATGTTTTATTGAAAATTCGTAACTTACCATTTTTAAGCTACGGTAAAACATGTAAATTATTTGTGCAAAAACCCGGATCTATCACTATCTTCCATCTTCCACTAGCAATCCGGTATATCGATGATAAATTTCAGGAAGAAAATGAAAAGTTGCTTTATTACAAAAAATAATATGTTTGAGCATAAGAGAGAGAGAGAGAGAGAGTATTAATTATAAATTATAATTTAGGAAATATTATGAAAACTATTATAAATGATGGTACAGTTATTAAAATGCATCTGTGGCTCTACTGACAGTTTTGTTACAATATTCGGCCACCAATATTGCTCGCAATATTGTAACAAAACATTGTTGATGTTGATGGACTGTTTATTAAATTGTTGGTTTCGTTGTATTCAATCGAATTCAAAATATTATTGGCAACGTGGGCTTTATTTTGAGTAGATTCGTCAATGTAGTTTTCGGTCACTGATTTGTCTTTCCATCCACTATGGCGTTTCAAGGAAGTTGTATCACCACCACCAGCAATAAAAATTATAGCAGAAGTGCGGCGAAAGCAGTGTTCCTGTATACAACTTAGGATCTGGAAGATAATAAGTAGCAATTTCTTCCCCAAAATTTCCAAATTTCTTTATTCTTACGTTTTGTACGCTGCATTTTCTAGTTGATAATAAAGGACGGAGTTGCACAATGTTTTGGACGAATATTAATGTAATTCTTGAATAAATATGCAGGCAATAGGAATCATGAACCTAAAAAGGAGTGCAAATATTGATTGCAAAGTATTGTTGCAACTTTTCATTCCTTAACCTGCATGCTTCAACCAACAAACACACCACAACACTTGAGAAAATCCTGACTATTACACGCTATTACATAAAAATCGGTCATTGCACCTATTACTTGACTTGTTTTCTGTAATATTTTAGTTGCGCTACACGAAATACGGTTTCTAGTCCACTTGGCGGGTATTTTATTTTAGTTCCCAAAGTTGCGCAAGTGACCTCGTTTGTATGCAGGAAATAGCGGTGATGCCAGACCGCTCCAGCAGCGGCCAACGTATTTATTTAGATAAACCGCTAGATTTGTATTCAACACACCGAAGCGCTATCAAAAACCGTGGTTACTACATAACTCTTCTTTCAAAGCACTGCTGGCTGTAACCGAAAACAAGTAGCTGCGTGTTGTAGGTTGTAGTTGATAATTTAGGACGGTATAAAGCTGATATTAAGTTAGCTTTCTACATTTTCTTTTCATAATTGGGTACTCTCCATTGGAAATATAAACTATTAAATAAAAGACAAGGCAAAAGGTTTGTTAAATTTGTTGCGTAAAAAACTTTTTCTACTCCCATACCTTTATTCGTTTTTTCTACGTTCATGCAAAAAACAAAACTATTGAACTATATTTAGTGCAAAAACTGATTCTTCATTGCACTAGTGCAATACAATTTTTATGCGCTCATCTGTCATTCTACTACAGTGTTTTTTGATCATGACAAACATAAAATTTGACATTTACGAATGTCTTTAAAATTCGAGTGCGAACTCCTTAGAGACATGTGAATACAGCTCAAAGGAGTTCCCACATCTGAGGAGGGCACTTCATCCCTTTTTGCTTCAGAAACCACCCTCTAACCTCGCGCTAGTATTTTTTAATTTTTTACAATTTTCTCTATCGATTGGATTTTGGTACTTTTTCCATCTGGGAAAACAGATTAGAAAAGGTTTTGAAGGGTCCTCACATCTTGAACAGAAAAATTTAAAAAACAAATCGGTTATTTGCCCATAATTTTGGACCTCGTGGAACGAATGCAAAAAACTGATGTAAACTGATTTTTAGTCGACGGAGAGGTTTCACATTTCGTCCAATCGGAGTGACCTTCTCAAGGTCATAAATTCAGTCCCGGAAAGAATAATATATGCTGTTACTTTTATATAGGTCGTATTGTATTTAAATATCTTATAATTAATTGACATTAATATACATTGATTACCTCATTAAAATGTACTTTTCTTTGTGCCGCAAATTACCTCATTATGTTATTAACCAACTTAATACTTATTGCACTTTGCACTGTTTTAATTGTTTTAACACTTGAACACTTTGTATTGCACACTATAATTACATTACTTCTTTTTTAATGGATCTATGCGTCTCGCTTACTCACTTTAACACTAATTTAATTTCCGATTTCAACGTTTTTCCTGACAGTTTTAAATGAACCAATTGGTATTATAGGCCAGTCAATAAAGACAAAAAAGGTATGAATAACCCAAAAGTTTTCTCATTTTTACACACGGATGCAGATATGTATTACTAAAACTAAAACTATGCAACCTATTTTAGGGTCCGGAACATTATAAGAAATTGAAAATGCTACAATTTTCGCTATAACTTAACTAAAACTTACCAAACTTGCTATAACTAAAAGTAGTGTAAACTGAAAGACATATCAAGTGATTCATTGTAAATAATGTCTCAACTTTGCAACCTCTTTTTCTAACCCGAACCATACCAATTTTGAAAATTAATTAATTACAAAGATTGATTGTTGTATCAATATGAATTTTACAATTAAATGATATAATATGTTCTGTAACTGTTCTGAAAATTTATTCGTACACCACTGGTCATTGTAAACATCAAACGAGCTGGTCCTTATGATCTTCATGAATAGAACACGACTAATAAATAAACATATTTCATAAATGGAAATGACAGCATTAGAGATTTTTAAGGTCATATACCATACGTTGTTGTGTAATGAGGATAGGCGAATGTTTCTTAGCATTTAATTAGTTGCGTAACTGTTTTAACATATCTACACATCTCTTATGTAGTTAAGTATGCGCGGAATAAATTTAAGGACTAGTACCTATTTCAAACGATGTTGATATTCACAACCTAACTCATGGTTTGTCCAAGAAACAAGATACTTGTGCGAGAAGAAGGTGCGGAATACTATTATTATTCTGGGTGGCCGCATTTTCGCCCAGGAACGACTATTTGTAAATCCTTGGTGAATTTGGTAAATCCTAATCACGTTCAGAAAATAGGGATGAATGCAACCTAGCAAGCCGCATTAGTTAGATCAAATTCAGACACACCCATACCCTAGTTAGCTACCCGAGCTAGCAATAAAGCTAAGAAGACAGATGAGGTAGTTCTGATGTTGTAGTGATGAAGTGATAATGACAAATCCAAGTTTTCCACCTCAAAAGACAATTTGGTCTCGGTAGCCCAAATAGTTTCTAAGATAGAGATAATGTTTCTAAAAAAAGGAAATTTTAGTTATAATTTAGTAACAATGATCTGGAGGACTTCCGAGGTGGAAAAGGAATTGGATTTGTCAGTACCACTTCATCATATACAACATATAAAAAAATCAGAACTAGAGAGGAAACAGTTTTCTCTTTATAGATACAGATATTTTACAGTACAGTGTTATAGGGAAAGTAACAACTTTCCGGACTAGTCCGGAGAACATTTTGGGCTACATTTGGGACAAAAAAAATGTCCGAAAGTAATTTTTCGAGACGGTTGCCGCAAATATTTCGTAATATAATGCACTGTATGGATAACTATGGACCACATAGAGAGAAACATTATTATGGTCAACATCAACATCAGTCAACACAAATTTATTTCTGATGGTTTGTATTATACTACCATTTTCGCTTATACACAATTATATCAGCCCTGTATACAATTAATAATGTATTTATAAAAGAAAAACTGGGCTAAACGCCAAACTGCAGCGATAAAAATAAATACTAAGTAGTAAGTGTACCTGGCCAGAGGAAAACTTCATTAAAATAAATCAAAGGTTCTGGTGCTATTCCCGCCAACACTGAATTTTACGTTCCCGCTGTATTTTACGCTCCCACACTTTTCAAATTTTATAACTGGACGAATAATAAATTATACGATCCATCCATTCAGGAGATGTACGCTTGGTTTGTATATAGATAAAAATTAGTATATAGTAAAAATGTAAAGTAAAAGCATTTGGTATATAGTAAAAAAAAGTATATAGTAAAAATTACAAGTTATAACACAGAATTTTAAATATCCGAGCTATGAATCTGAATTTTACATACAAATTTTGATATATCGAAATTTTACAATTCCGAAATATCTCAAAAATTCCAATTTTAGAATTTTAGAATCTCCGAGTTTTAGAATGTAGAATTTTAAAATTCTGACATCCCGGAATTTTTTATTAAAATTCCAGAGTTAGCGAGAGTTATAAATATAAAAATTAGTCATATCTCAGAATATTAAAATTTTGCGTTATTATAACTGGGAATTTTAAAATCAGAAAATGCTAAACTCCGGCCCTGTGGGAACACGTAACCAGGGAATGTGCACTTGTGTAATGTTGTCTTGCTTCCTCCAATTTACCGGTGCAAGAAAGTAATGTTAAGCATAATGTGAATGTCCAAACTTACCGTTAATTCAATGTGATTCAATCTCACGTTCTCCTCATCGGCATCGGAAGAATTCCATTTTCTTGGCAGTTAATTGTTTTTTATCGATGTCATTGTACTGGTATCGTCCACGTTAACCCTTGAATACGACAGCTGTGAAGCCATACGGAGGCCCAAAGACACCAGCAGACGGGTAATTATACGAATATAATCGAGAAACATCGATTGTCAAATAATATTGATTACTATGAGGTAAGTAATGTACGCTGGGGAGAAGAGAAAAGGGAACATCTTAAATTTCCCGCGATTTTGTCAATATAGGATATATTATACTCTAGTGTTAAGGAATAATAAGGAAGATATACCTATGTATATTATTCCATCCTCCAAAAACTACCATTATAGTTCAGGAATCTTCCAAAAATCCAAATCCAAAAATTATTTGTCCAAATTTCATAGATAGCAGTCGTTTTTTAGCCTTATCAGAATCAAAACAGAAACCGGATCAGTCATCAGTGACAAAAGAAAACAGTATCAACAATGTCAATGTATAGCAGTTCCGACATCGCCAGAATTTGAATAAAACCGCCCGAAAATTTGTGATGTTGCCACAGTTTCTTCGACTCTTGACAGTAATACCAATACCTACATTTTGTAGGTATAATGTAGTTTATATTTCATTTAGTACATTACGATTTGTTAATTATCATAGTTTTGCTTATATTTATAGACTATTGACTAAGTAATAGAATAAGGAACTAAAGTGTTTTCGTTTGATATACAAACTAAAGCAAAAAATTGTGCGGCATTTTACAAAAGAAAATCCGTACCAATTACTACAGAAGCGGTTAAATCACATCACTATGCAATGCAAAAGGATATTTAGTGTAAAATTCTATACCGCCACAATTTCTTTTGAAAGGAAAGTCTCCAGACCGCGGCTTACAATATCAGTCGCTATTCGCCCTCTTTCCTTCTCGCATTTCCGTTCTCGCTCATTTAGACAGCACCTGCATGAACAAGCCGGCGATTTACTGGCTTTACTGCTCAGTGGCGTATTATCAAGGCGCAACCAAGGCAACCAAGGTAAGTAACTTCAGAGGATGTCTTATTATGTCATATTCATATATGTGCAAAACTTTAAGCCAAAACTTTTTTACTCCTTGATGTGCCTAGTTCCTCCATTACACTACTCTGTATATAAGCACTATAACCTATAAACACTATATTCTATAAATACTATAATACTATAATAACACTATAAAATATTAACTATAACCAATGATTTTACAAACACTAGACACAATTATTATAAAAACACGCTCGAGCACGCCTTTTACAATTCACTTACACATTCGATATCGCGTTGTAAACACCTACCTAATACTGTCAAGCACACAATAACTCATCGAACACCTACAACTGCCACTGAGACAATAACAAAAAATATCCGTTAATACAACGCACGAAATTATACCTTCAGAGGAAATATCACCTCTGAAAGACAATATTCTAAAGGTTCTGGGTGGGGAAAACACGGTGGAAAATTAATTTGGTGAAAGCATTCACCACGACTTAACTGTTAGATGGGAAAATGTTCTCAAAAGAGGTCTAGAAAAAAATCTGTCTTGGTCAAGAAATGTCCACCGATTAAATATTGTATTCTTATGGCTGCACCGAAGCTTAATTTGGAAATTAAAGCAGCAGTTAATGAGACAACTCTAAAGCGGGACGAGCGTTTGGCTAAGGTACAAGCTCAGGGTAGTGCAAGCCTGGCAGCATTGGGAAAAGCTTTAAATATTCTAATTGAAAACAAGGAAGGGGGAGAAATGAACCTGGGTTTAATTGGGATTATAAGTGATTCGGCAAGAATCACAATCTAGGAGAAATATTGTTTAAACTTTAGAAAAGATACGATGAGTACCTTGACTGATGCCACATTCGACGGCTGGCTATTGGGGGATAACTTGAGGGAGAGTCAAGGCAGCTAGGGCGAGTGAAAAATCAGGTATGGAGTTGAAGGGTAGTGTTGCCAGAACTGTCAAGCGTAAACCTTCTACCTATAGGGGTTCTTTAAACTCCAGAGACCGTCCAGGTAGTAGTAATAGCTAATAAAGTTTACTTTTGAAATTTAGTTAACGAAAACCCAGTTTCTCATACTTTGGAGTGTTACCGATCGTATATTTTACCCGCATGCAATGATAATCGCTGGTAGGTGGCATTATCCAGCGAACCTTCCAGGCAAATTTTATTTTACAAATATAAATTTGAAAATTGGTATATGTGGATTACTTTTTGTACATATATTTCTACAATGAATACACAATTCTTGGAAACCTTTAAAAAACATTAAACTCAGATAAAAAGGAATAAGTTTCCAAGATTCTACATTATTTAACAAACTTTTTGGTGTAATTAGTTTGTAATAATATAAATTAATTTTCGTGCTATTTGTAAAACCGCAAAATTTTAAGCGTACAGTGCCTCTTAATGGAAAATAGTATTTTACTGTTTCGTATGTCGATACCTCCTCATGGCAGAATTATGAGGTGCATTATTATTTATATATGTAACGAAAATAGTATATTTTATTTCATTTTTAGTATCGTATATTTTTAGTAGATAACAACGCATCACTATACAAACAGCATAAACATTCCACTGTAAAAAAACGGACACAAGCAGCAAGATCTATTTGTTTACAAATGCCTCAGAACCAAAACAATAACAATACCGAAGACGATTGCATTAAATAATAGATAAACATAACACATCGTAAAAATTGCAAGCGATAAAAGAAAATATGCAAACAACGTCAATATTTTTATGTTCCTGTGCTTCATATCATGAATAAAAGCCTTCCGTAACTATCTTTGGACTCATCTCGCACTTCTCTCAATAAATAAATCAACTTCCGAAACACGGGATGATAATAGTATAATGGGGTATTATTCAAATTATGATGATGAAGGACGATCTTCAATTACAAGTCATCTTCATCCTGTAAACAAAGAGTCGATCTCTTTGTTTACAGGATGGGTAGGTTACTATGTCGTATATTAAAAACAAAAACAAAAATATAGATTTGGTCAAAACCATTTTGACAGTGGTAAATCAGTCAATGTTGTTAAATACTGCTAACCCATTATGTGGCACACCAGGTAATCATCTACGGCTGATTGTTTGAAATCTCATGACCTTGTAGGACATGTCCATATTTTAAATACTGAGGATTATTTACCTATTAATACAAATAAATGCAAATTATGTGCATTTACTACAGTAATCTATAACTCCTAATATTTGATTATAATATAACCCGTTATGGGGTGATTAAGTATCTTGGTGTAGAACGTGGTAATATAAACATAAAGAATGATAGACGATAGACGAATTGATAGACGAAAATAAGAAAAAAACAATCTAGTATTATTATTTATTATCTAGTATTAAATATTTTTTTATTGTTTTCGTCTATTGTAAGATATTCTTTTTTTTATATTGTTGTATTCTTTTTTTGTATTTGTATTTTCGTGTACATCAGCATGCTTATATTATGAGTTTCTATTTGTTTTGTGCTGTAAATGGATTTTTTGTGTTGTTCAATAAACATTATTATTATTATTATTATTCAATCTTGTCATCAATATTGTGGCTAAATATATTGTTTTAATAGGGAATTACTTAACAGAACAATAATAAACAAATTTATAATTCCCACAATAGAGATGGCCATGAGTCATGACACTCATGACTAAGAAAAAGCCAACTTGACTTTCAACAAAGTTGTATGTACATAGTATCCATTATTATGCTAAACAGTTTTTTTAAATGTAATACCGGTATTTCTCGGACTTTCTATACATTGACGAATATTGTGCTGTTCGCTTCCTCATCGCCCGTGGAAATTTTCTTAGCCCCAGCCTATGACCGTACTGTGTACTGTGTTACGTAAACCGATATATCAAATCCGACCTTGTTACTTTCAGTCAGCTAAACTACCGTATGTTCATTCAATGTAATCAATATGAAACACATTTATCATTTAAATTTTAAATTTTTAAAGCACCATTGATTTGACAGAACCTTTCAAGGTCCTTCTTTACGATTTACACTCCCAGTATTTTGTTCCCTCTTCCATATAATTATATCCCACAAATATCAGAAAACATTTTAAAATGTTGTAAAAACCGTACGATATTTATTTACACAGCAAGTAATACAGATAACTTAATATCTCTCTACACCACATTGAAAGACACTACACATACCAAATTCCATATCAACACTAACGAAGTCTACATTGGCCAAACAATGCAACTTCTTGAAGAACGATTAAAAAATAACAAAATATAATCAGCAATACTAACTACGAACTGCGACTCTACAAAAATATTGAAGCCAAACAGGTAATATATTTGTCTTCGAAAATGTTAAATAAGGAACAAAATTATAGCCTACACGCCTAATTACGGAACCGATTATTATTAAAAGAAAAACTAATGCTTGCAACGACAAAAAAAATCTACAATTATTAATACAATTTATTAATATTGCACACATACCTATCAGCAATTTCTGTCCGAAATTCATTGAACATTCAACAAGTCATGCTCTCATATATTTTTTTCTTCATAACTGTCGTCATGTCTAATGTCTATATCCAATATTTCATCCGCACCTACTTCGATAACGTTAATTTTTAGATCCTGGAGTCTCGATGTCTGAAGGTGCCCCTGGCCAGTCTCCCCTGGATACAACGATTCGTGCATGCGCCACTAACCATATATAGGGATTATCTTTGTTAAAATAAACAGAATTAACTATGAAAAAACTTGTGTTGGCCATAGATATATGTATTTTCAAATTTCTTTGTTCATTTGATAGCTGGTCAATTGATGATCCAAGGGCCAAGATTATGAGACTTACGAAGTCTTTGTATCATGGATACAACATTTTATCTCCGAGATAAATAATATCTCAAGCTTTGGAGGAAAGTCAAATTTTAAGTTACGGTGTAACGAATTTTGCTGGTGAAGGGAAGGGGCCTCGTAACGTGTGTAATATTTCTTAATTAAGGCAAATTTAATGTGAAATAATCTATTTTCGTAGCTAAGGTCAATTATTTATAGCGTTTTCGTTTGTCGTTTGCACGAATTATTAGGTTTTATCATTCTCAGATTCTTTCAGCTTGACTAAGAGCACTGGAATATTTTCTCTGTTATCATCACAGGGTACATATATTTACCGACATGATTAACACTATTGTATAAGGCCATGGAGAAGACGGCTCTATCGGTCGTTTTTTACTGGGGCAGGCACTGCATGCGCGTGATGCAGCCGATGCATATTAGCAAAGTTTACAGAAAAAAATAACAGTTGTGTCACGGGCGGTAGAATTGTTTGTAATCCCTTTAGTTCGCAGGTCTAACGATGCCGACTCATAACTCATAGCGCGGTTCAATACCTTCGGTTTCATTACCATGGTTGTTCCGAATGCGCACAACAAAAAGGGAATTTTATGAGTTATAAAAATTTTTTATTTTATTCCGGTTAATAGACGAGATTTTGTTAAATGATTTTATTTAGCTTGATATACTGGTTTGTTTGTTTTCATAAATGCTTGTTTTAAGTTTTGCTGGAATAGCGTTTTCAACTACTTCTAGATGAGCTAGAGATTTGAAATTTGGTAGGTGTATAGTGTTCCGGTGACAATACAATTTAATATTTTTCTAATTACACAAAAAGTCAAAATGGCGGATCCATAATGGCGGACTTTTCTATTTATAAATCGATTTGTCTCAAACTTGAAAGTTTGAGTCACTCAAGACAATTTTTGACTCAAACTTAAAACGTTCAAAATGGCGGATCTAAAATGGCGGATTATCCGATTAATGAATCGATTTGTCGCAAACTTGAAACGCTGTTTAAGGTCACTCAATAGAATGTTTGCCTCTAATTTAATAAAATTAAAAAGGCGGACTCTTCTATTTATGAACCGATTTGTCTCAAACTTGAAACTTTGCATTGTTTAAGATCATTCAATAAAATGTTTTGACATCAACTTAAAAAATCAAAATGGCTAATCCAAAATGGCGGACTCTCGAATTTATGAACCGATGAACCGTTAAAAAGATATTGTAAATAAAACAGTGCGGTGTCCCTGGGGGACACCGGGGTGAGATGGGGATGAAGCTTACTCCTTAGGGGTGGGAACTTTTTTGATATGTATTCTTACACACATAAGCTGGGTAACTATTATAGACATTAGAGCTTATTATATTTTTTTCTTCTATTCCACATAAATTTGCCTTTCGAGTACTATTATTACTATTACTATTAGTACTATTATTTCAACAGGAACACTTGGATAGTGCCCCTGTAGACAGAGAAAAAAATGTAATTGGTTAATATGCTTTGGTGAATCTCTCTGATGGTGGTGGAAGGGACAGCCGGTGTGAAATGCGTCAATTTAGGGAAGTATTGATCAAACATTTACTCAATATCAACATCAACCCAAGCATCGAGAATGGTTGACCATTGAAGATTTTTTTTTTATTTTTATTTTGAAAATTTACAAAACTATACTTTTTGTTTGACGGTTATACCGCCCAACAAGTCCCACAAGACCCAAACTCAAACGCCAAAAATTCATGTTGTCACTGACCGACGCGACGGCTGGAGCAGTCTACCGTCCAGGGAAACAAGGAATAAAATATTTTTAACAAAAATACAAAACCGAATTAAAAAAATCTATTCTAAAGAACTGCACTAAAAAGGAAAAAATAATTAGGTACGTTATACACTGAGCTCGTAAAGTTTGGAATAAATTCAATTAATCGTTATTGAAGGATTTTCACAGGAAATCCTCGGACACATCAACCTTATTTTATAAAATGTCACTTTTTTCAGCCATCGATTTTTTTTTTGTTTTGTTCGTTTTTGAGCTATGACGTCATCGACAATTTTTTTAAATGACAACCCATATTTTTTTTCACGGATTTCGATAGAGCACATTTTTCTGAGTGCGAATATGTCAAAAACATAGTACCTTTAACATTAAAGTTTTCGAGATATTCGGTTGCAAAGTTTATAAAATGTACCATGGCACCATGCATAAGCTATCGGGCGGGTCAAGATTTTTAATAGCTTATTGATTCTAATAGCTTATAGCTTATTACATTTTAAAAGATTAAGGAGTAATATTATTTATTTTGGTAGCTTATCGAACATTTTGAAAGATTTGGGAGTAATCTGTTTAATTTTTTAACAACAATTTAAACAAATAAAAAAATATTTTAACAAATAAATGATAAATAATTAAAGTAAAAAATAAAATCAGAGTAAATTTTCAAAGTGACCTCCATTCACTTCCTGGCAATATCCCATCCGCCACTGAAACTCCTGCAGAACCTTACCAACAGTATCGGGTTGAATGGTTCGAATTTCATTGCGAATTCTGTCCTTTAATTCTTCGATGGTATTTGGTCTATTGAAATAGACTTTGCTCTTTAAATAGCCCCATAAAAAGTAGTCTAGGGGAGTGAGATCTGGAGATCTAGGGAGCCATTCGATAGTTCCCCTGCGACCAATCCAATGGTTAGGAAATACATGGTTTAAATAATCGCGAACGATCACTGCAAAATGGGGTGGTGCACCGTCTTGTTGGTACCATATCGTGTGATGGGGCAGATCTGGATCTACGTCATTTGGGTAAAGTACCGCAAGTGCAGGGACTAAGTCGTCTCTTAAAAATTCTAAATATATTTCACCTGTTAATACGCCTTCAAAGAAAAATGGGCCCAAAATACGATTACCTACAATACCAGCCCAAACGTTAACTTTTTGTGGAAACTGACTACGAGTTTCCATTTTCCAGTGTGGATTTTCAGGAGACCAATATCTACAGTTTTGCCGGTTAACTGTGCCGTCGAGATAAAAGGTAGCATCATCAGAAAAAACAATATTGCGTAAAAATCCGTCGTCATCAATCAGGCGTTGCAACATGGTTTGGCAAAACTGTAACCTACGGTCAGGATCATCTTCGTTTAACTCTTGGACCAAAACCACTTTATACGGATGCCATTTGTTCAATTTCAAATATTTCAAGACGGAGCTTTGAACTATTCCGTTGTTTGCCGCCACTTGGCGGGTGGGTAAATGGGGATTTTCTTGAAGCTCTAGTAGAACATTCAATTTAACATCTTGTTGCACTGGTGGACGACCCGTTCTAGGGCGATCTCTCGTATGACCCACTTCTAAAAACTTTTGTTCTATTTTGCTAACGGTGGACTGTGTAATTGGTTCTCTGTTTGGATATTTGTTGTTAAATAAACGGCAAACTTCTACTTGTGTGCGAGCTCTGTCCCCGTAACCGATCATCATCAAAATTTCGATTCTTTCCCTTTCACTCAAACGACGGACCATTTTTAAATAAAATGAATTATGATGGAATAATGATTAATCAACTTACTTAATGATATTATTCAACTGATTAAAACACAAACTTGCGAGGAAAAACTTCAAAATTGTGACAACTGTCAAAACTGTTGTTTTTCCTGCGCTGGTCATCGCTTGTATAATTCATTCTTAAAACTTTGCAACCGAATATCTCGAACACTTTAATGTTAAAGGTACTATGTTTTTGACATATTCGCACTCAGAAAAATGTGCTCTATCGAAATCCGTGAAAAAAAATATGGGTTGTCATTTAAAAAAATTGTCGATGACGTCATAGCTCAATAACGAACAAAACAAACAAAAAATCGATGGCTGAAAAAAGTGACATTTTATAAAATAAAGTTGACGTGTCCGAGGATTTCCTGTGAAAATCCTTCAATAACGATTAATTGAATTTATTCCAAACTTTACGAGCTCACTGTATATTGAGTTGCTTTAAAAAACTATTCGAAAATTTTAAAATTAAAATAATATTTAAAGTAATTAAAGTGATTAATAAATATCCAAATATACCTCTTATATTTGACCAAGTAGGTTCTTCTTATATGGCAAGTTATTTGTTTATCTCCTGCTCGTGGAGTCCTGAACTCTTCATAGAAATTGAAACGATTCAACGCTCGGTCCGTCTATAGGCTATGCGGGCAGTAACCCCAACTGTAGTTGAAGTACAGCGAACCTGCCTGTCAACGATAGCATACGCACTTGTCATGTAAAATGAGAAGTACTCGAGCTGGAAAGATGCATACGAACGCAGCGGTGGGATGCCTCTTCCGTAATAACACAGCCATCACACAGTTACACATAAATATAGTGCGATCACTAAAAAATAGCTCTATAGACGAAGCGCCAATGTAGCTTTCATAATCAAAAGAGTTTTTTTGCTAATTACATTTTGTTAAATCAACTCCCTAGGTTCTTTCAGCGTAGATTAGCGAGTGTCACAATTACTGATATTCACTCGAGTTTACAATAATCTGAAAATAGTATCTTGAAAGTATCTGAAAATAGTATCTGAAGATCAAACACTTTAGACTTTAAAATCTACCTTTTTCGTATATCTGTATTTTCTGGTTGTTTTTCAACTACCGGAAATTTTATTATAACAATAATATTAATAATAATACAGTTAATAATTCAGTTTGACCGGAAATGGAGAATTTCACGCAATGGGTGGTGTAAGATGTAAGATGCTTTACAGACTTTACACCATATATTGGAGTAACTGATTGACAATTTAGAGTAGCCGCGAGACTAGACGAAATAAGGTCTTGTCTCGTCTCGAAATTTCGAGATAAAATTTTTCGAGATTTTGGTTTTTTGGTTTATCTCAATTCAATTTTAAATTACCGGATATATCCGATAAAAATTATTATGGGAGTTTAAAAACGCTCGACCCTGTCGATTTTTGATTTAGTAGTTACTTTTTTCGTAGATTTTCACAATTTAAAAAATAAATGTATGGCTCAAAAAAATGTAGCGACAGAAAGAAATAGAAATTTTAAATAGAACATTTTTATTTTAAATAGAACAAATTTTTAAAATATATCTAGATTTTTCGATGTTCAATTCTAGAAACGTCTATACTTCATAATCTATACAAATCCTCAACTTTTTCTATAATAATTACTTTAGAAACCGCTCGATAGGTGAACCAAATTTCAACGTTTACCTGTGCATGGTATACTGTATACAGGGTGGCCCGAATTTCAGGGACCAAACTTTACCGGGTGATAGAACTTTTTAAAATAAGGAAAAAAATGCATATAAATATGGGTCGAGAAATGCTTTGTATCCGAGATACAAGGTATGGAAGATAAAAAAAAAAAATTTTTAAATGTTTAGAACTCTGCAATTGGGAGTCCGGCCCCTTTCCTCCCCTACAAATATTTTTCAACGTACGTCTATGGTCTTGAAACTACTTTCGTTTGATAGCAAATTTGATTTGCAAATTTTTATGTCACTTTTTGATTTAAAGATCAAATTTTAGATATTTTACAATTTCTTACGTCAATGTCAACAACTTTTGCCGTAATTCAACACAAAATAGACTTCAAATTAAATTCCTGAAATTAATGAAATATTTAGTACTGATTTACGGCAGAAGCTGTTGACATTGACCAAGAAAATGTAAAATATCTAAAAAATTGAGTTTTAAATCAAAAAATGCCAAGTGGCAAAAGTTTTCAAATCAAATGTGCTATCAAACGAACGTAGTTTCAAGACCATAGACGTACGTTGAAAAATATTTGGAGGGGAGAAAGGGGCCAGACCCCCCCCCAGTATAGAGTTTTTTCTATTTTTCCAAAAAAACAGCATAAGGTACAAGGCAATTTTCAAAACATAATTATAAAATTTAATTTCTTTTTTAAACTTCGATACCCTGTATCTCGGAAACTAAGCATTTTCCGGTGCATATTTATATGGACTTTTTTTTATTTTAAAAAGTTCCATCACACGGAAAAGTTTGGTCCCGGAAAAGTTTGAACCCTGCAAGTTTGGTCCCTGCAAAAAAAATGAGGGAAGAGAAGTGGTAATAGTAGTATTAATTCCCATATGAAAATGGGTTGTAAGTAACCAGCGTGCGTGTTAGTTTAGCCTTTACTGGAAATTGGTATATTGGGGGGGTTACAAAAAGGGATACGATGAAGGCCCGGAGATCCTTCCTGAAAAACCACGTCCAAAGGTAGATTATTTTAGTTTTCCGCAATTTTCTCCGAAACTATAAATATTTAGGGAAAATATCAAGTCCTAATTTAGAAAGAACAAAATGATTTATCTAATTTTGATATGTAAAGTGATACTTTTCCAAACCATTTGGCGTTAGGAAACGTCTTACTTTTCACAACCAGTTACGAAAAGTAAAATATTACCCAACTGGTTTTGTAAAGTTTATTTCTAGTAGGTTATTTAGAGCTATGAAAGCGACGAACTGTCACACCGTTACAACCTACTGGATTGTTTTTAAACGTATAAAATTCAGAGCTTTTTTCTCATAAAATATAAAATTGGTGAAAATTAGAAAAAATCTTGTATGAAACACGTTGGGAAACAATTTTGTCCCGCATCCTTTTGCGGAACTCGCTAACGCTCGTTCCGCAGGAATCTGCTCGTTACACAAAATAGTACTTTTCCCAACTGGTTACAGAAATAGCTATTCCTATCGATTAGTGTTTATATTGTCTATAATTAATAAATCGAAAAAATGTCTCGTATCGAAATTCGAGACAAAGTGCTCTCGGGACTAGACAAAATGGCTTCGAGAGGAGATGAGATGAGGCGTCTCGTGTCACCTCTAAATACATATCAAAAAGTGGACCTTGAGGAGGCTACAGAATTGTCAAATCATGATACTATCGCTTTGATTGTGGGAAAATGTTTACAACAACTCTCTCTCAAAAGCGAGAAATGAATTGCGTACGGATGATATACGATATATACGGCAGGCACTCATATAGTGTAGACACACCGTAAATACCACTAAGCTTGTGAAAACCACCAATAAAATATTAATTAAAGCGCACATGACAACATGTTTTCCATCCAGCATGTTGCATGTTGACAAATATTCGCTATTAACATAGATAAGCCTGTAATTAATTATATAGATGACGCTCAACGTTCGTGCATATAGCAAAGGTAAATAACTTGGTAAATAGTCCAAGTTAATGGGAATTTCGAAACACGAACTCTACAAAATACTCCATTGGGTAATCGATATACATAAAAAAAGCCTCAAGAGGATTTCATTAAAGTATGTAAAGTAAAGTTGAACATTAATGGGCATTATCCGAAACAAAATAGTATTATATATTTAAGATCAAACAGTTGATCCAGTATAGATCAAGCCTTGCTTATATCAATGATGTATAAAAACGGTTTTACAAGGTGGCTGGGCGTATGTTACCATCTTACCCCCCCGCAAAGAAATTAGTTACCGGTTGTTTGAGATTATGTTATTATTTTTTTGTAATTCGGTCATTATTTAAGGACTGCATTGCGTAAAATGTCCCCCAAAGGGCCACTGGTAAATAAATCATAGCTAAACAAAAGCAGTAATTGCTAATGGTTTGGATTTTATGAAAAAAGAGGCAAGTGATAGTATCTTTATTCCACTTTGTAAATTTAAGAAGCGATTATTAAAAGCCACTGGCATTTACGACAGAAGCTATAGAAAAGTTTACGAGGAACAAAAAGCTGTTGTGGAAACACCTGAAGAAATTGAAAAAAATTGAAGAAATATAATAGCACCATGGTTACATACATTTGTTTGAATAGTTACGTATTACCAACCAATAAACTTAAAATACCTTTTTTATTGGGTAAAATAATAATTTTTTCAACATAATTAGAAAGAAAACAATATCTGTATAAGGGATAAAAATCTTTAAAAAAAGCTACATTAGAGTGGCTGTATTTAGGTCAATTTTTTCCCAAAAAAAAATTTTTTTTTTCATAGACTACGCAACATATACAAATCCAATTTCAGGGTAGAATCTACACAAAAAGGCGCAGTATTTGAAAGGAAATTTTGTCTACTTTTTTTCTATAAAGCAATGGCAATACCTATCGATAAGCCAAAAAAGTGATGGGTTAAAAAGCAGAAAAAGAATAAAAATCAAAATTTTGGCTACCTTTTTTCTTTTTGTTTCAACATTTTCGGCATAAAATTGTTTCATTTTTTTTAATGAGCCATTTCAATTCTCTACAAAAAGTTTCATATAAAGTATATCGAAATTTTGCTTCGTTTGCGAGATATACAGATATATTGAACAAACTGACCCATTGACCGATTCCTGCAATAAAAACTCGTAAACGTCTTAGTTCCTTTCCATATCACATAATCAATAGCCTATAGGTACTATAAAAATGTACTTTATTGCCCCAAAACTACGTGATAAACTAAACTTTAAGGTGCAGGCAGTCAGTCGTACATAAAATAGTTTGTTTATGCAATAATTAACTTAATAGCTCCTTATAGAATACGGCCTCCTACGCGTAACTTCAATAAAATAATATATATAGGTACTTACATCATTATTATACAACAACGAATTCAAATGGGATTGTGAAACATGTATATTCGAAATAGCATCAAAACAAGCAAATTTTGTTTTTTTTTTGTAACGCTGAATATGAAAATACTACCTTGGCATATTGCATCACACTGAAATTCAAACTTATAATAAATCTGCCACAGTTAAAAATACACGCGTTCTAAAACTGCTGGAGGTGCCCAGGAAATACAGAACGTTATACACGGAAAATATGGAAATTGACCTGCTTTTCCAAGAATATCTTGCCTCGTAGTCGTCAAATTATGGGATATTAGATAAACCAACTATAGCCTTTAGTAAACAAACAGATGCAATAGAATTACTATTTGGTATATTCTGCAAATATCTGCTAATCTATATGATTAAAATCAGTATTTTACATATTATTTTAGCACATTGCCAAATCTACATCCCTGCAGGCAGTGAACATCACATCAATGAATTAACTGTCCGATCTGTCTCAATCCCAACAAACAAAATAGGTCTGATATCAATTTTGGTCTGCTATATCAATTTTGGTCTCCAGTTATATTATGCCGAAAAAAGCAGCATCCGGTAAAAAAATCCAAGTGAGCCTAAATTTTGCATACACCTCTATTTTAGCTTCTCTTCTCGGGAGCTATATCTAAAAACTCCCCATCAATAACGCGATTGCCTTTCTAGTTATTTAAGATCAAGGGTCATGAAACGACCCATATGACTTTTTGCGTTAACGGTTGTCTTTGATGGATACAGTGACAATAGCAGCAATAATATAAAAGTAATGGAACAACTTCGACGAACTGCTTCAACTTCTAGATGGAAAGAGGTCATCCAAGAAAAGTCCCTATCCAATCATCAAATAAAATTAGATTAATATCAATGCTAATGTACAAACCGAATCACAGAACAGCACAAATTGCGGCCAAAAAATATTCAGGATGAAGAATATAATGAGTTTAATCCTGTTGACCTCTCGATACAAAATATAATAGAAGGGAAAGAAAATGTTGGGGGAGTATTTGAGGGAACAGACGATGAGAACCTGCAAGGAGTGACACAGGACGAGAACTTGGAGGAGGGGACGAAGGACCAGAACTTGGAGATGACAGTGAACGAAGACCTGGAAGAGGGGACAGAGAACGAGAATGGGGATGACCTGTAAAAATCACTAAAACAAGCAAAATATTGATACCCAAATTTATTTGGTTTACATAAATACCAACAAAATGTATTTTTTTAGCATCTAACTATTCTGCAATTGCTATTAGGTACCGAAACCTGGATAGATAATAGTTTAAAAGATGACTTATTTGATTCACGCCGTTTTACTGGCTACGGCTGCTATCGGGATTTTATATTTATTTTCTGTAAATTCTCCCTGAAATTGAATTTGTATATGTTGGGTACCGATTCGTTGAGAGCGAGAGAGAGAGAGAGAGAGAGAGAGAACCTTTATGGTAACTGAAGTGTGACACATATGTTCGTGATTCTAAATGGTGTAGATTTCTCGAGAATATAGCATTAATCGTTCCTGATTTAGTCGTGGCAATATTCCGGTCGTTATTCACATCTAACCCGACTTTCTAACGAAGAAAGTGAAGGAGCGGCAAGGACACATCATCCGCAAACATATCATCCATTTGGATCAGATTCGACAGCCCAATCCAGATATATCCAGCAGGATATGCATAAGTAATATGGTATTAGTTAATTCCGATTCTGTCACGATCGTTTATAATTTATATCAAAATTGCTTTCTGCTTTAGAACACTTGTGGGGGATCGTTGCCCAAGTCAGACCTGCATTCGATCTCACTTGCGAGAGAAAAATGTTATAAAATGTGTACTGGCGGGACGTTGAAAAATCACTCTCATGCAGCTAAAAAAGTAATCACTTCAATAAAATAAAAGTTGGTTTCGGAGGCAAACGGAAAACAGCAAGAATCGTTCGTTGGTGCAAACTACTGAAAATACATGGACTTTCATTCATTTCTTCTTCAGCAATACGCAAAAAACTCGTTATTAACCATCTTTCAACGGTCAGCATATTCCCTATTAACAGATGACTGCCGATAAGTATATACGTTATTATGTAAATCAAACCAATACGAATTGTAACTTGATATTTTACACCCACTCTCGTTTTACTTAATTTAATTTATTCTATAGATAGTAGACGCATAGGAGCCATTAATAAAATGTAGATTAATTTTTACTAAGTATAGGTGTATATATTTTAGTGGCAGGCCACATCTGACGTATTTTTGTAAATATGTTGTAATTATAGTTAAACATTTTTTAAATGTTTTTACACGGTCATGATTATTTATCCTATAACTGAATCAGTTACCCAGTGCTTGAGAAAACCCTAAGGCAAACAAATATTCTAGATTCACAAGACAAATAATTGGTTAACGAATTACAGTAAGAGGGCGGCCGGCTGAGAGATTTTTTTAACATTCACTTAAACATTAAAAACATTTTGTATAAAAATGCTTATATAAAATTGTGTTTATAAAATTGCGTTTTTGTAACTTGTTGCGGTTCATTTACCACGCTATTAATATTTTTTAGGACGATATTTGGTACTAGGAAGTTAACTACAGTACCCCACACGAGAGTTGAACAACAGAAAGAATGCGGGATAAAAAATCTGATGTCGCCAAGTTCTCTATTAATAAATTAATTACAACCTATCCTAGTTCCTATCTTATTTTTGTAGTATAATTACTTACACAAAGAAGCTAAATTTCCTTTATGCTCTGAGGTTGACACAAGACTGTTCGACTCTCGTGAGGCGGACATTATGAGGTTTAAGTATACGGGCAACCAACATAAAGCGAATGTTGGTGATTTTTTAAATAAGAGGGAATTAATAGTAAAAGTAGTCGATCGCCAAGAGCCTCGACGACGTTTTG
Source organism: Tetropium fuscum (assembly GCA_964058915.1). Lineage (NCBI taxonomy): Eukaryota > Metazoa > Arthropoda > Insecta > Coleoptera > Cerambycidae > Tetropium > Tetropium fuscum. The sequence continues at coordinate 1,719,984 of CAXKVY010018455.1, read as the reverse complement.
TCTAGCTCGGATATGACGCGACGTCATGATTTTTATGGCTATTCGTTGATACCATATTTTCATGTAAATTGGCTTAGCTTAAATACACATTGGAGTAGAAGTAAATTTGTACATACTAACAAAGATAATATATAGAATTATCTTTGTCATCGATAAGGATAGATTAACATAAAACACACGTTACATTGTCAGCACAAAATGAAATTACAATACATGAAAATTTCGAAATTTTCCAGTGGCGTACGTACGTGCAAAAATGTATTTTACGTGGGTAACCGAAATATGAGGGAATGAACAGCAGTTTTAGTATATGAGAGTACACAAAAATATGTGCTCTACCGCATCATAGTCATTATTCATATTTTCTCCTTGAGTCAAGGAAATAAATCGAGTTTTACTGCTTTCGCGTATTTAAGCTATAAATTAAAAACCCACACAATGATTGCCAAGGATCCGTAGTTCAGCTATTGTAAAAACTATGGTTAAAAAATAACTTTTGGCGATTGTCCATGTTAATAAAGGATCCAAAAATACGTTATAGATGAAATCAGCAGAAAAATCGTCAAATAACTGTTATCACAGCGAACTTAACCCCAATAAATTGGTATGGATGCAGGTAAAAGGTGAATTAACCTGAATAATATTGCCCTTAAATTTAACTTGGGTCTAGATGATCCGAAATTACCAAGAAAGCGAATATTACCAAGAAGACTCGATGACAGTGGTGGTAGGGATAAACTTTTGAAACAGTATTTAAAAACTTACTACATGGTGATATTTTATAAAGATACCTATATAGATATAGTTTTAATGAGCTTTGAAGATCGTTTTGATTTTTGTGGAACTGCTTTAGAACATTTAATTGAATAATTTGTTTTGGGAGAAAAAAGATTTTGAAAATACTCATAAATAATTCTTACGGGGGCGGGGAGAATTTAACAATGAAAGATTACTGTTACTGCAAAATCGCAGAATGTTATAATTATATTCAATGTGGACGTTATAAGTTTTATTTGAGGCGTTTTAAGTACTATTTATGATCAACTACGGGCCTGGAACGGATCAATAATATTTAAGTTTTGAACTTTCATAAAGATTTAGCCTCTAATTTAAATACCTACTAATGATATAGCAGAAGATTATTTTAAAAGCAAGTGTTCCTCGAAACCCTCTTTGGATCAATTCATAAATTATGTAACATTTCCCATTAAATATGTATAATATATCGATTTTTGAAGTGAAGACTTCTTTAGGCGGCTCTGCACTTTTATATTTGTGGGTGTTGAATGAGACTGGGCCGTCACACGTCACGCTCGGCTATGTAACGCTCCTTCGGGTAAAGTCGGCTCGAGTGAAAACTTCTCTAAGCGCGCGCTCTGCACTTTTATTTTTGGTGGTATTGAATGAGACTGGGCCGTCACGCGTCGCGCTCGGCTATGTAACGCTCCTTCGGGTAAAGTCGGCTCGAGTGAAAACTTCTTTAAGCGCGCGCTCTGCACTTTTATTTTTGGTGGTATTGAATGAGACTGGGCCGTCACGCGTCGCGCTCGGCTATGTAACGCTCCTTCGGGTAAAGTCGGCTCGAGTGAAAACTTCTTTAAGCGCGCGCTCTGCACTTTTATTTTTGGTGGTATTGAATGAGACTGGGCCGTCACGCGTCGCGCTCGGCTATGTAACGCTCCTTCGGGTAAAGTCGGCTCGAGTGAAAACTTCTCTAAGCGCGCGCTCTGTGCTTTTATTTTTGGTGGTATTGAATGAGACTGGGCCGTCACGCGTCGCGCTCGGCTATGTAACGCTCCTTCGGGTAAAGTCGGCTCGAGTGAAAACTTCTTTAAGCGCGCGCTCTGCACTTTTATTTTTGGTGGTATTGAATGAGACTGGGCCGTCACGCGTCGCGCTCGGCTATATAACGCTCCTTCGGGTAAAGCGCGCTCTTAAGGCATTTCAAAGACACTGATTGTGGTAGAAACAGTGTATATAACCTCCTTCGCCAGTGCGGCATCGAGTACACGCCCAAAACCCCGGAAAAACCTACAAAAATAGACACAGGCCCTGAAAACAGCACCAAAATTGAAGATGTGTGCAAACTTGCAAAGAAGAGACGTATTACTGAGCAAGGTACGTACTTCACACACACCCTTCAGCAACCAAGAAACCAAACATCACAGCTACAAATTCCGCTGCGGAAATAAAAACGCAAAACAAGTTCCAAAGACTGAACACGGCAGGCAAAACCAACGATAACCAAATACCTGAGACCCTCACCGACCAAACGAGCAAAGATACGAAGCCCAAGGAACGATAAATCGAGCCAAAAGAAGTCAAACCGCTACCAATCATTGTTCATGGGTGCCATAAAATTCGAAAATTAGAAGTTTTCATTTCTATTGGTGGTCATAAGCGCACACCCAATTTTTTAAATAATTTTATTTAATAATTTATGGCTTAATGATTATTATTATTAATTAACTATTTATTTAATGTTGATGTTGCGTACTTATTTCCTTGGTTATTTATATTATTTTTATGTTACTAGTTTGTTATATTGTCATACTTTTAGAAAACTTTTTTGTTTCGACAATATAATTTATTTATTATCACTGTGTGCCCCCTTGGGAATCCAAAAGCCACTGCTCTCAAGTAGGTGCCTTTAAAAAGTAACAAAAGAAACAAATGAATTAATCTGACAGCTCAAATGATATTTAGTTCTATGATAATCCGATATTATTGTGGTGGATTAAGCGATTAAGTGGATATGCCGATGATACCTATACGGGGAATGTCACAAAGATAACAGCAACCAGTGATTCATGTGCAGAAGGCTATCAACTAAAGAACCCCTAAACGATCAATAATATTAATTGTCAACATTCGCTTCAATATTGACGGCTGAAACGTCCATTTCGGTCAACATTGAGGAACCATTTGAACATCTAGTGCTAGCCGCACACAATCAATATTATTGACAATTCAAGCTTGACAATAATATTGATGGAATAAAATATGGGTGAAAATGTTGATTTACACCGCACACTAAACAATATTATTGTCAACACTACCATTATTTTTCGTGCGCAAAGCAATAGCACAACGGTCTCACAAAATATGAGCGTCATTACTTCAAGAAAAACCCTTGGCCGGGTAAGTTACACGCAATCTGAGAACCTGAGAAAAGATACTAATTTTTTATTTAACATATACATACGGCCCTCTTCGGAAGGCACAGGGTTACTTCCTGATCAAAAATATATTCATTGCCGATCAGGTGTCGCCAAAAATAGCATGTAAATAAGGGTCGTTGCCTGAAAAGTGCGCATTTTTCACATTTAAAGTTCTATAAAAAATGAGAAAACATAATTACGGCGAAATATGCACGGGATACGTAACACACACTGTATTCTTCCGTCTCACAAAATATGAGCGTCATAACTTTAAGAAAATATTTATATATTCTTATGTATATTTTATTTATATATTCTTATGTATATTTTATTTATATATTCTTATGTATATTTTAAAGAAAAAATTGGTATTTTTTCCAAGAGAAGCCAGCAACAGATCTTGTTCGCATTTGACCAGGTTTTCAGATAGCGTGCAACCTACCCGGCCAAGGGTTTTTCTTGAAGGTGTGTTTTACATATCCCGTGCATATTTCGTCCTAATTATAATTTTCTGATTTTTTTTACCGGTTAGAAACACTATTTTCGAATAATTTTCCGCATATAACTCCCATTATTTGCTATATTTGACACATAATCGATTATTTTTTTTATTCACGATATAGTCTGATGTCTTTGAAAGAGAGCAGTATATGTGGCATTGTAAAAAAATTCTGCAATTTTCTAGGAGGTGCCCAGACAACGAACCATGTTCCGGCTTAGGCGGGATACAGTTCAAAGCGCGCGGTAAGTCATGCACGGGCGACCGTGGTGCTATTGCCGTCGCCCGATTTTGTTGCTGGCCGGTCTCTCGCTAACATGACCGCGGGCGCGGTCTATTTTGGTCAGAGCATTGAAATATGCATGGTAGAAACATACTCTGAAAATTATATCTTTTTAAAGAAAAAAGCGTGTATTGCAATAATTTTGGCACTTGCGGTAAAAAAAATCGACCAAAAAGAAAACGGTGGCTAAAAAACTGGATGAAAAATCGAGACAAATTGTCACATATTAATCTTATAAAGAAATTACGTGCTGGTAAGGAGGTTTATGATTTTAAAAATTACTTCAGAAGGAAAGGCAAGGTAGGTACTTACTTACGACGAAGACCGTTTTTGACAAAACAAGATCCGCATACCTACGTTGTACGTAAACTAATTTATTGAAAGCAACATCGCCCAGTTGCCGTTGCCGCAAACGTTCAATAGTATTGTCGATATCCCGATATTGACGGACGAATTTCAAAATATTCGGATTTTCATCAATATTTATCGTCAATACCATCAATACACTCCATGCACCATCAATAATATTGTCAAATTACTATACGTCAATATTATTGCCAATAATATTGATTGTGTGCGGCTACCCTTAGAGTAGAACGGGAGTTGAGATAGGAGAGAGTAGCTGAGATTCGAGCCTTGGTTCGAAATCGTATTAATGGGATTTTCGGTCATTTATAAAATAAAAAGTTATTATAAATTGGAATTATTGAGATTACTCGTGAATGCAAATTTTCAACATAAGTCACCAATAATAGGTAAGTAAAATTACTAATTAGTACTCTCTATTCTCGGAATGTGAGTTAACGCTTCGTTATCTCTCTATTATTTACATCCTATGTACACATATCAGAGGTTGAGTCACTTCAACATATAGTTTTGTAATTTACGAAATGATTGTAAACAGATAAAATTGCAAAATATTTTAAACTAATAAACATAATATTACGAAAATATTAGAAGTACCGACCTAAAATTTCCAAATATCTAAACATAGAAAAGTACTAGAATTTATACGTGTACCTATTGATGGATCTTGAGGATTGCACGTTCTAATACGAAGGTATACATTCACCAATCAACATTTACTATTGCATCTCACTATAATATTTATATAAAAGCAATCATATCATATTTTCACTTCATACTCTCATAGATCAAGTAGTCCAGTTAATGAAAGATTGTAGTACAGAGGGAAGTACCCCCCGCCCCCTTTTGAGTATTCATTGTCTGGGCTAAAGGCTATAGAATATAATGTTAACCACTGATCAACTTATATCAACATACAATGTTAAGATGGGCCTTGTACCTACTGTATAACACCTACTCACTACTGTCGTTGAATGAAGGACTAAGGACTCGTATCCTTCAATCAACGCTACTGAACCAGAATAAAATAAACAAAACATAGGTAGGTATTTGAATATCTTCGATAACAGGTATTTTATACACCTTCTAAATTTCAGATAGCAATAGAGCAACCCGAGACCACTAAAAATGTATGTCTTTGATATAAATAGCTATCCCATAATTTGAGGCATAATATATTATTTCAAATCATATCACTCACGGTAGTCATGACGAGACGCTAGTGTTAAGTCCCGCGTCCCCCTAAAACATAACCTAGACATTTAGGTACAATTGATTTGATTTTAGACGCAAATAATATAAACACCATACGTGGTGGTACAAAATTGTAGTAGGGTAGTGGTAATAATAATCGTGACAATACTTACTAGACCGTAAGTTAAAGGTTCAAAGTTAAGCATAATAGTTTTGGTATACAGTTTAAGCCCATGCGTACAGGTGAGTAAAAATCTTACCTGATTGTGGATATCTCCCTTCTACGGCTTTCTCAGCATACCAATAAAGTTTATAAAATAAAATACCCATTTTAAATTAGAAATACACTGTAGGTATACCTAAATAACCTAAAACATTTTGCCTATGCATTCTCTTGGTTATGAAAATATCTTACATCTGTTATTGACGCCGACAAACTGAAGCAGATTTCGTACCTAAATAAAATGTTTCCAGTCACCAACTACACATCACAAGTATATTAAAAATCTTCATCGATCGTTAATGTCACAGTTTGTCATTTAAATGTATAAACAAGCATGTCCCGAAGGGAAGCCACAAATCAGAGCTCACTGACCTCACCTCACTGCACTGCACCCGTCCGAATTTGGCTTGGCCGTCAATGGCATGAGATTTTTTGTGCAAAACAGTTGTGTTGCATACCTAACAATGAAAACAAAAATATTCTTTGTTGGTGCTTGGGGTAATGAAAACTATTTTAGCTTCCTTTCCTTTTCTAATGATTTGGTGCATTTATTGTTTGAAATCAGGGTAGGCGATACACATAGTGTCGCGTCCTGCTGAAACATAACCTAGACATTTGCAACAGATTTTAGACGCAAATAATATAAATATTTACCATGTGTAGTGGTACAAAATTGTAATAGTAGTAAGCAGTAACAGTGACAATACTAGACAGTACTGACAATAAGTTAAAGGTTAATTTTAACCTTTAACTTACTTTAAGTTTAAAGTGGTTTAAAGTTTAAGCAAATTCAGGAATATAGGGATGAACCGGAAGGAATCCTGTACAGGTACGTAAAAAACTTACCTTATTTTGGATAAAATATCTGTCTCCCTTCTACGGCTTTCTCACCATACCAATAAACTTTAAAGAATTAATTAGGATTGAATACATTTGAATCCCTACTTTTGTTACTTTCTATTTGGATTTTTAAGCGTACCAACATAACATTGCTGATGACACCATTAAAACGAACTTCAGTTAAAATATGTCCTACAGCCAGCATTTAACAACAAACACTATTAAAAATGTTGGAATTAAAAGAAAAACATGTATGCTATTTTCACTAAAAAGTCAACAAAAAATGTAAAAAAATGCACTATTTTCCTATCACGCAATTTTAAAGTTTCCTTTTACTGCTGCGGAGCTGTATACCTAGGTACCTACTTGCGATTATTAATTTATAAGAATCATAAAAAGTACCTACCTACCTAGTTGTAACGACATGTAAATCTTAAAATAAGAGCGTGTAATCGTAAAAATCGAAATAACTTTACAGCTTGAATATCTTCAGAGGCATTAAACGTAGTTTTATTGCAGAATGCGACATGTACATTAAATTAATTCAGTTTATTTATATTATTTAGCCTATATTATGGTGCTCAGGTAGACAGTAGACACAAACCATTTTGCAAAAGAGGATATATAATTATTTACTTATAAAAACCGGTACATAATATCATTTATAAGGGTCTCTACTCTTTAATTTTTGTATCTAACCGGCGCGAAACAATCTAAAAATATTCTCGTGACTGCTCCTCCTTGGGGGACCTAATTCCATGTACACCTATCTTTATAATATGAAAAATAAAGATGGAATAGAAAGAAATTCGTATTTACATATATAATACTAAGTGCTCTGGGTTTTGCCGACAATATTTGCTATTCTGAATACGAGTTGCTGCTGTGACGAAAATAATTACGAGCGCGAAGCGGGAATTGAATGAAACAAGAATGTTAATTTTGAAAGAAAATTAAATAATATATAATTAAATGTCAAGTGGGCTGATCTGACATAATTTAATTTCTTGTAGTGTGCTTCGTGTAATTTCCAAAATGAACCGGTTCGGTAAAAACGATTTAAGTATCTACGATTCGCGAGGAAGTAGCAAATTTAACTTCAAGTAATACAAAAACCAGCCATAAGTCAAATTGAGACCAGTTTGATTGTTCTTGTTGAAATAAAATGCATAGTTTTTTTGACGTTTATCTGACATAAATATTGTCGCTGGAATAGGTACTCTGTTGCCTCTTATTTGACGTAAATATCGTCAGCGTAAGATGCTATTGCGTAAGGCTGAATTACATGATGAAAAACGTTGAGTTGAATAGTCAGTTAAATAAAGTTTTAATAAATGAATGAAAACAAATATATATTTTTTATTGTAGGATGTTTTATATATGTACATTGAATCAGCAGACTTAATTGAAATGTATACAAAATTGTTCGCTTGAACACAGTAAAGTTTAAAAATCTTTTAACACAGTGTTTCTCAAAACCGGTTTTTTGGATTTATACCTCTTTTCCCAAACAAATACCAATTATTTCCTTCAATGGGCATGGGCCCAAGCGTCGGATCCCGGCCCGTCGTGACCAACCAGCGATGGGAAGCCGGCCCTGTTACCGAACGGAGTTTCTAATCCCATGCCAAGTCATTTCTCTAATATCGTTGGAAAATTCCACGCAACGCGAAGTGATAATTACCGCAGCTGTATAGCGCAATAATATGTTACGAAAGACGCTTTTACTATTTTTACTTTGCCTATTATTATCTAATATCTAACAGTAATCGACGAGCGCAATCAACCATTCATTGTACGTAAATTCATTAACTTATTCAGCAGGTTTCTACGAATTTTAAAACATTGACCTAAATTTGCTTCTATTTCTCGTTACTCAACACGTTTACTCTCCCAAATAACTACGATATCTCACTGAATGAAATTTTAAAGGCAACAATATGTAAATAAAGCCATTATATTCCATTAGGTCATGTTGGAAATAGAACTACAACGTATATTTTAATGCTGGCTCTATAAACATAAGATATTGACATATTGTGCCGCAGGGACCTGTTCTGAGGCCAGTATTTTTTATCACGGGTAAAATGTATAGTGTTATACACAGTAATTTATTATTAAGGCTAATTGTTAGCTAATGACAGAAACAACACTTTAAATATCGATTACGGATGGCTTTGCTATATGCATTACTGTGCCAGATAAAAAATATTTATTATTTTCTACGTACGTTAACTGTCCAAAGAACAAGAAGTTATGAGGATTAATGTAAAATATATTATTGCTTATCAAAACATATTTATTGAATAGTAAGGAAGCAACTTATAATTTTAATACAAAAAAACGTTGTTTTTTCTCTAAATGATCAAACATTGTTAATCTTAAACATAAACTAATAATAGTCTTATTTTAATTATTCAAATTTCGGCATATAAGGCATTTTCGAGGGCATTTTAAACACTCCTCTTTTATTTATTGGTGGGGGTATACTTTTCAAAATGTCCGTTTTGTTATATTTTAAAACATCTTAATTTTTTGACCATTTCCATGCATCCATTTTGTCACTTTTTTCCATGTTTTACAGCTACATGGTCAAGTTCTATTTCCAGAACCTGGCCGGGATTATATTTTAATTCATAAGAAACTATGACAAAGTCATCAGGAAGAACTTCTTTTGCATGATTCGTTTCATCGAAATCATGTTCATCTTCAGAAATCGAAATATCACTGTCGCTTTCAGACGACTAGTTTTCTTCTCTTTCGTTTTACACTTTCTTTTGGATCAATATTTTCCTCATTACCTTTTTTTTTTCGTCATTTGATAGACAGTCTGCTAATTGCTTTTCTTCTTCAAAATTCAGATCAGTGGTTCTGCCTCCACCAGATCCCCTAGGGGATGGACAACCTTTTATTTGGTTATACAGATGTCGTCTTAAGGTGATCCTTGGTATGTTGTATGCCGTTAATGTCTTATATGGCGTTGGCTAATGCCTCTGAGATATAGCGACTTCCATCAGCTCCTCGTTGGGTCTGTCGAACATAATATGTCCGTCCCATTATTCTAAAATAAAAACATCAGTGGTAAGTTGGACCCCATGACCGACTTGCCCGTGACACGATGACCGGGTTTCCCCAAAACCCAATATTTCTGGGGAAAGTTGTGCACCCTACACTACACAAAACCTTAAAATATTGAAATGTTGTTTTTGTAGCAAAATTTTATAGAAATATACTTCAAAAACTTACCTTTAACGTAGGGCGCAACACGCACAACAAAATTTTAATTTTTATTGAGTTATTTAAAAAATATCAGCACAAAGTTGTAACCGTCGAAAACAGCTGGTCTCATTTGATAATTGACAGTTCACGTATCGTCACAGTTTCACCAACCTAGATAGTTGTGCGTAGGAAGATACTTTCAAAACTGTTGTCAACCATCAAAAAAATACTTTTTCTACAATCGCCTCAATAGTAGGCTTTTGCGCTTTCAATTCTCAACGCAAAGTACGCCATTTCCGATGATGACATAATTGTCGCTTTAAAGCGGCAATAGTGTCAATTCCCGCTCGCTTCTTTATTATAAATTCCTTAGCAGGCGCTTGTCAGTCAAAAATGACACATGAGGAATGTAGCTAACAAAAAAAACTTATAAAAATCGGTTCATATATAAACATATGTCAAATACATACAAGAACACACTGTATTAAGCGATTGTAGAAAAAATGTTGTATGTATTACGAGCACAAACTGCCATTGCCGCTTTTGAAAGAATACCGCGCGACGCGAAGCGGAGATTTCTTTCGCAAGCGGCAATGCAGTACTTTGCGCTCTTAACACACAAATAACTATTTCCCATGTACCGTATTTTAATAAAAAGGGGATGGCCCAAAATTTTCTGTGCGCTTGCAATGAAAATAATTTGATAAAATGATAAGAATTTGATTTTAACAATAAAAATGCATATTTTCATTGCAAGCGCACAGAAAAGAAGAAAATTTTATAAGGCTTATAAGAAAATTTTAGGACAAAAAACATACTATATCATCACTATAATAATAGCTAGTGCATGCACCTAATTCGATTATCAATGTAGCTTTTTAATTATTTATACCTACCCAAAATAAATGCATATATTTGCCTCTCACTCTACAAAATCCCAACCTCAAATGAAATGATAATGAAGATGTTTTAAACGCGATGTTTTAAATTCAAGAAACCCGCGACGCCACTGCATCAGGGCAAACATAGGAACCAAAGTTTATTTTGGGACAGCCAAGGCCAAATAACGCTAACAAATTATCTTTATAAAAACAATTAGAAATTTCTTGAAAACCGAGACTAATACCAAGTGCAGAACATATCAAAATCCGTAACTCTCACAAGTCAAATAAACATTGAAACGCAATAATTATTATAAAATTTAATCGGAACTGCACAAGCATTTTGTCATTGGGTTACACCCGTGTAGAAATATAGCCGGTATAGAAAATTGCAAGGCTATATTTCTACTTCGTCATGTGACGTTGAAAATTACAATGCAAATTAGTGTGTCTAGTCTGATGCCGGTGGGCTACGAGCTGCCTAAAAAAATTGAATCTATGCATTGGATATTTAATAAAATCGGTTCCTTCATGAAGGTATATCTTCGTTGTTCGTACTGAATTTGCTCTACCGCCAGTTGGCCGCTAATTTATTTAAATAAGAGTTATGTAAACGGTCATGGCCAAGTTATCTGCGGGCTCAGGTATTTTTTATAAATTAATATACTACTCGACCAACCTCATAGGTACCCGGTTTTTATCTTTAAGGAAGTAAGCATGCATTAGCATTCATAACCATACCGGGAGGCCAAAATAAACGGAGTGCTCCTAGCGCGAAAAGATGCTTACCCTAAATCTCATAGGTATCCGAATTCGTCCAAAAATCGCCCAATACAAACTGTACAAAGGGCGCTATCCAAAATTCTCGAGATATTATTTTATAGATATTATTTTATATATTATATTAGATATTATTTTATATATATTATTTTTCAGGTTTTCGAAACGTTTTCTATGACCGCAAAACAGTTTCAAAATCGATGGCACGTTCTCACGAATCGATTTTAGGTGACCGATTTTTGTTGCTCAACTAAAATCGAAGCCACTTGTTGATCCTACGTTTCTACAAATATTGAACCGATAGTGACAGTAAAACGGCTGCTAGTGAAGTTGTTCGTACGGGGATCCCTGGAATTTGTGAGTTATTAAATGCAGAAATAAGAAACATTTTATCAGCAATCAAAATATAACAAAAAAACGTTGGTTTTGGGTTATACTTAAGATAACATAAGATCTGATTATCAAATTAGGTGCACTAGCTATTATTATAGTGATGATTATAATATAAGTTTTTTGTCCCAAAATTCAATTTGTCCCATATCAATATCAACTTGCATATCCAGTACTTTGTTATACACTTGCGTTTTAGTCATTATACAGGGATAATTAAAATGTTGTTAGAGAACCCTAATTTAAATTAAAACATCTTGTGGAATAATTTCATTACCAATTTCTTGCAAAATACCAATTTTTTTGGAGAACCATACCTTCCCTACATTTTGTTTTTTAGTTCATGTCTTTAGGGGTATTGGTTCACTTTTTAGAGCAAAATGAACTTGTCACCAACAGTTTACTTTAAGAAAAGTTATTTTTTGATGAGGAGGCTTTGCTCATTATGGCCCTAATGTCAGTTTGACAGTGATTTTGTTGCGCAAGACCTGTATATTCCTACCATGGTTTTAAATACGGAAAATTTCGCAAAAGCTGTTGCTCTTGTCGAAGATGGTCGTAATTATGAATATGTTGCAAGATTCCTTCATGTTCATCGCTCTACCATCAAAAGAGTAGGTGAGCGTTTTAGACAAACTGGCAGAAATAAGTGTAGAGCAGGTAATGGCAGAAAACAAACTACTGCTATTGATGACAGATTTCTTCACGTCCAAACTGCGGGACCGCCACTTAACGTCAGTAAAGTAAATAAATCAACGGGATGTTAATGTGCGGACAGTTCGCAGAATACTCAAATCAAAAACTTTGGTTTGAAAGCTTGTTTTTGAAAGTTTGTAAGCAGACCAGCAACTGGACCCAAATTGCTTCCGCCGCGTCACCGTGTAGCTAGACTACAATTTGCCAATGAACATTTGAAGTGGAATTTACGGCAATGGACCAATGTTCTTTTTAGTGACGAATCCAGGTTCTGCTTACATTCTCCAGATGGACGGAAAAGATTATGGAGATGGAACGGAGAAAGATTTGCAGAGTGTACGTTCAGTACACTTTGCTGTTTGAGCTATGGAGGAAGTTTAGTAATGGTGTGGGCGGGAATAAAAAAATTATGAAAATTGAACTTAAAATAAAAAAGTTAGAAGACCTTACATTTTAGCAAATATTAACTTGTTGCGTTTTTTGCCCCTGAGTGTAGTCATGCTTCTGGGCTAAATACAAAAACATAGAACCACATTTACTCAATATTTTATTTAAATCCGGAAAATAATAAAACATAAAAATAACATGACCCACACGCAACTATTATATTCAATTCAACCTACAATAGTGTTCACGCGGTGCAGTCTCCTATCTCCTTAGTGCAGCTTTTCCTCTCAAAGTTTCAAAACTAAAATACAAATTTCGCAGATGCCAACAATTAAATAGGTACTTATAATCCTTGAATATTAATTGCCAATTAGGAAAATCCCTTTTACGTGTATTTCAAAGAAGGTTCTCGAAGTTTCTGTTTAGATAATAGGTGCATATCTCATTTGTTGATTTTTTTATCAACGATTTTGCGATTTTACAAAAAACTCAAAAGATTGGCGAACGTGAATCAGTATTATTATTGGTTCTCACTCCATTTAATACCAACTACTATAATAATAGCCTCCTATACATTTATACCTAAATCGCCGTCGTGTGTCTGGGTGGCTAGATACCTAATGATTTATAAGCATTGTGTAAGGGACCGCCCCTATCGTCTTAGGGCACCCAGGGCTTCCTATGAAGGCTTGCAGGTCACAAAAACAAATTTACGGCTTGGGTATTGGCTGGTCCCTGCTAGACAGATAATCACATAAAATCTGCAATGTAAAGTGTGGCTGTTAAAATTACATGATTGTTAACTCCAATAAACGCCAACATGAAATTGTTCTCTCAATCGTATACCAACCCGAAGCAAAAGGGCACCTATACCTATTATCAATTATACTTTTAAAACTCCTACCTGTATTATAAGTAGCTACTTTTGAAACTGGCCAAGTTGGTCCCAATAAGTGGGAACATGATATTGTAATATTACTTGTGACCGATATGTGAATTTAAAACACGATATTTCAATAATATCTGCTGATTTGCCATAAAACTGATAAGGACTATTGCTTATAATTCCTGTACAAAGATAACGAATTCTTATATAAAGATGCACAGTCAGCAATAGATAACACAATGGAATTTTAACGTCTCAAAACAGTTTCAAAATAACGTATTCATATACATTATACAAAAGTTATTATTTATATCACTTGGACAAGGATTTAAGTACATGGTACCGTCGTGAGCAAAATAATTTAATAGTAAAAAAACATTTTGAAAAACAAGCTTTTATTTAAATGCTCTAAAAAGAAGAAAATAAACTTTAAATTAAATTAAACCCATCAATTTATTACATTACACAATTTAGATGATATAAAACCTTGTCGCGAGAATTACCTGTGTAAATAAACGAAAATACAATATGTAACTTTATATTGACATAAGTAAAGAAAAAAATAATATATTTTTTATGAAATAGGTAAATCTCGCGAAGCTTTTAAATCTTTCAATTAAAATTTAAAAAGTTGAGTTTTGTAATAAAAAATCGTAACCGTTCAGGAACGACAGGTTGAGCTGGCCAGATTTTTTTATAAAGGGTGTCTCAAAATTAACACAAGATTTGAATTTGCCGCCATTTGTGCAGTAAAGTGTTGGCAACCCTAAACAAAAAACAATTCGATAGCTGTCTTGTTTAGGGTTAGTAAAAATGGAGCGTTACACGATAGAATAACGTGTCTTCATTATTGAACAATATTTAAAACATAATGGTAAAAAAAAATAAAGCTTGGCGGCCGCAGTTCGAAAATTTCATACAAAATATGGTCGGAATAGTGTTTTAACTTCGTCAACTGTGAAGAGATTAATTGAAAAATTCAGGGAGACTGGATCCGTTGGAGACGTCAAACACACTGGTCGTCCAAGAACAAGCCGTCCTTGGCTCTCTACAGCGTATACTCACTAAAGATCTGCGTCTCCATGCTTACAAAATTCAATTAACGCAACAACTGAAGCCATGACCATGCACAGCGAAGAGAGTTCGTTGAATGGATTATTGAACATCAACAAAGGGATGCTGATTTTTCGAGCAACATCATCCTAAGCGATGAAGCACATTTTCACCTTGATGGCTTTGTTAATCGCCAAAATTGCCGCTTTTGGGGTTCTGAGAACCCACATGTGATTGTCGAAAAACAAATGCATCGACAACGTGTCACTATTTGGTGTGGATTTTGGGCTGGAGGCATAATTGGACCATATTTTTTTGAAAATGAGGCTGGTCAAATTGGATGATGTTGATGTGGCCAATATGTGGTTTCAACAAGACGGTGCCACATGTCATACAGCCCGTGAAACAATTCAATTACTGCATGAGACATTTCCAGTGTACTCTCTCGTTTCGGTGATCAGAATTGGCCCCCTAGATCGTGTGATTTAACACCATTAGATTTCTTTTTTTGGGGTTATCACAGGTCTATGTCAACAGGCCCACAACCACCCGTGCATTAAAGGAGGAGATTCAACGCTGCATCGAAATTCAGCCACATTTATGCAGAATGGTCATGGGAAATTTCGACAAACGAGTGCGTATGTGCATGCAAAGCCGTGGAGGCCATTTTCTCGATGTGTTATTCCATAACTAACCCTATCTTATGTACCGGGTAAGTCTCTTAAGATTGACACCCCCCTTATCTCACTTATCCTTTGCCGATTTAACTCATTCAAAAAAGGAGTAGACACGGTTTTTGATGAATTTTTATAATCTGAGAACAGATATTAAAAATCTCGTAAAATATACAGGGTGGAAAATAAAACATGATATTTTTAAATGGAACACCCCGTATATTTTTAGACCAAAATATCCTTAATTTTCTGATTCCAAAAATGTGTAATTGTTATATAATCAATCCACCTGTTCGTGAGATATTACTAAAAACTTATCACATTACGGGTGTCAATTATAAAATAAGAACATCAAGATACCTCTGGAAACAATGCATATTTGCATTGTTTATTTGTTGACAGATGCCATCCAGTTTTTTGTGAGATAGTAGTTCACTCTCTTAGATATTAGCGTAAAAAATACGTAGTGTTCGTAAAGAAGCAAGTTATTTTGAAATTGGTATATTCATTGGAAGAGCGAAAAAAGTTACTTGAAATTTATATTCAGTGCAACAAGAATAAGTCTCTTGCTCGGAGGGAGTATGTTAGGTTATTTCGAGAAAGGCTACCTCCTTCCAAAAATAGTTTTAAAAACATTTATGCAAAGTTTAGGAATACCGAATCTCTGAGAGACAAGAAAAGGGAAAGGCGAAGAACAAAAACAGGAGAAGACACAGAACTCAAGGCGTTATTATATTTTGCTGAAAATCCATCCAAATCATCCTATGCCGCAGCAATAGAATTGGATATATCACAAAGAAGTGTGATAAAAATATTACATCGCCATAATTTTAAACCATATAGTATTTTGCCCGTTCAATATTTAGACGACAACAACCTTCAAGACAGGTTAACCTTCTGCGGAGACATACTTGAAAGAATAGAGGAAGATGATGAGTTTCTAAGTCATGTCTTTTGGACTGACGAAAGCAGTTTTTCTACTTCGGGAATTTTGAACAGAAAAAATGCACATTACTGGGCAGTGGAAAATCCACATATTGTAAAAAAAATAAAAAAAAACAAGGATACCAAACTGTAAACGTGTGGTGTGGCATCCACAAGGATGCTATTGTAGGTCCTGTATTTATAAATGGACCCTTAAATACACAACGTTATGTGGATATTCTTCAACATCCAGTTGAAAATTATTTAGATAATATTAATTTAGTGGACAACAGATCTGAGCACCACCACACTCTGCAAGGAACGTCACCGAATACCTAAACAGAAAATATCCTATTTGGATAGGATGGCACGGTGTTATACATTAGCCCGCTAAAAGTCCGGACTTAACACGTAAGGATTTTTTTTCTCTGGGGTACGATAAAACAAGATATATACGAAACTGGGGTTTTTAATAATATGAATGAGTTAAAAGAATGCATACGTGTAAAAATTGAGGAATTGAACCAAAATGGTGATATATTTCAAAGGGTGAGAAGCAATTTTATAAAGCGATGCCAAATGTGTATTCAGAATGGTGGTGGTTACGTGGAAAATATTTAATTACGTTACGTGTAAATAAATAAAATTGTGTTACTCTATTGTGTTACTGTATTAATATTGACTTTCATTTGTTTTTATTAGGATTATGTTGTTTATTGTTATTACTCGTTACTGTTATTGTCACCTATATATTATTTATTTATTATCTCAATAAATGGCATTGTTTCCATAGGTATCTTGATATGTTTTTTGTTTTATAATTGACACCCGTAATGTGATAAGTTTTTAGTAATATCTCACGAACAGGTGGAGTGATTATGTAACAATTAGATATTTTTTTATTCGGAAAATTAAGGACATTATTTATATAAAGATATACGGGATGTTCCATTTAAAAAAATCATGTTTTATTTTCCACCCTGTATATCTTACGAGATTTTTAATATCCGTGCTCAGATTATAAAAATTCATCAAAAACCGCGCCCACTCCTTTTTTGAATGAGTTAAATCGGCAAAGGATAAGTGAGATAAGGGGGTGTCAATCTTAAGAGACTTACCCTGTACTTTATGATTCAATAAAAAAATATCAATCTAAAGACTAAAAACTGTGTTTTCTATTTAATTCAAATCTTGCGTTAATTTTGAGACACCCTTTATATATTAATTCTCTCATAACTAAATTATTCCAAATTCTCAAAAAAAATATTCTTTTTATTTATCGTCGTTGTAGTCTGTCACTACTCTGCCTATGGTTAGTTTTGCAACATCCAAAGTATAGCGCTCCTCTTTTTGATGGAAAATATTAAATGTTGAGAGCTCTTCTTTATATAGTAATTCTGTTTGTAATTGAAGTTTCTATGTAAAATGTCATACACTAAAATTTGTCATTGTGCAATTTCTGTTCATCGTAGATCTGGTGATCCGCAAAAATTGTTCTAACGTCTCACTAATGAATAATATTGGACAAAGATATTCAGGTGTTCCATTTGTTCTTAAAACATTAATTATATTTAATAAAGCGTATGCATTAAGTTCTGCAAAGATAGATATTAAATTGTGATAAACGGTTCTATTTTGACAGTACTACCTCTCTTTATTCAAGATCTCCACGCCCTAAACAAAGAGCCAGCTAATTTTTTAAAATCCTTTCACGATGGCTTAAATCTTTATTATCATAGGCCAGGTCACGATTTTGCATCATTTGATGGAACGCCACATTTTTTTTATATAGTGAATTCAAATGAACACTTAAAATTCATAAATTCATTTGTGGAATTCACATGGATTCACTGATTTCATATGATGTGCACACCTGAATTCAAGAATGAATAACCCCTCGCCTTCATTTAACATTATATAATTATACCTTCTGGTAAGGTGTGATGGTCATTTATAAATTTATTGACAAAACGTGCTAGCAGCTTTTTCTTATTGTTCCATCCCCGACGCACACAATAAAATGTGAATTTTTAGGTTTTAAATTTAAAATAATATTGAAATATTTCAAAAACAAATCATTAAAAGTGTTGCAATTATAACTTTGAAATCGTTGAACCAGTGCCATCATGTCAGTAACGAATACCGTTTCAATAATTTCTCTTTTTTTATACATCTCACAAACGAGTAAGTACGTTTGTAAGTTTAAAAACTAAAAGCAATACTGTACTTTGAAAAATACTGAATTTTTTTCAAAAACATTTTGTATCGTGTATATAGGTATGTTTCCAAAAATTATGAATATCCTATGACTGGATAGGCATATACATAACAGACACTGTGTTCTGTGTTCCTTGTATATTATTAAAGTAACGAAAAGTGATACCTATTTTTAAAAAAAGAGAACCAATGCCATTGAAAATTAGACCTAGCTTTCTAAAAATCTTCTCTAGAATCTTTGAGTACGCTTTCATTCTGGAATGTCCACAATTACTGCTTTATATTCATTTTATGAAGACGTTATTAGATGAATTGACGCTGGAGAGTGTCCTGCTGGGATCTTTTGTGACCTCAGTAAGGCACTCGACTCCGTAAATCACGATATTTTATTAAACAGACTTTACGATTATGGCATACGAGGACCTCCCTTAAATTGGCTTGGTTGTTTTCTAAAACTCCGTAAACAGTATGTCTCTATATAATACCAATGAGTACGTAAATAAAATTAACTCCGACAGTTATCTAGTAGAAATGGGCGTACTGCAGGGCTCAGTTCTGGGTCCTGTGTTTTTTATTTTATTATTAATTTATTGGAATATGTGCAAGGGTATAGTGTACGAGATTGGATCGTTCCATTTCCAGCGACGCATTTTCTAGCGCCCCTTGTACTTACTTACATGTCTACAAGAAATTTTCAATAAATACCTACCTGGATAGGGTATATACTGTGTTCCTTGTATAAATTCCATTGTCTGGATATGCGGTTATCGAATAATTAATTTTGTCTCAATATTTGGAAATTTTTTGTATTGTCCCCTGTATATATTTGCAAGAAATTATCAATATATGATTGAATAGACATACAATATATACACTGTGTATAAATTAAATTATATATATCTAGGTATATTTCTTTTGTAAAGGATAATCAATTATTGATATTTGACGTATCGATTTGCCTTTGTAAAACTGCTAGATAACGATTTTCCTTATCTTCTCGTTCGCGGCTAGACCTCGCACCATTTTTTATAAATACCTATAACTTAGCAACAAGAGCGTACCTATACCGAGGCGCGTACCTATACCTATACACTTCTAACGATCTTTAAAAAATTGTTGTTTGATATCCTGTCGGTATCGATATACATTTTACCGAAAATTTTCAAATAAGATTCGTTACACGCCTCAATATCACAATGTGTTTAGCACAATATGCTGTGATTTCGTCGAACTATAAGTAATTTAATTATTGTTTTACACGTGCAATCCCTTACAAATCATATATTCTACGCCCGTGATGTGAGTCAAGCGGCGAATATTTTATACAACTTCCTGTTGTTGGCCGTTCTTCTTATCGGCGCGAAACCGTTACATGTTTGGCGGTTAATTTGTACGAATAGTATAGGATCTGTAAAATTCCGGAACGCTTATCTTTTTTTATATACGATTTGTTCAAAGTCGTATTTCACATTATCAGTACACTTGTTTGTCTTGCGTTTATATGCCATTCAGTCTGAAACGTAATAATCACAGATAAAAGGTTTCATTTTGCCATCAGATTCAAAAGGTTATTTCGTACGATAAGGCGTATTTCATACGCAAAAGGTTTATTTAAATTTTATTTTGTACTACTGCTATGAAAATGCTTTTGGACTATTTTCTGTTGTATCATGCGGCAACGTACCTTTTTTAAGACCGACAAGAAAATATACATATTCAGTTTTTTCCCTAGAAAATAGCGTTTTACAAGACAAAAACGAAATATCCGGGGATCGGTAAAATCTGATAAAATCCAAAAAATATTGTAAAACTTAGGCAAAAGTCGCCGTGCTTTCGCAACTATGGAAACGAGTTTGTGCTATTGTTTGGATATGTCAGACGCCCTTGTTTACTACATTTTTTACCAATAATTTACATTTTCCTTAATACTTATTAACCAACAAAGATTTACGTTGTTACGAATTACGTTCTCTGGTAAAAACACGCGGTAGACCGCTGTTGTGCCTGTTGTCATTGCGTATTTATAGGTATTTTGTCACAGAACTATGACAAATTTTGTGTGATGTAAACGTAGCTAAACGGAGTTTATTCGCGTAATGCAAAATTGTATGTGGAAGCGGAATTAGATAAAGTGTAAAATGTAGGCAATATTTAAATGTTGCGTTGACCTCACACGGAACCATAACGAAATATTTAGGCAAAAGTATAATATCCTATTAAGGTCGCGATTTTATAGAGTGAGAGGCAAATATATGCTTTATTTTGGTTAACTATAAATAATTAAAAAGCTATATAAGATCTGATAATCAAATTAGAGTGGTTTTTTCACTTACCTATTAATTTCTTAATGAGGCTCAAAAAAATGTGTTTATTTAGTGTTTTATAAATAAAGTTTGCATTGATATGTTTCTAAATTTCTTATTCATTAAATTGTCCTGCCGCATTACACTCGATGTTTGTATTGATACCGGGTAAATTAAATTCTAATGGTTCATAGGTTGACAGTTTTTCGAGTCAAATTGCTAAAGGGAACTAGAATTTAAAGAACACAAATTTACCCAGTATCAATACAAACATCGAGTGTAATTCGGCAGGACAATTTATTTTTGACAGGACAATTTTATTCTTGGTGAATAGGTAATATCATCATCCATTTGGATTAGATTCGAAAGCCCAATCCAGATATATCCAGCAGGCTATGCATAAGTAATATTGTATTCTGGTTAATTCCGATTCTGTCACCATCGTTTATAAACTATATCAAAATTGCATTCCGCTTTAGAACACTTGTGGGGGATCGTTGCCCAACTATATCAAAATTGCCTTCCGCTTTAGAACACTTGTGGGGGATCGTTACCCAAGTCAAAGCTGCATTCGCTATCTCTGTTTCTCTCTCTCCCTAATATCTGTCATATGCTTTATCTCACTTGCGAGATGAAATTTTTTTAAATTGTGTCGTGACGCGACCTTGAAAATTCACTCTCATGCGGCCAAAGAAGTATTCACTTCAATAATAATAATAATTGGTTTATTCGCCTAACAGGTAATTTCCAATTACAGGACAAAGTTATTATAATTGATTCAGTGTAGGTACAGATGTTTACATGACAATTGAATTGAAACAAAAAATGATTTAATTTGTTAGCTACTAGATACAATATAAAGGTGATTTTACCACCATAGTATTGGCACGAACGCAATAAAATGTAGAATTTTGTCGAGAGTGCGTTCTTGGAATATGGAAGTTTATTTGTACAAGAATTGCAGCGCAGTCAATTTTATTATTTAGTAATTTGTGTAAAAAGTTAACATAGAACAAATTCTTCGAAACTGTCAAAATCAAATGTACTTAATAGATAATAAAATTGTTGTCTAATTTAAGAGAAAAATTTTAAAAACCTTCTTTGGACTTGCTCCTAGGTGTGTGTGCTGGTGAACAACGTAATAAGGATTCCAGATTATAGATCCGTACTCAAGTTTTGATCTTACATATATGAGTAATATAATATTTTTAGGCGTTCTGTATTCTTAAATGATTTTCAGTTTCTTATGATGAATCCTAATTTTTTTATTGCTCTCGAGATTTAATATTTATGTGATTTACAAAACTGAATTCAGAATCAAAGTATATTATATACAAAGTCTTTAGTTGTATTTAGTCATACTAAAGTTGTGTCATTGATTATGTAGTTATAATTAAAATTTTTTAAAAAAAATTTCGTGTAGTTACTACTTTACATTTGGAAACATTAATGCCTACTTTATTGATGACACACCAATGGCTGACTATGCAGATTGTTTTGAACATCTATACAATTATTTTCAGATGTTATGCTTTTACATATTTTTAGATCGTCTGAAAATACCAATCCTTCACATTGTAGTTATATGCACAATAATAAAAAATAGTAGAGGCCCAAGATTTGAGCCTTGCGGTACCTATTCCAGAAGTGGCAATAGTTTCATGGGCTAGGTATATGCAAATAAAATACGAATTGGTTTCTATCGGTTAAAATAAGATTGAAAAAAAAGCTAATAGATTTAATGAAGTATTATATTAATGTATGTAGTAATATTTAAATTAATGAACTAATCCATCTTATCTAACAAAGTACGATTTGCTGGATATGTTTAAAAATCTACCCACCAAACATGTTTGGTAAATTAAGAAAAAAAATTGTCAAATGTTTTTGGCAGTACCTCCATGTCATAGTGACCGAACTGATTGATTTGTATTTTCATGTACCTACAACCATAAACCTGTAGCGTTTCTTGTTCCCGGAGTTAATTAAGTTGGTATACGTAGTACCGTCGAATGGGAAAGAAGATCCTCAGTATCTGTTTCAGTAGGTACCTTTATGACAGCGAAAGAGACAAAAGTAAAGTAAAGATCTTCACAAAACAGTAAAAATTGATCCTATTCAGCCTCGGATATAGGGGGTGGCAAACCGGGGCACCCCCTCGGGCGGCAGTTTCAGGGGGCGCCAAAGTCATAATGGTTCCAAATGGTATGGTTGAATGGTTCCAAATAGCAAAGCAACACGATGAAATCTGCGAGGACGATTCAAGAACGCTAGATCCGACTGGTTTATTTTCCAAAGATATTAAAGTGTTTTGACAAAATTTTAACAGAAATTGAGGCAAGGGTAGAAAGCGCAGAGTGCATAAAAATTTCGCCTTCCTTGGTGGCCCCGCGTTTTTCAATATGTCGGCTAAGAATCTGCAAAAAACGGAGCCGATCTAGCTCAAAAATATTCGAAAGACTTGAATCCAGTTGATTTTTGCCAGGAACTTGCCGTTTTCAAAGAGTTAGTAACCGAAATTAATGAAAAATCAAGTGCATTCGACCTGTTAGAACTTCTGTGCAAGCATTGCAGGAAGCGTTTCGTAATGTTAGTATAGCTTTAAGAATTCTGCACATAAACTCCGACATCTGCAAGCTGTGAGCGAAGCTTCAGCAAACTGAAAATAATTAAAAGTATTAAAACCTATCTGCGTTCAACAATGAGGCAGGAACGGCTATCTGGCCTCACGATCCTAGCCATTGAAATAAAACTGAGACGGATTTTGATGAGCTAATAGATTCTTTCACAAAAAAGAAAGCACGCCGTATAAAGCTGTAGCAAGATTAGACAAAAAACGCTGAAACCCAAAGATTGTAAATGTCTTGATTGTCTGTCGTCTTTCCTGGTTATGTTTCCTATATCCTATAATTTTATGTCACAAATGAAAAAGTTATTAGGTAATAGATAATAAATGCAAAGTTAAGAGTTCTTATTGTCCCGTTCACGAAATGCCAACCATTATATAGGTATTTGTGAGTATTTTTAAGTAATTTATCTCAAACGCATGGAGAGCGCCAAGTTTCTACCCCGATTCGAAAAAATCGTAGATCCGGGGCTGATCCGACTTCCAATTTTTCGAAAATCATTTTTCCGACTTCTGATTTTTTTTAAATCAGCTCGAAGGAAGGTTGGTGTTTTCTATAAATGTTACACCTAGGTAGGGTAAAATATTGTTAAAACACATTTACTATTCATACCTACTATTCATACCATAGTATAATATACTATTCATATCTGTAACTAACCTACCTATTGAAGAATAGGGTACCTATGTATATTTATTATTTAGGGTATGTAGGTATATAGTATATTAGGAATTCATGTTTTTTTTAATTTGCCTAGAGCCTAAGTACCTACACCACTGTTCTTTTTGAGGGCCATTCTTTGTCCAACCTAAGTAGGTAGTTCCGATCAAAAATTCATGGCATTTCCCATAATTATGTAGGTACCTACCTACCTACCTATGATCGGTCGGCCTGAAAATGTCGAGCCAGGTGGGTATTTTACTGGGTTAATTTCTGGTAATACCTATTTATAGGTAGGTAGGTACATATTTAAAAATGCATGTTTTATTGAAGTCTGAATCAAATTTTAAAACCTATGTAGGCGCATCCCCGTGAAATCTTGTTTAGGGGAATTGCGAAAAGGCGCAAAAAATGTCAATAAGAAACAAACGATGGTAAATTGAAATAATCTCGAACGCGCCCTCAAGAAAACCCCGCGAAAGTAGCTACCAGCTCCCAATGCCTCTCGCGGTGCGTGACATCGCTGTTGCCATGGAAAAGTTTGGGAGTGCCAGAATTGCGAATACTTTGCCCTCATTGGTCGAAAGCGGTCCACGAATATCTCAGAGACCCGTGCACGAACCCAAAACGTGGCCCGCTTGTTAGACAGCTAGAATAGCACATATTTAACCTTGAAGCGAATTATATCATCCATTATGAAAACATCTTCGTAAAATTCCCCAGCCGGAACCTCTCACATTCGTTACATCAGCTCGCCTGCCTATATTATGCCAGCGTAAGCTGTTTGACGACTCGAGCATTGCATTGCAATGTAAATTTCGCATTCGCAAAATTTAATACTTGTTGTCAAGGCTATTGTGCCCTACACCCCAGCCGCTATTTGGTCAAGGTTACTTACTAGGGGTTGTTCTCAACAAAGGATAACAAGCCCAACCCTCCGTCTCCTGAGCGCCATTCCTCGACCAATAATAGCATATTCTCCTCCATTTCTAAAATAAACTCACAAATTTGGTTAGGTAGGTTCATTCAAGACCTAATAAAATAATTTATTTACCAATCTACCTACCTATCTGTAGGTAGATACCCATACCCATCTATGATTAAATAAGTAACACATTATAATTTCCGTTCTGCATCTGCATTTAGATACAAGCTTAAATAGGGTAAGTAGGCAGGAATAAATGAAATTAAACTTTTGTGTATAGTCATGTAGATACCTACGTAGGTACCTAGAAATTACTAAATTCTATTAGTTATTTATTACTGATTTACAACAAATCGATGGGTATGTCTAATCCACATTGGTATGCCCTAATTAAATTGAGTAGGACCTACACAAATTGGTGATTGTCCGTATATGCGGCGTCATATGCGCAAAATAATTATATACCTATTAAAACGGTGACGCAACACGCAAACGTCCGTATGTTGTCAACTCGTGGGATTTTCTTCTAAGTTGGCCACAAATGGATTAATAGGAGAGAGAAAAAGACTGACTATTAAAAATAAAAGCAAGCCCCAATCGCTCTCCTGTTCACCCATAGTGATGAGTCTTCGTTCGTTGAAAAAGCCAGCGTCAGCATAGTTGCGCAAAAATACTAGTTAAATCTTGATAAGCACAAAATAATTACAGATGACGTCGTGGGAAAAACCTTGGCACCACACATCGTTTTGTTGGATTCAGATTTTTCGAAATTCTCACTGTAACCGTTAAGAGCAGAAGAAATCGGCAACTCATAATTGATAACTGCGCACGCAAAATAAAAAATAACTGTACCGCGCTCTACGTAGCAAGTTGTTGAACAAGATGGCCGATCGGCAATGCGGAAGTCGCGAATCTAGGTCGTAAACCGAATAAATTTAAAGTTACAGTAGCACCGGCGAGTAAACCGAGTTAGCGGACGTGTATTTCTAATCAAGCACTAAATAATATGATGCAGTCACATGAGCAAATAGTTGGCAAAGTGGCAACGGTCACGAGCAGGCTCGATCGAAGTACACATCGCGACGGTTTCTAAAAGATTAAGAAACGCGGGGACGTCGTGCAGTGACTAGGTTTCACCCGTGGAGGGGGCCCGGACTTGCGTGCTGGCATTGGTCACATGCCGGCCCCTCCAACCGACGTTAGACTGTGACGCACTGCGCTGCGCACAACACCCTGCACCTTCTGGACCGAGAAAGTTCCCCTCCGGTTTTATTACAGAACGGGCTCGAACTCGAACGAGTAGAACGGGTGAGTGAACTAGCTGCGTCCTCGTCGCACAGCGACACGTGGCGGTTCACTGACCTCGTTACACGTGGAAGTGCTTGGTTCAGCTGCAGTGTTGCGCAATGAGATATGTCGGAATGCGGACAACAATCATGGACTATTTTGAAATGACCAACGAATTTTGTTCGGATCAATCCACCTGTGTACCTACTCACTTCCTACCTAATTCATTTTTTTGTGCCGCACGACAAGCAAGTTTCCCGCGCTCACTGGGATTGTTCGGTTCATGCCAGCGGACAGAACAAAGGCTGTCGTAATTCCTAGTTGCGTATCTATACCTAAGTATCTAATCTATGCTTTGCTATGGTTCTTTCTCTTTTTTTGGCATTATATAACAAAACACATTCACACAAATGTGAAATTTTGTTTCTACCTACATACTTAGTTCAGGATTAGGCACTATTTAAATACATAATTTTATTCTACGCCAAAAAATATTTTTGGTGTTGGGTAGGCTACTAAGGTCTACTTGATTGCGGTACTTGCAAAAACCTATCCAAACGTTTGTCTAATTAAGTTGCAATTTGTATTAAAATAATTCCTAACTAGGTACCTAAGGGCAAAAAATTAAGAAATTGCCAACGGCACCCTAGGTAGGTAGGTACTTATTATAATACCAATCTGGTATTAGAGTAAAAATACATTGTTACTAAAAGATATTTCCCAACAGAGACCTATAATTAGGTAGGTAGGCATAATAGGTCCCAGCTAGGTAAGTGTTCAGTTTGAGGTTCCCCGCTAACATTTTTAAATAGATTTGTGGGTGAAAATAATACACACAACAATTACATTATTTAAAATAGGGAGGTTTGTCCAAAAACTACCTTATGTTTATGTGAAACAGGTTAATTATACCAAAAACCAACATGTAATTGCGAGAAAGTAACAATGGTAGGTAGGTACCTAGATACGAGAAACTTTGACATTATTATTATTCTTGTTTCGTAACGATAATTAACACGAGCTTAAATAGCTACAAATCTACGATATGCCTTGTTTGAAATTCTCAAAAATATCGTTACAGATCTAAACAATTTATTCAGTATGTAGGTAGGTAGGTATGGACCTATTTAGGTACATACCTACCTAGGTATAAGTTATGCTGTTAACGATAACTAGGTAGGTAGGTACATTTTCTATTGGTTTAATTAAAAATGGGTGGGGCAACCTTGATTGTTGTCTATAATCAATTAGGTAGGTGCGATGCGGCTTGTTCTCAACATAGATCAAAATCCAAAATCGTTATTAAATAGCGAAAAAATAATTATTTTGCTTGGGCTACCCTGTTGGTAACTAATGTTTTGAGAATGTGAAGTATAACCTCATGTCCAAACAAAAATGTGTACGCCACTGAATTATGTAATATTTCCGTTGGAAAGTTTACAAAACCTGTTTTAAAAACCGTAACTTGACCAGACCATACGTAGATGTAGGTACTTACATAGGGAACATATTACATAAGTAGGTATATAATAATTAATAACATAGGTATCTATATACCAGGCACTAAGTAGGTAGGTACCTACTCACAGCTAGGATTAAAAATAGGAAATGATTTTTTAGGTTGGTACTCGGGTTGGTAGGTATTCAATATTCAAAACATTAACTACTTATCTGTACGGATGCCTATTATTGCCTACTGCAAAGTTGTCGTTGTATGTCTTGCTTAGGTTGATGAATAAATGACCATTAATACATTTCACAATTTTCCTTAGGTCAATTAGGTACATTTCAAAACTCACCACTTCGCCTCGGCAGAAACTAACAAATAAAAATAAACAGATAAACACAAAAACTGAAAAAAACCCACTGCAGAACTGAAAACTGAACAACGCATTGCAAACTGAACGTCCATCAAAGGCTTCCCAACGACTAAAAAACTTGATACCGCGAACAACCAGCTTTGGAACGGAACAAAGGCGCGAGTTGGGGAGAGTGCGCTCGTATCAAGTATTGATCAGCCCCGTTCGGCGTTCTTCGCGCCTCCTCGGCCGTGCAAAAGTGGGTCAGTAGAAGGATACACGTGTCGTTACTTCGGCCTTGGTTTACATGCTTTTGGATGATGACAAAGGAGCGGCGTTGCCAGATTTTACCGAATGGGCGAACACTTGTATTTTGTAGAAGTTTTATCGCGCGATTTAGATAAAACTTTTATTTTATTTATCTTCACTCAAAAGCAATATCGTAGTTACACGTCTACTCCGTCTGCAGGAATTTGATAAAATATACGCTCAGTCACTAAACGTAGGTATATTTTCAGTTCAGTGGATAGGTAAATAAGTAGGTCTGTATCTATAGTAGGACCTACCTACATACCAGCTGCCTTGCTGCCTATGATCTACCTATATAACCCACGGAAAAATTATTGTTTTGGCTAGTTATTAATTATTTACAGGACATTTTTCTCATCTTGATTTAATAAACATTTAGGTACCCACAATATATTTTTGCAAACATATGTGTTCTTTGTTATGCCCTGCTTTATCAACCTTTTAATACCTATGTGCTGGTTTTTCTGTGGCATGAAATTATTTTATTTGTTACATATATTTGCTGCTTACTAAAAATAAGCTAAAAGCACATCTTCGCTAAGCCCTTCCTTGTTTTTGAAAAGACACCAATCTTTAAACGATTTATATGCCTGGTTTTACCGCTTCTTCGACTTCTCACCTAGGTACCTAGTAGAAATAAAAAACGTTACTTGCCGTTTCTTCAATATCCATTTTAGTCCAAGCATTCTAGACAAGTGTGGTGACATAAATTCCTACCTGGATAAAAAAATGGTCGTATAGTAAAAATGGTAGTATAATGGTTGTTAATATTATTTTAAATTCGTGGGAAAATTGTAATTGATTCCCGTAAAATATGTCAAAAAAATGTTTTCAAATTAATTTTCTGAATTAATGAGCGATTACTCGATGCTCTACCACGAGCCCCCGAGAAGATATAGCGAACTTAAGAGAGCATATTTTTCTCGAAAAATCGATATATGTATCTCGATAAATAATCAATATTTATTTTTCCAAAAACGATTTTCTTAGTTTTTCTTAGCTTGCGCAATATCTACATCTACCCCCAGTAACAAGTATGGGAACGTATAGTTACTGAGTTCTAGAGAACCCGATTTTTAGCGGTATTTTCGATATAACTCAAAAAGTACTATATAAATATATAAAAAATTATGATAGAGGCGTTTTGATAGATTTTTTTTATATCTACAACTTTCTCATTAAACTTTTCTCAATAGAAGCTACAGTTTTTATATGCTTGTACTATTTCGCTCATACTTCTAATGGTATCTCGAAAAATGCGCGTATTTCAGGCAGAAAATTTGAATATTCTGTATGACATTGTTGGAAACATCATAACACAGGAAACCAACAATTAACAAAGTCGCAGTAGGTCAAAAACACATTCCAGGAATAATTATTGTAAAAACTAAATAAAAAATTAACGCAAATTTAAAAAAAAATTGCAATGAAAGCAATGTGATATTAATAATAAAAATGCATATTTTCATTGCAAGCACACAACAGGCTTATAAGAAAATTTTGGGACCAAAAACTTATAAATATTATAATCATCAATATAAATATTATAATCATAACTATAATAATAGACATAGCTAGCGCTTGCACCTAATTTGATTATCAGATCTCATGTAGCTTTTTAATTATTTATACTTAACCAAAATAAATGCATCTATTTGCCTCTCACTCTACAAAATCCCACATCGTCAACTGTTTTTTTAATTGTATCTCATACGATACAATAATAATAATTTAAAAATTCCGAGTTCTAACTCAGAATTTTGATGTAAAACTCCGAGTTATAACTCAGGAGACACTTATATTATATAAGATAATTTAAAAAAATACTGATCGGTAGGATGCCATGTACCTACCTATCCAAGCAATGCCCTTTAGATGATTCCGACGTTCATCTCGGAATTTAATTAATTTCGACTATTTTCTAGGAATTTTAGACAATTCCGATTTTTTTAGAGTTAATTGGTTTGGAGCTTTGCCTTCTTTAGCGTATATTTTCAAGGTCATAATCCTAATACAAATTTTAATAAACATGGCAACGCCGCAAATTAGTTTACTCTGTTCTTACGCTAGGTTTAATTTAAGTATTACTACCTAATTCTGGTCTAACAATGAAAGTAAGGAAGTACGTACTATTATCCATAGAGAGAAATAGGCTTTCTTTTCTGGCATCGTGACATGACGGTTATGATTATAACGTAATGAAATAGAATTAATTATCGTAAAAGGGAAAACAGTGGTTGACGCGTTGACGGGAGAGGGATATAGGTACCTACTTAATTAATGATAATCCTGTCTTTTATGTTGCCTATTTCATTATTTCTGAGTAAGTAGGGGTACCTATTATAAAATGTTACATTTAAGTTGGAAATCAAGCAGCAGATGTTACACAAAGTATTTTCGAATAGGATCCGAACAAAAACTAGTTCTAAAATTAATTATTCGAACGTAGGTAGGTACCTACTAAAGTCATCTAGAAACAACATCAACAGAACAAAAAGTCTCCCAAATCTAAAAATATGATACCCTCAATCTTAATAACAAATTCTTAATAATACACTCCCCCTTATAACCAGCAATATGTGTTTTCCATTACTGTACAAGGACAAGAGGAAATTTTTATTACGTCCCACCATAGAATGGTCCCACAATATTATCGTACGCACTGAAGAAAAGTAGGTCAATAATTATTATTCTAATACCACGTAATCTTATCGTATGAATGTAGTTCAAATTTGTTGTTTAAATAAACATTGGTCGAGCACTGGTACTCAGTTTAATAAACGTGTCCCAAATATTTCCAAATGTTTATGCAATACTCATCGACTTGTTAATTTGTTAGAACTGTACCAGTGGCGTAGGCTCTTTAGTATGGAGAAAAAGAATAGGGCAAGGGTCACAAGGGTACAACACTTCATTGCTACTAAATGCAACAGCTCAGGGACGTGCGTCCACAGAAGCAAGGGAGGCATTGCTTCCCTTGAAGTATATAGGTACTTGAATTTATTGTATTTTAAACTGCGTTATTTAAAACCCGGTTTTGTCACTGGACAAAAACTGGAACTAATTTAATTATTATAATTTTTAAATATCACTCTCATATCATTAATTATTATACAGTGTGTCCACGCATGTGGTTGAAAAGAGAGGAAACTTTTTTATTTATCATTTTACGGATAAAATTATACCTACATCACAAAAAAATCTGCTTCTGTTTAAACGCATAAAAATGTACTTTCATTTAAGTTTACATACACAGGGTGTCCGTATTTTTCATGCCCAGGTTAGTCGTCTATACTTCATAGAATAAATTTTAGACCAACATGAATATATAATATCTGCAAACCTTGATACAATCCTGAACAAAGACAACAAATGTACTGGCAGCAAGACCGTTGTCCAGCACATTCAACACGACTAATAAATCAGTGGCTTAATAAACACTTTCGAGACAGTTGGGTTGGACTATATGGTCCAATTCAATGGCCTGCTAGGTCAACTGACTTATCACCTTTCTATGGGGCTTCTTTCTATGTGGCGTTTTGAAATAAAAAGTGTACGCTGACGGTCTGTTTTGAAACAAAGAATAAGAAACTTAATCAGAGAAATTTAATAGGCTCTCTCGTTTTCACTATCATCTAATTTGATTCAAATAAGCACGTTTGTATATCAAGCATTCAAAATGAATAACAACAAAGTGTTTTACTAAATTTTGCTGTAAAAAGTTCTAATTTTTACTTACTTGGTAGTAACGAACACCCTGTATATGTAAACTCAAATTAAAGTACCCTTTTGTGAGTTTAAACACAAGCAGATTTTTTTGTGAAGGATGCTTTTTTTCCGTATAAAATGACATATTAAAAGTTTTCCCACTCTTAAACCACATTACCGATATACCGATGTACCGATGTACCGATATATATATATATATATATATATATATATATATATATATATATATATATATATATATATATATATATATATATATATATATATATATATATATATATATATATATATATATATTATATATATATATATATATATATATATATATATATATATATATATATATATATATATATATATATATATATATATATATATATATATATATATATATATATATATATATATATATATATATATATATATATATATATATATATATATATATATATATATATATATATATATATATATATATATATATATATATATATATATATATATATATATATATATATATATATATATATATATATATATATATATATATATATATATATATATATATATATATATATATATATGTATATATATATATATATATATATATATATATATATATATATATATATATATATATATAATTTATCAATTCTTAATCAAGTGTAATAATTATATAGTTTTTTTTTCTCTTTGTAAATAAAGTGTTATTTATTAAAGCTCTTATTTATTAAAATATTTAATTTTCGCTGTTAAAAATACTGTACTCTACTCCATATTGTACTCTAAATATCTATAAATTTTAAGGAAACGCGCTTACTACGTTTATTTCGATAAAGAAATTCCGACAATTCTCACATGTCTCCATGAAAATACATTTTTTGCAAAAACTACACAAATAGGTATAGGGAAAGCTATAGCAAAATTGTAGGGTCTGTTGAAGTGCATTTCATAGTTTAATAAAATACTATTAAACTTTTCTATTCTATTCGAATTAGTAGAGATTTTGGAAATTTTCGATCGTCATATTTGACACAATTTTTGTTTGCATTCTGTATATTGCAGTTCCGCTTTTGATAAATGTTTCGAAAGCACCATCCTTCCTCTACAGTATCCGAAAAAAAATATGGTTTTGTAGCTGCTCAACCAACCAAATTATGTACAAAATTATGTACATGTACAAAAACTGACTACATTGAAGAAGAAAAAAATTCAAGCCTCAAAAAGCTCAAAAACTATCGATATTTTGATAGGGGTGCGTTAGACAAACTGTCCTTAATTTATCACGCCGAATTCGATAAAAATAAACACATGTTGCTATTTAAAATAAGGAAGTTGGTGCCTGTACAGAAAAAACTGAACACCCTGTACATCTGAATTTATTTTTATTTTGTTAAGCTCAAGAAATTAGGTAACGCAATAGAAAAAAATTCAAATATCTCCACATCCAGCATGTAATGGAATGATATTATGTAATCCATGGAGCACCCTTTTACCTTTTATTTAATAATTTCAAGTCATAAAAGTTTTGAGTACCGACTATATAATCACGGCTAATAAACGTTACATAATGTATTTAAATGTCTGCTATTTTTACCTCAAATCGTCACAAATGCTAAACTACAAAAGTGACTGGTAAAAATTTTCGATTGTAATTTACTCTTTATTATCTTGCAGATAATCAGCTGTGAACAAATTACGTAAATATTTGAAGTATGAAACGAGGTTAGTATTTTCCAGTGAATATAATAAATGTAAGTGATTTGATTTTACGTGATCAATTGAAATTTAAAATAGCATTCTTCTAATCTTCAAGAACATCAAAAATGAAAACCGTCAGTATAAATACCATCTAAAAATATTAGCGATGCTTCGATAAAATCCCTAACTCTGTTCGACTATTTATTAAATTATAGATATATCAAATTGAATTGTATTACAAATTAGGTACAAGATATATACTATATACCTGTAAATATAGGTATTATAGAAACGTTACTAGTAAAAGTGCTTTATGTAGGTAGATGTATGAATGTCTATAATTACGGAAATAGGGAAAAGGTGCTATTACGTCTTAATTTGCATACATAATTCGAACCATAAAAATAGAAAATAGATAATGGCTTAATAACAATTATTGTTACATTATGTTAATTAGAAAAAAATTACTTTGTTTAAATGAGAAAAACGGTAAATTTGTCCGGAAAGTAATGAGTTATTAGCCGAAGTAATAAGTATAAATATCTAGATCACTCAGAACAATAGCGTAACTACACTGTAAATAAAATGGATGTGTATCTTCATTGATAATAATGTAAATATACATAGACTAGTCTGAAATTTTCAAAATCATGTAAAATATTATTAGTTTTTATGTAAATTTACAGCCTTCCGTAAAATTACTAGTCTTCTGAAAAATTTCAGTCATGACTAAGTAAGTTCACATTTAGCAGAAGAATTGTACAAACGCTGATTGCGAATTTACTGTAATACGATGCAAATATGTATTATTTCACAAAAAAGTCTTACATATTACATTTTAGCATAGGGATTTTACAAACGCAGATTGCGAATTTATTGTAAACCAGCAGAAATACGTATAATTCCATTAAAGATCTTACATCTTACAGTTAACAGAGGAATTTTGCAAACGCTGATTGTGAATTTGCTGCAATACATAATAATATTGATTACTACCCCTTGTACAAATACTGAAATTAAATGTAAATTCACATAATAGAAAATATAGATAACATACAAATCACGTATGTGAAAATATATTGTGAAATTGATATTTTACTTAAATGATCTGTAAAATTACATCCACACTATATAAATTAAAATTTGTGATACGTAAATTTAGATAAGTAAATGTACTGGGAATAATCTATTCTTCCCAATACACATGCTGATATTAAGATTTAAAAGAAAAATCGGAGAAACCCTTATAATTGTTTCCATTTTTTTGTATTTTTAGATTTTATGCCGAAAAAGATCATTTTCTTTTGCAAAATATATGAAATTGAAAAACGTAGTTTAAAATCGATTTTATACTACCTACGCTCAGAAAACAAGATATTTTATAATTTTCTTTCTTTTACGATACGCAGAGCTAGTAATTTACTACTATTTCATGGGGTTAGTGACTATGTGGTCTTGATAAACAAATTTAAAAACCCATAAAGTAACTAACTTAAAATGATTAATTAAGTTATATTATTATAAATACACTTTTTATTTTATATTTATTAAAAAAGAACTTTTTATTTCCAAAATTGAAAATTATTTCTTACACCATTATTCATTATTGTAACATAAATATTGTCACCTTGGATTCTAAACCACAAGTTCCACTGAGCTTCGGCTGAACGGCGATTGTACAACCGGCTCTCAGGATTATGACAATTAAATTTTTGTCAGGTTATGTAATTTACTTAAAACCAGTACAATTTTGAAGAAGAATGTGACCCAAACAAATTGGTTTTGTCTCATTCCAATTTGACATATAGAACTACAGATATCAAAAAAAAAAATCCTTCAAACTCAAGAAAAAAAAATCAAAACTCAAATCACTCAAAAACTCAAAAATAACACGGCCTTTGTTCCGCAGACAAAATACAGAATTTGACAGCAGACACTTAATAATGTCTAGTATGTTAAAAAGAATCTCGCTATTCGCAAGTCATTCTTCTTACACGAAAATTTTTGCTCATTGCCTCTATTAAATAAGCAAATTTGAATGACTTATGAACAAAAGATTCATATCCATTAATTTCGTTTAATAACGTATTTTAAGTTGCATCCGAAATTTGTCGATTTTAAAAATTACTTGTAAATATTTGTTGACAAAATTTATTGAATGCGGTTCTGTCGTCTTATTATGGCCAAGCCGTGCCTGACTTTGTATCCTGAGAAGATAGCGTCGCGTCGTTGAGTTTTATTACTGATTGTTTCGTATTCGGTGGTGTTACTATTGATAGGTATTTAAAAATTCTATAAACGGCAAATATTTATTTCTTTTTTAGATTAGGAAAATGTAACTCCGATGTTAGTTTACTTTAACGTGTGATTCTCTCATTTGAGGCATTTAAATTTATTGGGATTATGGGATATTTGGTTTTTAATTATAATTATAATTACCAAATTTATATAATATACGCAGTTTTCTGTCGTACAAGAATTGTGAATAGACAACTTGAAAGTTTCAAGTTGTCTATTCACAATTCTTTAAGATACTAATACCCTACTTTAAGAAATTTGTGGGTAAATATTTCTAAGTAATAGAAGCTGATTATATTTTGTAATCACCAATAAAATTAATATTCATATTACGAAATACTAGAGTTAGCAAAACAAATATTTTTGTAATTCAAACTTTGATGGCCTCACCTCACAAATATAATTCGAGATGCCCCTGAACGAGCTTCTGATATCATTTATGACCATATGGTTCATCATTTTACCTTCCTGAAGAACGGATGTATCGCTTATTAACAATACTCTGGGGTCTCTGGGACACTCTATATATCGCTAAATATGATGTAAGAGTTTCAAAATTACATAATACAGTCGCCCCATATTATGCTGACGATGCAAGTATTTTAGCCCAGAGTTTATCTGTTCAATTATCAATTTCAGTATGTATTTCATTAAATTATAACTATAGATAAAAGTATATCAATTATTTTTAATCACAAAAAAAATAGTTTCCAAAGTGTAGAGGCTGCATTCCACTTCCATTTGTTTCGAAAACTATACACACAAATTTTTTTGCTGCGGTACAGCGATCAGTACAATTAGTAAAATGTGGTACAACAACAAAGGAATTTTCTTTCTAACGATAGTGTTCGGAACAACTAGTAGAATGCGGTACAACAAAATATTCAATTTTCGAAAAATGGGGGGGGGGGCTAGATATTTTTATATTTTTCGTATTTTTTGGAAGCTATGATTGTTAGGATATTGTTTCTAAAGGTACACTGCTGTGCAATAAAACTGAATACGCGTTATATTTTCTAATGTAAATTATACTTATGTCCGGTGTCCATAGAAACAGCAATATAATTTGTCAGTACTCACGATAATTCATTTTAAATTTTCTTTCTGTCAAATTGCCGGGCCATTTAGACGATCAACGAAAAGGCAAATTATAAGCAAAATTGAAGATAGTTGGTCCATGAGAGCGATTGCCGAACACTTGGATATAGGTAAAGCTAAGTCTAAAAAGCGCTGGACGCAACAGGGCACAATTTCTCGGAAAGCAGGATCTGCTCGCCCCAATATCCTCAATTTCCAATATCGAAGAAGATGATGCTCTAACCGGATACCTTGAGCTTGAGCAAAACCATTTTAACAATGCGATGGAAGCAAAGGTTAATACGCATTTTCCTGGTTCCTGATCTACAGCACACAGCATGCAGAAGAATCCTGTGATTAAAAAATCTAAACTCCTCAGATCTAGAAAGTAGAGTAGCTGCAAAGAAGCACTTACTAACAGAAGAAACTAAACAATCTCGTAATGTGTGAGTTGCTATGAATTACATTATAGAGTTACAATTTTGGGAACGAGTGGCATTACGGAAAAAAAGATGTTCCAGTCTACTCATGATACTCGAGATCATATTCGAGTTTATAGGCCGTGGAATTCTCGGTATGAAGGAAGATACTTGAATGTATTAACGTTTAGGGATGCGGTATTAACGTTTAGGGATGGATAAGCTATTACGGAATGGGGATAAGCTATTATGGAATGGGGATTAGACTATAGACTTGACGGAGGTTTCAATGCTAATTACTAAATAGAGATATTATTATATAGAACACAGGTAGTACAGTACACAGTAACGTACAAGTAAAATGTTTTAGTTCCTGCGTTGAGTGAAGGACACGTATCTTCAATCAACGGTTCCTGTTAAAATGGGGGACTAACTTCACACACATTTACATATTTAATTAAATAGTACTGTCGTTGTAGTGGAATTACACTTATACTAGAACATTACTAGGACCTAGATAGGTACCTACCTACCTCAAGTTACGAGTTCAGTTAATCACTATGCTGCAAATTTTCTGAATGTCATTTCCTTCATTTGTGTTAAAAATATCAGACAATCACAAATCACAATCGATCGGAATATCTAATATATTTCTATTATATTATATTACATAGGTATATAATACCTTGGACACGTAGGTATGTACCTACCTACTACATTTTGAATAAGCATAAATTACATAACAAACTAACATTTACAAATTACCTACACACAACATTTACGTTACCTTGTACCCTGACTATTTCGCAAACGTTCTCTTCAAAATGTACCACGGATTCGATTAATATTTTTATCAAACAATAAAATCCACAGTTGCAGTAGTGCAATATACCCAACCACAAATTATACAGGATAAATGTTAGGGCACTTACTTGTTCCGTTGAGTAAAGGAATTACGATTGCTACGACTCAAGCTTCATCGTAGTTCCCCAAAGCATACACTATTACAACTACGGCCAGCAATAGCAAAACGCGTGAGTAAAATCGCGGTTGCCAGACATCGATCGGGGCTTGTTTGCAGCGCCTAGTAGCACGCAACTCTCAGCGCAGTTGCCGTAGTGGAAAAAGTCACAGTCTGAACACACGCTCGTGCAGAAAGGAGGCGTGTTCGCGCTTAGAATGTATGTTATTTACAACAAATCGATGGAAGGAACGTTCACATTCTAATAGGAAACTAGTTCAAGTGATGTAGAAACGCGGTGGCTTGGTTTTGATTTTACTCGGGACTGTGAAGGGTTCTCATGATATGTGAATATGATTAATGTTTTATCGTTATTTTAGGTTATTCTCAGGAGGTTTATTTTATATTCGTTTATCCTGCAATATAATCCGTTTAATATTCCATTAAATAGGTACACTGGCGAGTATTCTGGAATTCCACTTATGTTTTATGAAATTATTTATATTATCCTAAGTGTAATGTAAGTCTATTACCTAGGTACCTATTATTCTGGTATGTAAATATAGGCTATTTATTATGTCATATAGAAACTAACTAAGACCTTCACTGGTTTTTATTGCGGGAATCGGTCAATGGGTTAAAAGAAAAATGAAAAGAAGCCAAAATTTCGTTTTTTTGGAAAATTTTGCTTTTTTGTCTTTAACTTATTTTAGGTCAGAGATAGATATAGGCATTGCTTCATAGAAAAAAAAGTAAACAAAAGTTCCTGTAAAATGCTGGGTCGAAAAATTTTTTTAGTTAAACATTGACCGAAATATGGCCACTCGAACATAGCTTATTTTTTCTATTTTTTACCTCTTATATAGATATTGTTCTCTTTCTCTATTTGTTGAAAAAATTATTATTTTACTCAATAAAAACATTCTAAACTAATCAAACTATTCAATAAAACTATTCAAACAAATGTATGTTCAATAAATGTTCGATCAAATCGTCTTCTGCAATATCGGCTACTTGTACATTAGCACAATTGATCCCCATACATTCTTTGAAAAATATCGAACAAGTAATTTGCAATTTTCTGCAACCACATTTCCCATGGCAAACCACAAGCCATTTGTTTTTAGCAAAATCTGTGGCGCAGGTGCTTGTGCGAATCACAACTAATCCATAGATCGAATTTTCCCAACCCCAGTTCAGAGGGTTTAAGTGATTTCCTTGCCACTGCTGGATTTGGAAATAAGTTATTAAGCCATGCTGTTTGATGGCATCACGTGTTGGTGGTAATTGCGCCAGAGAAAATTTTGCACTTTTTGATATATTATAAAAAATCTGTACGCGACAGTTGCATTGTCATGTTTAACTTTGCCCCATATAAAGAAGCTGCAATATATTCTGACGCACAACTTATTCCTTCTTCAGTTACATTGTCACATAAAAACGTGTCCATATATACCTATTTGTAGCTGAATGGCATTTTTATTTATGAAAACAAAGCTGTGTTCGAGTGGCCATATTTCGGTCAATTTGTAACACAAAAATTTTTCGACCTAGCATTTTAAAGGAAATATTGTCTACTTTTTTTCTATGAAGCAATACCTATACCTATCACTAACCTAAAAAAAGTTATAGGCAAAAAAGCAAAATAATTTTGCCCTCTTCAGTTTGTTTCAACATTTTCGTCATTTTTTTAATTTCTTTAATAAAACATTTCGTTGAGAAATTCAATTCTCTACAAAGAGATTCATATAAAATATATGGAAATTTTGCTTCGTTTGCGAGATGTATTGAAAAAACTGAAAAGGGTGCAATTTCACCCCTATCTCAACAACATTTACGTGATTTTGCAATTTTGCTTGGCCTCTATTTCTTTCTGAAATACTTTTGCCGTTTATCTATGTTTTCAGTGCTGCGTTGTTCAAGACTGTCAGGCTATATGTCTTTTCTCCCTCGACCTTGGGCGGGGGAATGGGGATGGGATATTTTGCGGGAGTTAGTATCTAGTTTTAGTTAGTTTTTTGGTTAATAGTTACATAAGCGGGCTGTTGAAAGTGTTGGTTTACAAAAATACTTATTATCCTATGTTAGTGTATTGTGGGTCTTTTTATGTTAGATTATTTTATTATTGCTACTATTACATGCCTCTTTTAGTTGTTAATTTTTTTATTTGTTTTATGCTTTTTTCTGGTTTTGTTTAGTTTTGTTTTTTATATTATTCTGTTTTTTGTTGTTATGTTTTTTATTTTTTCATTCATTATTGTTTGTTAATTGGGGGTTGTGATGCGTGGATTATGGGGCATAGATATAATTCAGGGATGGGTGTTTTGGGGGTTCGGCAAATTTAGGTGTCATGGATTGTTGAATTGTTTTATTTGGATGTTGTGTTACACCCCTATCTCCAATTTGCACCCGCTTATTTAATAGGTGCTGTTTTTTCTTCTTATATGACTCATTGACCGATTCCTTTGATAAAATCCCGTGAACGTCTTACCTCCTGTATTTTCGTACATAATCAATAGCCTATAGTGTTTTCATTTAATATACAAACTAAAGCAAAACATTGTGCGGCATTTTGCAAAGAAACCAATGACTACAGAAGCGGTAAATCACATCACTATGCAATACTATTATATTATAGTATTGCATATTTATTGGATATTTAGTGTAAAATTGTATACCGCCATAATTTCTTGTGAATAGAACTATAATATCCAGTCTAGTCTCCTAAGCGGCTTACCATGTCGGTCGCTATCCCTTTTCCACTCATATAAATCCTGTTTCTCTTCTCGCTCACTTACAAGACACCTGCATAAACCAACCGGCGATTTACTGGTTTTACTGCTCAGTGGCGTATCATCATGCGCTACCAAGGTGAAGTGACTTAAAAGATGTCATATTATGTCACATTCATAAATATATGTGCAAAACTTTAAGCCAAAAAATTAGTAGTGCACTAGTAAAAGTTAGCACTTCAACGTTTTCGTAGTTTCTAGACTCTTCTGATGTTTGCCTGCAAACCTCTTAATCTCATCTTCAACCATAGACATATTTAGGTCACGATGGATGTGTTCATTGCGAATGTACCAAGGCGCTTTGACGATGCTTCGAAGTACTTTATTCTGAAACTGAATAAATTTAATGTTGGATTTCTTAGTGCATCCCAGAATTGGATGCCATATGGGCCAGAATTTGCTTGTAGATAAGCAGTTTGTTGTGTATTGACCACAGAGAGAGACGTCCGAGGAGCCAATACATTTGTCTGAGTTTGAGGTTTAATTGCTCTCGTTTCTTCTTCACATGTGTTTTTCATCGAAGTTCTGCATCTAGGGTCATGCCTTGCCTAGACACTTTGCTTCGTTGGCATGTGGGATTGCTTGCTGGTTGACAATCACCGGAGTATAGTCATATTTCTTGTTGGTGAAATTGACGTGAATCGATTTCGCCCCATTTAGTTTGATTTGTCATTTCTTTGTCTAAGTTGTGACATTGTTGACTGCTGTTTTACGTTTGTTCGTGACTGACATTGTTGACGGTATGTCTTGGTCAGTAGCGAGCAGAGCAGTGTCGTCGGCGAATGTTGCCTGTAACTACTCCGTCGCTTTGTGTATGTCGTTGGTGTACAACAGATAGAGAACAGGTCCAAGAACACTGCCCTGAGGTACTCCAGCACAAATTTTCTTGAGGTCAGAATATTCTTCTTCATATTTAACATTGAAGTGACGTTCAGTAATGTATGAATGAAGAATTTGGCTCATTTGTCGTGGTAAATATGTTTCTAGTTTGTGTTCCAGGCCCTGATGCCACACTCGGTCGAATGCTTGGGCCACATCAAGGAATATCGTTGCGCAGATCTTTTTCTCTTCTGTATAATAAAAAGTTCAACAAACATTTTTTTACTTATCATTCATTTCGTACTTTTATTTGAACGCATTGAAAAGCAGCTTTACGTACGTATTTTCTATCCTATCCTATTATGGCACTACTTACGACATGGCCGTCCCAAAAGTTATATCTACCAGAAACCGTAAAAACTGATATTACCTACCGGTTTCTTTATTGTTAGGTCTTTGTGACATATCATTTTTGATAACTTAAAGTTAAAACCGCTAAAAGGACAAAGAAAAAAAGTAATCTGCCAAAGATTTTTTTTAAAACACATTACTGAAAATGGCACTTTTATCCCCGGTCTACCCTACCTAAGCCAAATGACCCGAGATACCCAAATCGTGCTGTAAATGAACTAACCTAAGGAATGCTTGATATTCGGTTGGAAAATATTTTTAAGCCACCCATCCATAACCAATCGTTATTAAATTATGTTTTAGTCCGACACGTGTATGGCCTAGGACCCAGATGCGTAAAATGTAGAATAGAAATTAACAATGAAACCGCGTTTTAAATTTACTTTAATTACGTAATAATGCAGTACGTCGTCACGGTTTTTTTACTGTCCGGTGAATTATGTTATATTAGGAAGTTGCTAAATAGTGTTGTTAGTTTTTTCTCTTTATTAAGAGCCACTTTATCGAGACATAATGAGACCGCATTATATGGCATCTTAGACGCACATGAGCGATCGTTAGTTTCTTATTATATTCACTCTTCGTTGCGAAAGTCGAATAGTAGATACGTTTAATAC
Source organism: Tetropium fuscum (assembly GCA_964058915.1). Lineage (NCBI taxonomy): Eukaryota > Metazoa > Arthropoda > Insecta > Coleoptera > Cerambycidae > Tetropium > Tetropium fuscum. The sequence continues at coordinate 1,676,577 of CAXKVY010018455.1, read as the reverse complement.
ATGACTATTTGACCAGACACTAGAACACTACAGTGTTTTCGTTTGATATACAAACTAGACCAAAAAATTGTGCGGCATTTTACAAATAAAACCCGTACCAATTACTACAGTTAAGCAGTAAATTACATCACTATGCAATACAAAAAGATATTTACTGTAAAATTGTATACCGCCGCAATTTCTTGTGAGTAGAACTAGGGTCTCCAGTCCGCGGCTTACCATATCGGTCGCTTTCCCTCTTCAACTCATGTAAATCCCATTTCCCTTCTCGCTCACTTAGAAAACACTTCCTATATTAGAACAATTGCGCGCGTGCCAGTGAGCACCGCATTCCATTAGTTTTCATATCAAATGAAACCACTATAACGGTCAGCATCCATTTAAATTAAATTTTGTACCCGAATTTCATCCCGAGGATGCTGAAAGAGGAACCCAATTCTGTGAAATTATTTTAAGTCATTTAGACAGATGAGTCACCATTTAGTAACGAAGGTATTTTTAAGAGACACAATCGACACTTTTGTTTGGGTATCAGAAAATCCATATGCCAACTGCGAAAGAACTTTTCAACACAAGTTTAGTGTCAATATGTTTTGCTTAGTTAAAGACGTAGTATACAAATTACTATCAGGTAATAAAGCCGCCACAAAATAATTCTCATTGTCAGCTTCTTTTATTTTTGAGTTATGGGTGAGAAAAATGGTAACATACGAGCACAGTGGACAGAAGAAAGTATATGGCAAAAGCGCTACAACTTATAAGAGACGGCCATTCACAAGAATGGGTGATACAGCAGTGTAAAATTCCTCGATGAACACTTTAGTCGGAGAACGAGCCATCTATAAGATGTCTAAAATGCACCCAAGATAGACATATATAGTAAGCGACAAAGTTATAGCCAAAGAACCAAAGAAACGTTTTTATTTCGGTGATTTTTTTGGTAACTAGCTTGGTTTTTAACATAACGGCGCCGCAATATAGAAAAAATATTATGCCGACCGGCCGTACTACACAAGCGGTCCATGCGTAACTTGGGAGTTATCAGTTTGGATTTTGTTCACAATTTATAAATATCATCTCTAAAAACAAACGTTTAAAATAGTTGCCTTCTGTAGCTAAAACGATGGCATTTTGCAAATCTGGATTATGAAAAGTTTTAATGGTATGTTCTGATAGTGCGAATTAAATGTCTGCACAGAAGAACTATCAAAAATAAACTATTCACACATGAAAAAACCATTTCGTACAGCAAGACGTATACAAATATGTAATGTTGAATTAGGTCAGCGCAGCTGGCCTTTTATATAAAGTAAATGCAGAATAAGCATTTGCTGCGTTAGTGTTTTTATGCCTTCATTCTAGCACGTAGGTACCATAACGCGAAGCTTATGAAACGAGATATAAACAAAGTTAAAATAAATATAATTTATAAAGTATACAATGTCATTCATCACTTGCGCAAGAGTTCACATCTTGCAACCATTTTTGTGTGATATCAATCTAACGTTTAGTAGTTTAGTGTTGTCCTTGATGTTTGTTCGAGATAATTTCTATCGCAACTGTGACAATTTATTTTACATATAACATTTTTCTGTTATTTTAAGTGGCATTTTAGTTTTAGAGAACAGGTTTCATACCTACAGTTTTTTGATTTTTAAAGGCCAATTTTACGTTAATATATTTGAAAAGAGAAGGTAATCTAGGTGTTAAAACATTAATATATGGACTCATATTAATAACTTTTATGAATGAGTCAGTTAGAGAGTTTTATAAATGAGTCTCATTTTTGACAGTTTTATGCATTTTCTATGTTTAAATTGTTTATTAGTGTTTGCTAAGTTTGCTTAGTATTGAATAAAATTGTATAGGGTAGGAATTTCAACCAAAATATTGCTAAGTTCATGGTTCATGTAGCATTTGGTTTCTGAAGCGCCGGTGAGTGCTTTTATCACTCTGTCCTTTAGTGCTTTAAAGAGGTTTATTTTCATACGTTTTTGATGGTTTGAGTGGTAGTTTATTTTACCACTGCACATTGGTTTGCGGTACCATTTGTAAACAGTATGTTAGTTACATCCCTGTGTACTTTCATATCAAGAAAGGGGATGTTATTATTAGTTTCAGTTTCCACTGTAAACTGTATATATATATTGTTATTATAATCTTTGGACCTATATATTATTTCCTCTATTTTATTGTTAGATCATCAACATATCTTTTAATAAACGGTAATATAGGTATCTATTTTATGAAATTTTGGTTGAAACTTAGGGGTGCCAAAAATTTGTTTATAGTAAGTATTTTCAAAAGCTAAATAATTTGAGCTAAAATGAATTTTAATATAGTTAAGAGAGATCTAAAGAAAGATGTAGTCTCAGGTTTGAAATTACGTTCCAATTATTAGTGAGACTTTTAATTACTGCTTCTAATAAAGTGAATAGCACATAATGTTAAAGCCGCCTGTCAACTTCTATTTTACTTTTCAACTTTGCTCCACTAGTATATCAGTTCGATGAAAGGGTTCTGTAACTCAATATGCCATGTAGGTACATTTTAATATTCTTTAAATTACTTAGTACCTGTCGCTACTTGTATGTCTCGCGCATGGGCGACTCAGTTTTCTCAGAGATTGGGTTGTTTCTTGTTTCAATATCAATAAACATGTGCCTTGTGATGCTAAACAAAGTGGCGCCACTATTTATTAGACCACAGTGACCGCACCAGTCAACCTGTGGCATCTGACTTCAAACGTTTGCGACGCCACACTGGTACTCTCTCGTCGAACGGACTTTCTATGCCAACAAACACCCCTTGAGATGATATTACTATAATAAATCAAATGAAAAATTGTTTCATTATTTGTATATTTTTTTAATTTCAAGGATAATTAACGTGTTAGAATCCATTTATTTCGCTTCACAGAATTGAGTTCTCGAAACATTGCAATGGTAGTGAACCCAGTGAAAGTTACGGGCTATTTTGTAATTTTCTCAAATTTTAACACATCTGCCATCTCAGATACATAACAAATAATGTGAAACAATAATTAGACAGGAAATAGTACCTAATAGTGCAGTGAAAGTGTGACGATTGTAACGTTTGGATAAAACTTTTCTCCAAAAGGTTCAGTGCCCTATGAAGAGTAGATACAGTGTAGTTGATTACCATAAAACTTGAATCATTTATGTAAGCATAAATTATTTAAGTGTGCTTAGTGGCTACTGAGTTGACTTTTATTGTCGACATTTCAATATATTAATTCAAATTCGAAATCACAATAAAAATGTTTCCAAATAAAAGATACATATATATGTTTAAAGATTAAATGAATTGATTTGCTCTTATATAATGGTCATCATAAAGTTGATATGCAAAAGGACAAGCATTACCAATATCTCAAAAAGAGGATATTATACAGAAGCAGCTGGTATTGACGTTACGGGGTTGTTGCCCCTCCCTGCAGCGCGCCTTTGTAAACATGAACTTAAAAATATATAATTGTAATAATAACATATATCTAATATAAATAATATTTTGATATCTAAATCATAAATATTTTTTTATGTAATGTAACAATATATATATATATATATATATATATATATATATATATATATATATATATATATATATATATATATATATATATATATATATATATATATATATATATATATATATATATATATATATATATATATATATATATATATATATATATATATATATATATATATATATATATATATATATATATATATATATATATATATATATATATATATATATATATATATATATATATATATATATATATATATATATATATATATATATATATATATATATATATATATATATATATATATATATATATTTTATCAACGCATCAACATGTAAACAAACAATGCCTGTATGTTTTCGATGTAAGAATATAACCTTAACCACCTTTCTGCTGTTACAAATGTTTCAATTTGTATATTTTTGCAGTCATTACTTTTATTTTCTCTTTTTTACATAGAACTCTTGCCAATTTAGCCAAATAGCTCATCAAGTAACTCTCCATCGGATTTTTCGTTTGTTTCTTGCGCAATGTCCATTTTTTGATATTTTCGTGGGACATTAATTCTTCTATTAGATAATCAATTTCCTTGTCGTCTCCTGGACTCTTGGTTCTTCTATATTCTATATTGATTTCTGAACATGAACAAGCTATTCCCTGGCATGATACCACATACTACTGAACACTGTAAACGTTATTTTCTGAAGTTGCACTGTATTTGTTACATTTACAAGATATCATTTTTAAAAACTTTTTTTATGTTGTATAAAACTATTTGTTATGTAAAACTGTTGAATTTGTAAGCAGGTGCGAATAAATTAATGCATTCAAATAAGATAACATGTCGTGCAGTAGAAGTACCAACAAAGAAGTACCAACAAAAAGATTGGCAGGCAAATGATTACGGTTCATATTTACGTATTACGTACATACATCATACATAGTTATAAATAATATAATTGCCGCGTAATTACGAAATCATTAACGGTACTTCAATAATTACACAGCTAATTCCGGTTATTTCACAAGAATGACAAGTGATATTGACCTCTATTTGTGTTCCCGGTTTTACACATTAGTTTCGCAGGCAGTGCCGCATTTGCTGCGGGGTAAAGGGGGCAATCATGGATCCCTAACGCGAAAGCGGTTCCCCTTTTCAACTTTTAGGTATACTCCTAGGAGAGTAAAAATCCTTTGCGAACCATAAGGCGTGCGAAAAACATATTTTTTGGTTTTATTAACAACATTTTTAATTATAATTATCCGTTTAATTAAATGTGTAATATTTTCATGCTAAATACCAAATTGGAGTACCGGTGTAAGAATCTGCGTGCAAATATCAACCCACACAAATAAAATCAATTATTAGTATTAAAATTCTAATATGTTTCTCGTAATGATTATTATGACATGTTATACGAGAATAATTACTCCATTTTACGAAATTGTTTCTATTTTTGGAGAGAACATTATTTTATGTGTGATTGATGAATTTAGAGCAGTATAGGTCTACCTACTAGTCTACCCAATAAAACGTCTAAATTCCCTTATTTACAATAAGTGGGTGGTTGTTTGTTAGGGTAGCCGGAGGGTGGATATAATAGGGGTCTGATTGGCGAGTGTACAAGTCGTTCTGACTTATCTGCGTAGAGCGGAACAGGTAAAAATTCGAGTTTCCCATTTATTGTGGCCTTAGGTTGGCTGTAAGGTTAGATTTAAGAGACATTTTGTTGGTTATACTTAGTGGTTATAGACCAAATTATGCATTATTAAAGAATTTTTGAAATATATCAATACAAGGCCATATTTTAGTTATTATAGACAGTCAATCGGCAATAAGTTTTGTTAGTTATGGTCAACCAAGGATTTAATCAGGTTGTTCTAAATAAATATTAGTATACTTAATTAAAGATCATGTTTTTTTAGTACTTACACTTATTGTTGTACGGTACGGATTCGATAGATTTTCTATGCATATATTATGACCCCACAACCAAACCCCACTTATTACTTCGATACAACCCGTTAAGAGTCTGTATCAAAATAGAACAAAGTTCATCCAATTTTCTATAATTGTAATATATCCTCAAATCCATAATCCAAACAGAATCCCCATATTTAAACCGGAGAAGCTATGGACTAAACGATGTACCATTGTCCATCTTCAGTAGGTATGTCAGGAACCCCAAAACGCGAAGAAAACCTCTTCAACCTTCAATATCATGGTTTTTGATCTAAACTTGGGACATTGAGTGTTTAATTCCCACCTTTTGCCTGCCAATCTTTTTGTTGGTACTTCTTTGTTGGTACTTCTACTGCACGACATGTTATCTTATTTGAATGCATTAATTTATTCGCACCTGCTTACAAATTCAACAGTTTTACATAACAAATAGTTTTATACAACATAAAAAAAGTTTTTAAAGATGATATCTTGTAAATGTAAAAAATACAGTGCAACTTCAGAAAATAACGTTTACAGTGTTCAGTAGTATGTGGTATCATGCCAGGGAATAGCTTGTTCATGTTCAGAAATCAATATAGAATATAGAAGAACCAAGAGTCCAGGAGACGACAAGGAAATTGATTATCTAATAGAAGAATTAATGTCCCACGAAAATATCAAAAAATGGACATTGCGCAAGAAACAAACGAAAAATCCGATGGAGAGTTACTTGATGAGCTATTTGGCTAAATTGGCAAGAGTTCTATGTAAAAAAGAGAAAATAAAAGTAATGACTGCAAAAATATACAAATTGAAACATTTGTAACAGCAGAAAGGTGGTTAAGGTTATATTCTTACATCGAAAACATACAGGCATTGTTTGTTTACATGTTGATGCGTTGATAAAATGGGACGCGCCATGTGCTTCTAAAACGGGATGTTCTTCCCATGTGCTTTGAAGTCTGCCATGTGAAGTCGGTTTTCTAAGCAGCAAACCTGGTGGTGACCTGTGGATGCGGTGCACTTCCTGCCAGAGATGGGTCCACGAAGCTTGCGGTGTATCAGACAACGAAGCCAGTTATTCCATTTGTGGATCTGTGCTTGGAGATATAATCCCATTTTAGAAACGCTACTCATCCCGTTTAATACTTTCACATGTTAGGTTTATTTTTTGAATAAAGTTATGTTTGGTTTATCCATCAAGAGGTTTGTCCGTGATTTTGTACTTAAACTTTTTTTTTAAACCAGGTCCAAACTTTAAGTATCCCGTTTTAGGTAAACTTCCCCTACCTACCCAATAAGAAATAATATGTAAATTGTTTCAAGGCCGTCGTACGCAGGTGCCTACGTAAAATAATAATATATGTTTGTAAGTTCGGTTCTATATCAGCACCCAACTAATTCTCCAATTCTTTTGCCATTGCTACACAACCAGCTGCAAAATTGAATAGACTATTTATTCTGCAGCTTCGTCACTTCCACTACGCTTGTGGAACACAGATATAGTTGTTCTGTTATTGTTTATACAGCCCACTGTCTCATCCAAGCGCTATTAATAGTTCCCCAAATGGGTCACTAGGTCAATCAATGCTCCAGGCGTCCCGGTGCCTGCAATGGGCGCGCCCGACGCCAAATGGGCCAACCTATTGATCTCTAACCGCCATTGGCGGCGAAAAAGCTATTGAATCGGAACTAGAACTAAATAGCGATATATCGAACACAAAAGATGTCTAAAATTATACCACCGCTATTTTGTAATGATTTAATTTATATACAATTTATATATATAATATATATATATATATATATATATATATATATATATATATATATATATATATATATATATATATATATATATATATATATATATATATATATATATATATATATATATATATATATATATATATATATACATATATATATATATATATATATATATATATATATATATATATATATATATATATATATATATATATATATATATATATATATATATATATATATATATATATACATATATACATATATTACACACATTTGTGTAATAGAAATTTCTGGTTGTATATTATTTATATGTAAATTTATATTAATTAATTAATTATTAATTTAATTATTTTCTAATTATTAATTATATTAATTAATATCATCTACGTATTTTCTTATTAACGATTCTGGATTGTATCTAAGCCTTAAACCTTAAGTTTGTGTGTATCATAGATTCCTATATGTTTAAAGAAAGAAATAATAGCAGGAAAATTCTTTAAAACTAAATTACTTTTTAAAGTCGATAATAATCTAAATAGTTCAATTAATAGTTTAATTTAGATTTTCAATACCTAACCTAAGGTTAAAGTTAAATGGAACACACAAATAATATGTGCGTGTTTATTTATACGTTTTCAAAGATTTCATCTGTATATGGAGCTCAATATTAGTAAGTAACTTTATATATACGTATTATTCATTGATATATACTACAATTTTGTTACACTTGTAAGTTCTTCGACACTGCTCAATAAGGCTGCCACTGCGCAATAAGGTTGGTGCACACATTGAGATTTGTCTATCACCACTACAAAATTGCACTTTAAATCATCAGCTCAAGCTTTAAATCATCAGATCAAGGTCGCTCAATATAATTCTAGTTTTTGGTACAAAACTAGAATTATATTGAGCGACCTTAAACACCACAAAATTTCAAGTTTGGGACAAATCGGTTTATAAATAAGAAAGTCCGCTGTATGCATGTATGTAATAAAAATGATGTATGTAATAATCTTTATCTAAAATATTATTTAAACCGTGTTTTAACTCTTTAATGATCAATATTAATTGTTCTGCGTCATAGTTCTTAAAATCCGTATTAATTACGTCACTGACAGTTTAATTGGGACTATTATAGTTGAAAAAGCTGTCAAAAGCTGTCAAAATTTGAGACAATGGTATAAATATGCAATTTTCCTAAAAATATGCAGTTTTACTAAAAATGTATATTTTTTTGGTTTAATTTGAGATTTTCAAGGTTAGTTGGGGTCATATCTACGTGATATATATATATATATATATATATATATATATATATATATATATATATATATATATATATATATATATATATATATATATATATATATATATATATATATATATATATATATATATATATATATATATATATATATATATATATATATATATATATATATATTGATTGAATTTCTCATTATATAGGATGGAGTATAATATGGCCTAGGTTAAGAAATTTTTATCCGCCATTTTGTAAAAATATATGACTAGATATATGAATAGTAAGATTTAATCGCTCATGCGTAGTAACATCGATGCGTAGCAGTGCCTGTGTACGTATTTAAAACAACCGACACTCCAGCTTATTCTAGCTGTTTGTTGCTGATATTAAATAATACAATATAAAATGAATTAATAAAAATAATAATAAAATATGAACAAACAAAAACGATTTGAATTTTTACTATTAAACTAAAATATATCATATGATAGAGTATAGTAGTGAAAAAACATGTTTGAGATGTATCTACAGTCCGCCACACGAGAGTTGCACAACGGAAAAAATGCGGCATCAAAATTCCACGTTCTCTATTAATAAATTGATTACAAAGGTTCCAATCCTACAAAAAGCAAAATTTTAATTATGCTTGGAGCTTGGCAGAAGCACCTTTGCATATTTTATCGTCTTACGTCGTTTATCAACTCTCGTGAGACGAACAATAATAGTACATTTTAATATCTAATAATAACTAATTTGCAAATCTTGAAAGTTGGCATTTACATTTACACAGTTTGGCAGTGTTCTTCGTTAAAAATTAATAAAACGAGAGAGACAACAAAAAGAATTCCATTATATGTGACTGTTGATATATCCGACTACCGTTGTTGTAAACTGCTGTACGAAAATGAAAGAGTGGGCACAATATCGTACATCGTAACTCTGGGGAGAATAATATCGATCAGCTGATCGATGTCTTATGACTAGCGCCGTATGCCGTACCCGCAGTAGCCTTGCACCGTTTCATAACTCTAACAGAATTTGGTTATCTTTCAGTTGAATTCACTTTTTCTGCACTTTCAGTGCACTTATAGGCACCCGCGAGAAGCTGTCATTTTTCCAACGGAAACGTCTTCTGTCTCTAGTCTTCATGATTTTAACATTCAAATTGTAGGTTATGTATTATATTTGCGTCTCTCATCGGGGAACTAGTAAAGTTTGTGTGCATCTGGACGAGTTTTTTAAAACACATTTGACTAATGCAATACTGATTTAATTAATAATAAATAATGAACTTTAAACGTTAAAAGTAACTAAAGTTTGTAATAACTCTTAGATACGTCATGTCTAACGTCTCTAAAATACGCCGTAAAATAGATATGAAAATGGGACACTCCAGCGTGAAAATTTAGCTCCGAATTGCATACAAAGGGAAGTTGGAAACGCAGTAACTGGGAATATATTAACCCAATTCTTCGTGCACCCCTGTCCCAAATTGCTGGTTTCAACGGGGTAGGGGCGAGGATTTTTCCGCAGCGTATATCAGCAGCAAGATGATCGTAAATCTTCTAGTACGGCATGCTTCCCTGCCGGTGCGTACTAGTAACAGCGACGGAGGGACGTGGTGGCAATCAGTGGCGTCGCAAATTCCCTAACCTATTTCCCTTCATCATTATATGCAGAAATGATATAATAAAAAACATAAATCGGTAATTTTTGATTATACCAACTTTTGCGGTTTTTGTGGGTCATGAACGCTCCTGTGGGTCATGTTCTACCATTAAAATCGTATGCAAATGAGGTCAAAAGTTCAAGATTTTATGTAGAAAATTTTTTCTTGGAATAATAGAAGAGGGACAAGGGAAATGTCTAATCCCTTGCCCCTCTCGCGATGTTTTGTGATTTTCTAAAAAAAAGTAAGCGACCTATTTAAGCGAACTATTTCTATAATCAAATGTACAATATAGAACACTGGTTTTTGATACAGATTCAAAATGTGTTTAAAAATAGCTCAATTTTTAATGAACCAAAACTTTCGGTATACCGACGCGCAGAGATGGCCAGTATCGCATTGACGTCACTGCGAAGCACGAAGGCACAAAACCCACATAAAATGCCCATATAAAATTGAGATTTAAACATCTTTATTTAATAAAAAATCTGAAACATCGCATATCAGGACACTCAATGGTAAAGTATTTAAGGCTTCGCAAGTGGGATAAATATATCAATCGTCGAAAAATCGAGTTCTTTTCACTTCTGTCAACATTTCAGGTCTAATAAACAGAACTTTTTTTTATATAGGGTGACGTGACAAAATTTTTATGTAGTGATTTAATTACAACTGTGATATTTCACTACTTGAGATCAAAAAATTGAGTAATTCACTTTATCAATCGATTTGAAACTACATACTAATCACAAAAACATAGTAATTATCTATACTCCAAGAATTAAACCGCACAAAAATATTGGGAGTATACCGGGCGATTAAAAATATACCTTATAAGTATACTGTAATTAATCGATCCAGACGAAGTTTCGTATACGTATTCCCACAATTAATATTTAGGTAATATATATCTAAGACGTCAGTTGATTTTTATGGTAAATTGTAGTAGGTGAATAGAAAATGTTTCTAAAAACCTTGTCGTTTTTATTATCTACGGCAAATCGGTGACACTAGTTAATCTTTCCAACTATTCAATCAAATGAAATTAACCATAGACCTATCTAGGTAGAGCAAGCACGAGTGAGATAAATACAGCGTAACTACAGTGTTAAATGAGACAATAAACGGTGGCGTCGTACGTTCTGCGCATTCATGTGTGAATCGCTGGATGTACAGCAGTGGCTAAATGCATTATTATAGTCACATTATTGAATTACGTGCTATTCTAAATTTATAAAATCCAGGGGAAAAGTTCAAGTGAATTTAAGGACTTTAATATTGAAATAGCAGCATAATTTTTTAAAGAAAATGGGTGGACAGTAGTGACAAAGTTACAAATAAGTTACAAGTTCAAGACAGTAGTGTAAAAGTTACAAAAGTTTTTCGTGAACCGAAAAAAACGCAAAACCACATGAAATGTGCATGATTTGTAAAAAAAGCTGCAACGTTAGTTCTCAAGGAAGTTCATTGCACTTGCGAAGCTGACTAGGTAGCTATATGTTTACTTTTTGAGGTCAGTCTTGAAGGTTTTTCGCTCCGAATTCTTTGTACCTTGATAAATTCAATTCAATTCAATTCAAAACAGTTTATTTGACATGCAGTTAAAGAACAGCGTAAATGTCGTCCACGAATAATACCTACCCCGGGACCAGCCAGACATCCACGTGCAAGCAGCAGAGTGGCAATTGAAGGGCTAGGCACCGAGATGGTTCCGGGGCGTAAAAGGTAATTAGTAGTTCTTTATGCAACAAGTGCAGAAAGTTAATGTTTATTGCACGCGACGCTAAATTGTCCAACCAGGCAATCAATTTGAGGCAATCAAATGAGTGGGAAAGCACGTCGAGTGCAATAAACACTTTTTGAACGAATTTCAAAACCAAAATAGGTTTAATTTAATGTCATGGTATTCGGTGACACGTCATGATCTTTATGACAAAACACTGTAGTATATGACAATAAATGTGCAATAAAAATTTTAATGCACTAGTGCACTAAAGAACCAGTTTTTGCTTTAAATATAGTTCAATAAAGATCTATTTTTTGCATGAACGTAGAAAAAAATTAAATTTGTAGTTCCCTACACAGGGGGTGGGGTGGTGTGTATTATCTGCAATTGGATAGCAGGTGTACCCAATTGATATCAAGGAAATTGTTGGAAATTGATGCAATTTTGTCGCATGTTGTCAATTGATGCAATTTAGAAAATGGTAACAAACAAAGTGAAAAAATAATAAAAAATTTTAATTATAGCAGTAAAATATTATTAAATTTTAAAGTTTCTAGCAATGTATTAAAAATTATTGACTTTTGTGGATTAAAAACTAAACAAACAAAAAAGGAAATTGAAATTGGTGAAGTTAAAATAGTTAAAAATGTTAAAAACGTTAAAATTATGGTTAAAAATGGGAAAAATGGTTGGTAAAAAAATATTATTATGGTTGGTGATTAATTCATGTTTTATTCTAACAGGTGTGTTGTGCTCCCTAAATGCGTGTAATGTTGTTTATTAGCGGACCATCATATTGAGGTTTGAATTTGTCAGTTTGAATTCGTAGACTTCTCTATATTTTCATCCCAATCCTCTGCCTGTCATAGTACTCCGACATCCTTACCATATGCGCATTAGCTGGTGTGCGCTCCAGCTATGCGTAGGTATATATATACCTGCTATAAGTGGTTGATAATGAAAACTCCCCATGGAATAAAAGCTTCTTTAATACCTATTTATTTAACTATAAAATGTTTTCATGTTAGTAAGAGGAATAAGTTTTCCAATCAAATGTCTAATTTGATTTCCTTGGAGTCTAAAAAGTGGCAGCTGGTGGGGAATGGTGGAATCAAAGTATCCGACAAACTTTTAGAGTTCAGTTCAGACCGTGCCGCTACGCTAGTCCCATGGTCCCATGGGCAATGATGCAATGCATGACCTAGTTCCTAGTTGCTCGACACGTGTTCTCTCTCAGGAGAGCATAGTCAGGTTTTGTAGCGTCAAAATTCTAATGATGTTATTAAGGGCAGTACACAGTACAGGAACTTTCCCCTATTTTGTATCGTCATTGTGTACTATTTCTATTTAGAGCAGCCCGTTTCGTAAAGGGAGACGGGCGTTTAGTTAGAGTGTTTTGGAGAATGTCTAAAGTCCAAACCATACAATATTTGAAATTGGTCTATTATTTGCCGATTTCTATAATATTTTGTTCGGATTGGCAGTCAAATTATGGTCGTCAATACAAACAAGGTAAATTGTGTTTTATTTCTTGGGGTATTCTTAAAAAAAATCACAATTATTGTGTCCAGATTCAAGTATTACTAACGTCTAGAATGTCCCCCCAGGGTGTGAAAGATGAGCAAAGCATATAGATAACTCGAAATAGTAAATATTGTTTGCAGGAGAAGGGAGACTGAATATAATAGAAGATTATCCCACCACATATCTTACAGAGATTATTCTTATCAGCAGTAAAACCACAAGAGCTTTCGTCAAATGTTAATTTTTCGAGCAAAATTACTTATTGGCAAAATTTTTAGTTAAAAAGAAATATATCCATAAAAGAAAAGCTCGAATATTTTTTGGCAAGATAACCTAACGACGGAATGTGTGAACGAACAACAACAATAATTATCTTTATTTACACAATATTAGAAGGAATAGTTATTAAACATACAGTTCTTATAAATTGTTTGGTTTGGTGTACTGATTTCAATATTCTCTTCTCTAGTTTCCACACATGTCCAATAATTGTAAAAGTGTTGGAGACAAATTACTACCAGTAGAACGTCTCAAAGGGAAAGGTGGATATTACGGATAAGGCTTACATCCCATATAGAAGGAGGGAGATGGAAAAATGTATGCTATGATGAAAATGATGCGAGCAGGAACTATCCATATCTTAAGTATCTCTCTCAGATAAGATGGATATTATCGACAAGGTTTCAAAGAATGACTATCGACAACAGAACATACAGAAAACGAATTATAGAGTATCCGGTGTAAGTAGAAATTCCATACGAAAAATTACACGAATCTATGGTTATTAGATACAAAAAAATACAAACCTGGTGAAAGTTAACTTGCAACAAACCTGGAATAGTAGTAATAGTAGAATATTAGAAGTAGATTATAAAATAATAATTTCGAAATTCCTGTTAGATGAATTCTTAGGCCCATAAATCCCAATGTTTTTTTTAAATTTATTAATATTAATATGTTGCGTTGCTATTGGAATATCGGGGATTTTGCGTAGAGAAATTTTAGGGTCATTGTTGACTTTCCGGACTTCTACCATAGAAACAAATATATATATACCCACATGCACACAGTGCTACCAAGATTCCATAACACACTGTATTATGCTGAGCAAAAATTAACAAAATATCCCCTTGTCCCTTGTAAAATGATAATTTACCCCCTTGTAAATGATAATATCCCCTTGTAAAATGATAATTTACGTAGGTTTCAATGTTCAAACATGACTCATGATCTGGTCAAAATAGACCCGTGATCCGTGATTCCATGATCTATTGTGGTTCTGTTTAATTAAATAATATTGTATTGAATAAAAAATGGTACTACTGGAAATGATGAAAGCGGTGTGAATTATGAGTAATTAGAGAAAACTATTCGTCTAATTGATAAATAATTATCTCTTCTTCTTCTCTTCAGGGCCCTCTTCATTCTTCTCCTGCTGGATACAAGTAAATTGTTCTAACAGCGATGCATCAAATGCCTCCTCGCTGATATTGTAAAAATCCTTTTACTCTGATGGCGATTCAACATTGGACCACGACTAGCCTTGACAACTGGTAGGTAGGTACATTGCTAGTGAATAAAGCAATCCAACTTTTTTGCAGTCGCAATTAGCATTACACCCCTTTTTGAAATTGCAGGTACAGGTAAGGTACAGGTACAAGTACAGGTACAGATGGGAGTAAACTCTGGATTGGTTCCAATGTATTATCAATTAACTTCTAACCCCAGTTTTCTGGGTCTAGTTGATTACCACGCCACACTTGAACTTGATAATATACTCAAAATAGATGTCGATGAGCAGAAGCAGAGGTTGGGGGCAGACAAGTTAATCGTACTGCAAATTGTTTATTGTTACGAGTATTTTTTTACAAAAGATAAGTCGAAACTTATCTAAGCAGGTGATTTTTTGGAGCTCCATATACAGAAATAAGGAAGCGAATTTCGTTGGTGATTACAGCTTGTGGAGGAGAGTTACTCTCTTTTAAAACTTTAGCACAATTAACTAACTCTTATTGTTAAACAATTTAAAAACTGTTGTCTAACCCCTTCTGAAAATTGCTGATGTATCGCAGCCAGTTTATTGCGTGTAAAAAATACGTGATTTTGGCATTTTTAAAAAGCAGATAAACTTTTGGATGAATATATTTCCGATAGCTGTTGAGCCTTTAAAAAATCCCAGATTTAAAAACATCTGGTGGACACGAGCAGTAAGTAAGTAATACCAATAAATCAACATCTTCACCAAAAACAATAGGTAGTTGTATTTGTTGAGTTGAATTGTTCTATTGCTGTTTCAATTATCAGGACAGCAGCGTCATTATCAGCTTTTTTGGTAAAAATATTGTCAGTGATAAATTTACGGGTCCAAATAGGCGGCGCGGCGTACTCGTGCATTATTATGGAGAACACAGTTTTATCAAATTTTTGAATCGCTAGGGATATCTCAGAAATGGTGATTCTTAGGAAATGAAGTGTAAACAGTTTTTATAGATAATTGCATGACCTACAAATTTAGTCTAACCTATTTTTATGATAGAACTCGTTTAATCATAAAAACCCTAAAACGTTATGATAAACTGTTTGGCTGGGAAATACAAAAAACCCATATTTGCTAACATTGACCTTGAATAAATTGTTTTGTAGATTTAGGATCGATGGGGACTTTTGATAATTCATTATAATGGTGATTTCAGTTATAATGGTTTTTTGAGCTATTTTGACCGGGTTATCATAAGTGTGTTTTTTTCTGCAAATTTGGAAATATGGGAGCAGAATACCATATATAGTTGGCCGTGAACGCCTTCATTAACCGATACAATTTTCAGCTTATTCACGATTTAGGAACAGAAAAATTAGCACTTTAACAAAAATTCCTAGTCAGTATGTACTACTCCAATTACTAACTAAACGTTAGTAATTTAGTCAATTAAATTTATAATTCAAAACATGCACAGTCCTTGAGTCTATAATAATACTAATAATTAGCAAGCCATTTTGAGCATTATTACCACAGTATATTATATCTTTGCTAATTTAAGATATTATGTGCATCGCAAGATTATATCATATAAAATTCTACTGCAAATCATTACTTATAATATATTAATGATTTATTTATACGTCATCATTATTTGTTTGGAATTAAAAACGCATTGCAGTTAATTGTTGATGTAGGCGGCTCATTAAAAATCCATCTAACGAGGTCAAATTCAAGCGCTGTGTTGACTGAAATGCCTTTGTTAGGATACTGTGGGATGGGAAGAATGTTTGGACGGTATCGTATAGAGTATAGAGACCGTGCGCGTGTACATGTGGCGCACTCTGTGGCAGATTACATCCTTATCGTGAAGAGAGCGCAACTACGCGACAGCGCAAATGCTTCAGGTTACTAATATCTTATCAGTTATTTTATTATATAGTCCTCTTGCCCGTAATACAGCCGCATAATTTAGAGTCCCCAATTGGAAAAGACATTGTACTTATTTAAAATTCACATATAAACTCCTCTATCGTAAAATGCAATGCAATGAGCTACTGTCTTTATTTAGCGGAAGAGTGCCAAACTATGCAACTAGGTCGACTGAACTACTTCACTCAAGTCAATACGCACAAATATCGGGAAAAAACCTCCCGATTTTCAATATTTTTTTTTATTTTAAAAAGGTATGGAATCCCAAAACTTTTTCCTGTGAAAGTCGGTATTTTTGTATAAGTGGATTTTCCATTGAAATTCTGAGGTGCCAGAAAAACGCGTTACCTTTAAAACACTCAAAATTTTCCCCTGCGGCGCTATTAGAGTCTCACGGGGCAGATTCAATATCCCGGTAGTGATGTTCGAACCCCCCGCCCCCCTCCCAAATTGAAATCGCGGCTCTCAACACACAGGGCAACAGAATGGTTTTGACTTAGGACACTGTCATTTCAAATAGCATGAGGGGGATAATATTTTTATGTAAGAAGGATTGAATTATAAAAAGCATTCTATATATATATATATATATATATATATATATATATATATATATATACCTATATATATATATATAATTATTTATATAACACTTTAGTTTTACTTTATTGTCAATCCAAGAAAAGTTCTTAAATACATATGTCCACGACAAGACAATTGAATAAATCAATGGAAAATCCCTTTAAAACAGGTCGTTCGGAATCACGACTAACCCGTATAGAATGCGATTCCACCCAGTCCACTAACAGCGAGGTTAACCTCACAGTTATTACGTCAATACTTCTTGCGCCGGCAAATTTGTACTACCGCGGAATCGATGGCTATTTTGGCCAATGGAAATTCCTCAGGAGCGCATCTCCTGATTCAATCGAAGCCGACATACAAGATGCCTAGTTAATTTTTTCGTCCCGAAATCAACTGTTAATTGGATTAAATAAACGCGAAGAAAATCTTACGTTTTCACTGTTGGGAACAGCTTCCATTGTTTATTATCGATGAGGGCTCGGTGCGCTTGCTCGTTGCCACTGCGACCTCATGCTGGAATCCTGGAAATAGGGGTGTTACCAACAATCCTGAAATTTGGGTCAAGGCTCAATTCACGAGTAAACCCGAAAATTGTTTTAAATGTAGATTACTTCGTATATTATTCAGGATGTTCTTCCAGATGATTTATTAGAACGATGGAAATTATATCTTGTCCTTTTTGTTTGTGGAGGGGAATTTTAATAAAAAGTGGATTTGAAATGGGTATGACTTGTACCAGTCGAAACACAGTAGCGTCGAAAGGATTATTATTATTCAGGAATTTTCACATAATACAGCAGTACCATAAATTTATATCTAATTTATAATATAAAGGTATCATATAACGACAATAGGGACATTTCTAACTACACCAAGAATATTCATAATCAAACTAATATTTAACTAAAATTAATTAAAATAATACCTACCTATTTAGATTGCACTAGCAACATTCTGGAAAGTTGCAGTCTGTTATATTTTTTTACGACAAAAAGACAGTAAATTAGAATAGAATGGAATATAAATGTATATATTTTTATAACAAACAAAGCAATGAATGTCGTATAACAAAATCAGAACAAAATAAATATGGGGAAACCCATTCAGACTGAAACAGAGCAACAGAGCATGCCTAGGTGTAGGTATAACAACTCGTGTATGATATAAAAATGTATAAATATATAAACCAACATCGTATCAAGTCGTTAACGACTCGAACAGATTGACTAAACTATCTTTCTAATTTTGCTCTAATCTTCAAATCCATAATGCTAAGTAAGTAAAGTAGGTAACTAGAATAACTAACAAAGTATAACAAAATAACAAAAAATGTCTAAAGCACTGAAAAAATCCTAATCGTTAACATTTATGAATAATGCAGATATTATGTAGATGTATCCATTTTCATAGGCTGCCAATGAGTAGGTTTTTATACAAACCAAATCTGATTTTTTTTCGATCAGCACGCTTGATGGTGTTGGCGATTTTGACAGTGACGTCACTATTTCAAAGGTCGTGGAAATGACCAGTGTGAAAATAGGAGCCAACGATAGCAGCATAAGCTTGCGGAAACACCCCAACCTTCATGTGCGTCTTAGGGTACACTACAGAAATGCGTTCAGTCAGAAAATGTTTAAAAAAATTATTTAAAATTAGTATGTACAATCAAGATTCAAGATATCTAGGAAGCCGAAAGTGGTCGTAATATTGTAGATTTTCAAGGGGGAAAAGGATCCGGAATAATTTAAAAAATTATAACCCGGAAAGTAAACTTTTCGTCCCATAAATTCACATTCAGGGAAGGTTTATAATATTTTTATTAATAAATGTGCCAAATTTCGTCCATTTGCAAAGGGATTCAGTAGGTCGTAGGGAGCCTGGAAAATCAAAAAAATTGTAACTCGGAAAGTAAGCCTAGGCCCAGAAATTCGCTTGCAGGGAATGTTCATAATATTGTTATCAATAACTGGGTCAAATATCAACAACTTAAAGAGGGACTCAGGGGGTCGTAGGGAGCCCGGAAAATTTAAAACAATTATAACTTGGGAAGCCTTGGCCCATAAATTCGCTTTCACGGAATGTTTACATAATTTTTATTTTGCTGGGTTCCATACGACCCCCTGAATCCCTTTGCAAGTTGTTAAATTTGGGCCCAGTTATTGATAACAATATTGTTAACATTCCCATAAAGCGAATTTATGGGAATTTATATAATTAGTTATAATTTTTTAAATAAGTTTTAATCACTTTTAAAAACAATTAAAAGTAATATAGGTGGCTATAAATTCATCAGCTTTTGAAAGCAGCAAAAAAATAAAAAGTAATAAAAAATATCGCGCCAAGAAGTAGTAGTAAACTACAGACCAATAATTTTACGTTATACCTAGTTCCAAAATATCAAATTCATACATAAAGGTAAATTAATTAAGTATATAATAATGAGAAATGACAATTTTTTAACAAGACAATAATAAGTATAGTAACACCAACTACCTACTAATAACAGAAACCAATATCAAAGTTTACAATACTTTATAAATAAAGAGAGACGGTGTTGGGTGCTAGGTTTTACATTTACAAGAGGTACTGCATCTATTATTTCTATTTTATTATTCATAGATATGTATTCCTTGTAATAATTTAGTATGTATTGCTGTCATTGTAAAATTATTCTAATTTTATTGACAAACTGCACAGAGGAGAGAAGTCCAGACATGCAGAGCCATCTGTTGAGGACCACTTATACCGTTTAGTCATGAGTATGAGGGAGAATCGTTTTCTACCCGAGTTGCACATGAGCTTATAGTATCTGCCAGAAGATGGCGAAACCTATTTTATGGATTTACTGTTACACATCTTGTATCCCTTATTTTTAACATTAGTTGCTTATTAACTTCATTGTTCATTCGCTGGTAGCATTGTACGAAGTTCGAAATGTGCACAACAAAAATGTTCCTAATGAGTGCATTAGAATCATTTAGGTGCATTAGGATCAAGCCAGGATTCGGAACTTATCAGTGGATAAGCTCCGAATCCTGGCTTTGGACCGAAATAATAGATATTTTAAGCATAAAACATACAACTTAAATCATCAAAGTTATCATCAACATTTATTTTTATAACTTATTACATCAAAATACTTACTATGATTAATTATTTTAAATCCTGAAACGTTTCAGTTACATTAATTCAAAATTTATAAAATAAACGAACTTCATTTAACTGTCTATGATTATATCGTTGTAAATAATAATCATATACCTAGGTACCTACCTTCATATTCATGGCACATTATTTTGGAGGAGAAAATTTGATATAGGTATCCCCTTTAGTTATATGTAATAATATTTGAAATATCTAATAACAAAAGAATAATAACATGTGGAAGTGAGTTTTAACGTACGGAAGTTTTTCATTATTTGACAACCATAAAAAAAACACAACCAATAATCTTCAATCAACGCAATAATGAAATAACACAATATCTAGTTTTATATATAGATAATTACTAACAAAAGGAACAAGCACGTAAGCAATTATTGAGTTTATGCTGTTTATACGAAAGCACTTTAGTTTTTCACTGATTTTTTTTCAGTTATAACTCGAAACGACCAAGGTAGACTTTGCAGTTTGGGCAGTAGTGGTTCTTGACTTTGCAGGAGTCTATACAATACGGAACACATGCACATGGGAAAAATCTGAAATCGATAAGCAAAATTTAACAAACGCATTTGTTTATATCTTAAAAATGGCACACAACCACGCTGTTTTTGCAGTAATTTTTCTACATAATGCGGTACATTTGTACGTACCGTATGTTGTGATATATTGGTACATACCTACCAATTGTATCAACCGAAAACATACAAATCTATTGTTACAAATAAAAATTTTACTTACATAAGGCACAACAGTAAAGCGAACAGATGTGTCTTTGTACTAGCCTGTGTTATCACCGTCGTCGAAATTATAGCCTGACAACTTGGGCAGTTTAGGTGTGCGGATCTTGGGCCTAGTGGTGGTATTATAGCTGCCACTGAAAGTAAATAAATGTAACAGAAAAAATATAATATTGGAGGAAATAATGTCACATTTTTTATAGGTACTTACTCTGGAGAACCTTTAGGTTAGGCGGAGAAGCATCGATCGGTGTATTAGTATTAGCAGCCTTTTCAGGAATTTTTTTCAATTCGTCAGTTTTGGTGGGGTTTTCATTCCCCTTTGCAAATAGCTAGCATTAATTATTAACTAAGATATTAAGTAAGAATCAAACAGGTATCCCCAAAAAACAGATAATTGAGATAATTCCATTTTTTCTATGCAGATTGCAGGGCAGGTATCCACAAAACAACTGTACTGTGGTTTTGTGCAGTGCTGCAGTGTGCTTGTGTGCTGGTATCAGTGAATGCCGTCAAACGGGGTATGGTTACGGGGTGTCGGGTGAAGGCCATTATCTATGGCGAAGGGCGAAGAGGATCACAGTGGCTAAAGGAGACTGCAGAATTGTTCAAATAAATATTCCCGCGAATATCTGAATACCATGATACTATGTACTCTTAGTATCATGTCTGAATACCCATAGTTAGCTGTGCTGTGGAATTATTTTGTTCCGGTGATCGTCAAAATCGTTGAATCGTCTGAAGCACAAGAATAAATATTTATTTTTGTGGCTGATTGCTGAAGGGGTTATTTAGGATCTTGCTTATGCCATATGAAGTGAACTGTGTTTATAAATTAGCGAGTATTTTGTAACAATGAATTACTCAATATTTTTCATAAAATACATTATATTCTTTATGGTGTGAAAACAAACTGCTGCACAAAAAAAATGCAAAGAGTTACAGCGTTGATGTGGTGAGCGTAGAAATATTTTCACATTTTCAGTGTATTATGGAATTATGGTAATAGGAGTGCACTGAGCACTCGAATTGTCGAATTTATTCTTTGATTGTTTTACGTAAAATATGTATAGGTACCTATAACATTTTTTGCAGAGCATATTTCTTCATATCTATTTTCTGTAATAAACAAAAAATCTACAGTATTGACCATCTATTTCTCTTTGAGCCATTGTTTCAAAATATTATTTATATGGGCCTGCGAAAGAAAGCTGCACTTTTTGAGTGTGTTACTTCATGTGGTGATATTTGATGCCAAAATGTAACTTTCCAGATAGGGAGTCACTTGAAAATCCGTGCACACCAAAATGGCGGCCACTAAAGATGGCCACCATTAGCAGCATTTTGTATCTCACCTCCTAATGGTCCTCTTTCGATTTTTTTTATTTGAAAGCTCTTGTGAAGAGGACACTTTTTTGTCTCTACACATTTATCTGTACACCTTAATAATGGTGCTGCACAATTTTGAAAAACCTGAAAATTTGACTTTTCGAAATCGGATTGCGGCTGCGGCCATTTTTAATGGCCGCCATTTTGGTGTTCTACACGGTTTTTCAATTGGCTCCCTATCTGGAAAGTTGCTTTTTGGCATCAACTACGACCACAGAAAGTGGCACATTCCAATTAAAAAGTGCAGCTTTTTGGATTTTTTAGCAATGTGTACTAAAATAGATTCCCTAGATCTAGGGAAAATCTGGCAATTCCGCACTCGACGATGTGGCAACATCACATCTGGGGGTGCCAGATACAACCCCCCCCCAAAGGCGAAGTCTTAGTCATCTAGGACTTATATAAGAACATGTGGACTACCCTTTATAGAACTCTTCGAGACGCCCTGTGTACAATCTAGAATGGGATTGAATAATTAACGCTCTAGAATGCGATGGAATAATCGAGAAGTTTCCAGAACCTTTAAGATGGTATATAAGGGGCCAGCCCATCGTTATGTTAGTCAGTAGTACAACCTTTCATAAATACACTTAATAACACCGTTTTAAACAATACAGATACGCCAATTTTCTTCACGCCGCAACACCTTTACGGTATCATTAAGGCAGTGAAAAAGAGAAAAGCACCCGGCATTCACAATATTCCTAATTTCGCCATTAAAATCTTACCCCACCTTGCAGTAATGTTCCTGGTTAACCTGTACAATTCCTGCATGAGACTAACCCACTATCCCGCATATTGGAGAACAGCCGAGGTCGTCCCTATACATAAACCGAATAAATCATATTCCGATCCAGCTTACTATAGACCCATCAACCTATTACCTTCCATAGGCAAGCTATTCGATTCTCTCATCCAATCCCACGTATTGGAGTTCGCAGTGATAAATAATGTCATGAGCGAATTCCAATACGGATTCCAGCCTTACCACTCAACCGACCAACAGCTGTTCCGCATCTGTGAGTACATAACCACCAACCTGAATCGAGGTCAATACACAGGGGTTGTCTTAGACCCCTAGACCCGAGAAAGCCTTCGACAAAGTCTGGCACCCTGGACTGCTATACAAACTACATTTAGCGAAATATCGGACTCGTATTATAAAAATAATACAGTCATACATATCCGAACGCACCTTCGTAGTTGCAGTCAAACAGGGTACATCCATATCCCGCCCAGTGTTATCAGGCGTACCACAGGGCTCGGCACTAGGACCAACACTTTTTAACATATATACCCACGATATCCCAAACCCTACAGACCACAGGACTACTGTTGCATTATACGCCGACGACACAGCCACTATTACTAGGTTATTACTAGGTTATTACTAGCTTATTACAAACACTAATGCAACAGCAGATAAATAACATAACAACCTTTTACAACAAATGGGGGTTAAACATTAACGAGGCAAAAACGCAAGTAGTCGTCCTCACAAGGAAACGTGAAGCAGTAACACTAAAAATTTGTATAAACAACATAAATATTAAAAATATCACGAATCTGAAATATCTGGCGGTTAACATATAGAACGAAGGTTCAGGTTTGATAAGCAGGTAGATGAAACTATTAAAAAAGCAAAATTCAGACAGGCTAAATTAGGCACAATCATGTTACAATCCAACACACAGACCGCGCTAATAATATCTATATAAAGCGTACCGATAATCACCTATGCATCAGCAATGTGGTATCCTTGGATATCACAATATTACAAAAATAAATTGCAAATCTGCCAAAACAAAGCCCTCAGAGCCGCCACAAACACTAGATTAATAACAGGAACAAGGAATACCACACTGCACCAACAAACCGGCATGCACACTATAGACCAATACATAGAGAACACAATTATACCAGCATTCATAAAACACCCAAATAAAACAATACAACAAGCCATGATACCCAAATTTGCAGACCCTCCTGAACACCCATCCCTGAACTATATTTATGCCCCATAATCCCCGCATCACAACCCCCATACTAACTATAATGATTGAAAAGAACAGTACAAACAAAAAAATAAAATAAAATAAAAAATAAAACCAAACAAAACCAGAAAAAAGCATGAAACAAATTAAAAATAGTAACTAAAAAGAGGCATGAAATAGCAATAATAATGAAATCAATCTAACATAAAAGACCCACAAATACCAACATAGAATAAGTATTTTTGTAAACCAACGCTTTCTACAGCCCCGCTTATGTAAATATATTAACAATACTAAATCAAAATTAATATTAGCAACTAACACCCGCAATATCCCATTCCCATTCCCTCACCCAAAGTCGAGGGAAAAAAGACATATAGCCGGACAGTCTTGAACACCGTAGCACAAAAAATAATTCACACGGCAAAAGTATCTCAGAAAGAGATAGACGCCAAGCTAAAAGCAAATACACGTACGAACATGTTAGTCAGTTTAGTTTAAACGCTCTTAGAGAGAAGACCAAGTAATCCTAGTACCTCTTTTGCTGGGGAGCTAGTGGAAATAATAGCCAAGTAATTTTAGAATGTAGGTATATATTGTCTTTGTGTAAAGTAAGAATATCAATATATGACATTATTTGATTAATATATTAGTGTTCTATACAAACTCATATTTTTAACAGAACAAGATATATAATAAAACACAAACAATAGATAATTTTGTGCCGACTAGTTCTAACCGACAGTGAAGTGGTTGGATTAATCAGAACCGTTAAGGGAGAATATTTCCTCACTCATCAACGGCAAAACGCTCTACGACTACTATGTGAACGCGTACAAATTTGGTATCGGATAACGGTGGACGCAGTGGGCACAACCGTGGATTGACGGAAGAGTAAAGTACATCCAATCTCAATTGAAACCGCATAAAAAGTAAAAAGTCGGAAGTCCGTTGTCTTTGCTGGACATGCCGACATAACCTATGCATGGGCGGTCGCTTTGTTTTGCCGACTTTTTACTTTTTATGCGGTTTCAATTGCGATCGGATGCACGTTAACTACTTCTAAATAGCTTAAAACCGACAAATAAAGACTGACAACTTATACGAAATGGCGAGCCCGCCTAGTGGCCTAGTTCTCTGGCGCCACGTTCTGATGGAGCCACTCAATATTTCATGGCACATTCTGTTTTTTTCTCATTATTACTGCCATACATTTTTAACAAGATTAAACAATCTAACTAATTGTACAATATACTTATTGTTAATCTTTTAAAAATAATATACATTGTTAAACACGATGGAAAATAGCATTTTACCCATTTAAGTAAATTCTTGCTGCCAATAAATTGACATCGTGATGTAAAATGCAAATAGGAATAGCTATTTTTTACTAGATGATATCTACGCACGTCAAACGTACAAGCTGAATTTCTTGTTCATATCGAATTAGCTCTCATAACGTCCTAGGAAGGCTTTACAACTTGGACAGTAATGGTTTTGGACTTTGCAAGAATCCATGAAATACGGAAGACATACACAAGGGAAAAACCTGAAAACGAAAAACCATTTTAATACATGCAGTCATTTTAACTAGAAATAGTGTGTCTTGTACTTCTTATCATATGTGTACTTTTATTGCAATTATCATCTTATCATAATTTATTATTACATAGCTCTCTTATACAATGCATACTTAACAATATAGCCAGTATATGCGTTTTTGTGCTAGGATCTACTACTACTGTTGTAGATATATTGGCTTGGCAATTGGGACAATTTATGCGAGTTGACACCGGTCCAAGAGGTGGAACCGTAGGTACCACTGAAAAATAAAAGAATTAATAGATATTTCTATCAAAATGCTGTCCAAATTCGGTGACAGTTAGATAAATCACATCTAAATCACTGTAGTGAATAAGAGTTATTACATACGAGTAGAATACTAATTTATCTTGTTCAATGATAGCAGCTTATTTTCTCCGATTTCATACAGCATGCCTTTTGGACGAGATCACTTTTCGTCTGCCATTTCTTTATTTGTTAACCGATCGAGATGGAACTTGGAACGCATTACATGCTATCAAGATATAAATTTTTTAATTATTTTTCAAGTTTGTGCGATTTCCGGTTTCACCGGAAGTGTCCCCAACTTTTGGTTGTTAAATAGGATACCCTGTATATGTTTACTTTTTTGGAATATAGAGATTATTTTGCGTAGGGGTGTACTAATATAATGAATTTTTACGCCATCGTCAATATACAAATCTAGTAGACCGTGACGCACCTAAAATTGTTCTTGTCATAAATAATGGAAGAAGTGTGAGTATTCTAGTTCTTTGTTGTTGATTTATGTTACAAGGAGGTCCAAAGTTGATAAACTTTTTTCGAAATTACTCCGAATTTTCAAATAGGTATATAATAGGTAGGTATATCACTTTCATACTAAATGCTAAATCTATTTTATGCTACGCATATTAGGGAAAAAATAGGGGTCAAATGAAAGTTTTGCTGTAGTTTTGATTTTCTCACTCTCTATATTTTTTGGGTCACTAACATACATTTGAAGTGTGCAGGCAAAACTTTGAGATACGTACGCTTTGAAATACGTACGCTTATTTGATTTTTATAAATATTAAAACAATAATTTTATTATAGGTCACGGCAGTCACAAAAATTAAAATTGACTGTAAAAATACGAAATGGTGTAAGCAGAAAATAAATATTGTACAGTTATATGCAGAATGCCCTCTAAATTCCAAAAATGCAAAAATATACAGGCTATCCTATTTATCAAAAGTTGGGTCCACTTCCGGGGAAACTGGAAGGCGCACAAACTTTAAGAGTGTATAAAAAAGTGTCGTCTTATTAACATGTGACGCATGCTATTACCAAATAGAGAAATGGTAGCCGGAAAATTATCTATCTTACACCCGTACACCCGGTATTGACAGAGGAAAATATTTTTTCTAATGAAGCTACAAAAATTGTTATTATTTATGGTCGTGGACTCGTGGACAGAGAAACACTACTCTGACATGTCTATAACATGTCTATTATTCTCCATCTATGGCTATTACCGTTGACTGAAGTCCTTCAGTACGCTATTATTCACTACGGTGAATAATAGCATTATATATTTAATAAACCTCAACCTCTAGAATTTCTTAAAGATGTTAATTAATTAAGAGAACCTAATTTTATGGCTGATATACTACAAGTCATAACTCGATCTGCATTCTTATTAATTCTCTTATTATAATATTTCCTATAATTGTGTTCCTATAATCTGTTGGAACTAAATATATTTTTAATTTGTATTATCATGTTATCTTACCTGGCACTTTATTGTAAGTATTTGCGTGCCTCAACATTGTTCCGGAACGAAAATTCCTAGAACAAAAACATACTTAATGGATATTATCGTTAACTAACACTAAAAGCTTGGGATTACTTCACTCCACAATATAATATATGTAAATCAATCTGAATGACAAATTCATGGATGGATTGTTCGGTGGCACAGTGGTTTAGCCTGTGCAGTGTGCAGTGCGTCCATAAAGTATTAAACAAGAACAATTATTTAATAATAATAATAATAAAAATTATTGTTATTATTATTGGAAATTATCAAATATCGCCCGTTGCTAAGGCAGACATATTAGATACGAAAAATATCCATGAAACCGAGATTTAATTGGTTTTCAATACGAGAATGTGTCTGTTATTGTCACACTTTAATCGTGTTACATATGACGGCGATTCTCAACCTTATTTACTTTGAACATAAGTGCCTAAGAACATGACCTTACATAAATGATAGATACATGTATGTTCTGGCATTATCAGAAATATTTTCCTTTTTTCTCTCAATCCCCGGGTAATGAACTAAAAGTGTTATGGAATGTAATTATTAGAATTTTATCATTAATATTGACATTTAGATAATTTATTAAACAAATAAGTAAACGGTGTTATGGCTCACGCTACAAACAGGTAGCCTCGCCCAGGGTCGAAATATCGTCAAAGATGGCGAGCGAAGGAAGTTTACCATTTACCATTACCACTGACAAATGGCACATTGAATACAAAATCTGGCATACTGCTGGTTGCCTATGTACAGGGTCTTTACCTTTAACTCCCTTATTTTTAATTTTCGAGCAAATTAGTGTAGGTACATGAAAAATTAGTATTTTTTTCCGCAGATTTTAAATATGTATACAGCAAAACAATTAAACGTCTCACAAAAGAGATATTCACTGTAGCTATGTATATTTAAATGGAGCATCCTGTATATTTTTACATAATTGGATAGAGATCTTTTCTGTAAATTCCAAAATATTTAGGTCTTATATGCCATATTTTACGGTTCTCGATATATTTAATGTTAAACTTTGTATTGTTTACATATGCGTTTTATAAGCTTTAAGATCCAGTTGGCCGCGTGCCGTGCTAGAAATTAGAAATAATTGAATAAAAGTTGTCATTGTGTTGTCATTATCTGTTTTATTAATATTATGAGATTATTATGCGTTACAAAATGGGTTTTAGTGAAATGAAAAACATGGTATTTTATCAGTAGGTATATCTAAAAAATAATAAAAATTCTAAGTCAATTGGAATATAGGACGCTTTATGACCATCATGTAATAGACGTTTAAAAATGTTGTTAGTCAATTATCACAAACCAAGTCTCGGAAGAAAAAGAAACGGGCTGTAGCTCAAAATGGATATGATTGTGCTCTATTGATAACACAGATAACGTATGTAAATCGTCAGACGCCCCAAAGTTGCCATTAAAAAATTCTTACCTCCGTCTGACGTTTTAACATATTGCAGCAGAGACTATTCTAAGCATAAATTAAAATTCAAAGTTGAACCACCCTGTAAGTTGTACAGTTCTTCAAAAATGGACAGGGCGTGTAACAGGTTTTTCCAATGAAATAAATATTCTAGATAAAAATTTATTTTTGCAATACGTTCTTTATCTATTCTTATTATTAGTGACAGAAGAGCTCATGCAAGTTGGGTCAAATATTGGTTGGTTTAAAATGATAATTGTAATTAACTTTTAACATGCCTGGAAAAATACAGTGAATTAAATTTTCATGATGTCACAACTCAAACATGGACCCCATGTAAGTCAAAATACGCACTATCAAAAGAAAAAATGTCACAGGATTTTTCAGTTAAATAATAATTATTATAGGTGATAATGATTTTGTATAATATTTTATGGATGCACTGTGTATCTATATTTAAAATATTTTGAAGGAGAACACAAAGAACGAAAGCGTCGTCATTCAGACACCTCAAAATATGCAAGAAAAAAAATATTAATTAGTAAATGTAATTTAAAAACGAAAAATACTGAATTTGTTGTTTCTATATGTTGCCGAATTTGTTCTATTGTCTACGTTACGTAGACAATATATATATACAAGCAGACAGTCAAAATATAGTAATCTCAACAAGCGATAGTAAAATGCATACCTAGCTATGAAATAATACAGGATAAATAATGTTTACTTACTTTCAGTGGAGGCTTTCCAAAGCTCTCGCGACTACAATCGATCAGTGAGATGGTGCCACAGCCTTTACACTTTAAATCGATAAAGCGAAACTCTTTTTGATATTCCGCGGGAAAATAGTTCCATCTTACCTCCATACATGCTTGACAGATTAAACGAGCGATAATATAATAATTAGAACGTCAATTTTCTTACAGAAATATTGGGAATTGGCAAATTTATTGTTGCAATATTAATGTGCTGCATTTCTGTTTTTTAATGGGTATGCAGTTGTTTCATTAAATTTAAGTATACCAAATATTCCTCAAATGGCAATATGCACCAAATATGGCAAATATCGACATTAAAAAGGCTTCAAAGGTTAGAAATGCAGTAAGCCAAGGCCAGCTCAGGCCCCTGACCTTACATCACTTGATATGTTTTTGTGGGGTTATCTCAACCTGAAAGTGTACAATAATAATAAACCACAGGATGCTGATGAGTTAAGAAGAAGAATTCTATATGAAATTAGAGCTATACAGCCAGACACCATTGGAAAAATATTGCAAGAATTCCAACAGCTTTGCCTATTGCCAAGGAGCAGACGGATTGCAGTTCGAGTACTTTATTTAATTAGTTTTCGTTGTGTTTATTATGCCATTTTGTGGTGAATGAGATGTATCATAAATTCACTATTGACGATATAATTACCACAAACAATATAATTAACTAGCTGTTACCCCCGACTTCGCCCTCGGGAATGTTTGTTCAGAATTTAGTTTATTTAGTTAATAATTCTCTATTTCTCGTAAAGAAATACCCATGCTAAGTTTAATCTCATTTTTCTCCTTTGTGATTCAATGTTTCGTGTTTTTAATTTCTTTCTTTCATTTAATTTTTTTCTTTTTTAAGTTAATAATTAATAATTTTCAGTGTTTATATTTGATTGTTTTCTATTAATTTTTAATTTTGATTTATGATAATAATTAATTATTTATAAGTGTTTATATTGGATTATATTGGATGTATAATTCCCTATTTGAATCGGATTTTGTTCACAATTTCTTGGATTAACTTTTTTGCGCGGAACCCTAATTCTTTCTCTAAAATAAAAGAGCCTAAGTTACTCCTTGTAGCATTAGCTATCTGCCAGTAAAAGTCCCGTCAAAATCGGTCCAGCCGTTTCGGAGATTAGCCGGAACAAAGAAACAAACAAACAAACAAACAAACAAAAACAGACAAACAAAATACAAATTGTTTTTTTGTTATGAGTACCGTATATACAATACAGCTGTTATTTTGACATTACAGACACTTCAATTTTATTTGTTTGTATAGATGAAGATTTAAATTCCCTCTTACACAATAATTCCTTGTACATAACATAAATTAAGTCCAAATAAATATCAAGTATTATTGTTTGGACTTACTTATTGTAAGACCTTAATATTTTCAAAGCTCTCATTGGGAACGTACTGTTTGGCTCACATTTATATAACATACAAAATCGACTTCGGAGAGCATCATTTTTGTATACGCTTCAATTATTCGGGAGTATTAGTATTATTAGGGAGGAGTATTAGTATTATTAGGATGTTTGATCATATAAATTATAAATTCAGATAATAAATATAAATTATGCATAGATATCACACTGTGCTTCACCCATAAGTTGATAATATCTAACAAACCCAGCTAATTATAGAATAAGTTAGTGAAACTAAGTTGGTGAAAAGCAGTTTTAATTTATATAAATATTCATGAAATAAAAACGTCTTACTAACACCAAAATACCAAAATACAACACCGCTGTATTTGTACTAGTTTTTCATATTTAGCCCCTAAACAATATAATCAGTTAATCAGCTTCCGGGCGAACTAATAACCTAATACATATATCAATAATACAATTTATTTTATTTTATTTTATGTTATTATAAAAAAGGAACAAATACATGAGAGACATTCAGTTCAACCCTCTACATGGTAAACATGGTTAAATAAAAAAAAATCTTGTTATATTATACAGGCATAGGAATAGCAAAGAATCAATTATTTAATAATTTTTCTACTTATTTTATTATTCAGATATATTTGACCATTTATTTGGCCATTCATTCATTTTATTATTAAGGTATATTTGTTATATTAAGGGCCTTCTAATTAAGCAGTCTATTTAGATATTCATGATTTTTACACTCAGGTCAATTTGAAAAACATATCTAAGATGATGATAATACTATATCATATAAGAATTTTGTTGTTATGTATATGTTATTTTCAATTTGTACAATTTTTTTATAGAAGTGAATACAGACCATTTATTATTATTATTACTATTATTAATATATGCTTTATGCCACTTCAACGATTTAATAGGTATTAAATAAGAAGTTCGAAGACCCTCGCTTTTTGTAGCGACAACATATGCAATCATTTAATAAACATAAAAAAACGTACATTATTGATATTTATTATCACGAGTTATGCAGTACAGTTAAGTACAACATTAAATATCTATTATCATGTAACTAAATTGTCATATAATTAAATAGCTATTAACAAAACAGAAATAACACAAAATTATCACTTAAGCTATTTAAAATTGTTAAAATTGTAACACATTTCAGTGCTGTCTTATTTCGAATAATCAAAGAAGACTCAGAGCGCTTGCACTTTAATAAGAACATTATTGCAATGTTGTTAAAAAGTAGCTGAGTTGAATTTTTATAGCATCTGATAATTATTTTAATTCCTAATTCTCATAACGACCGAGGTACGCCTGGCAGTTTGGACAGTAGTGATTCTTGGCTTTGCAGGAGTCCACGCAATAGGGGACACATGCACATGGGAAGCATCTGTAATAATAAATTAATAGAGAAATAAACAAAAATACACTGTTGCCCAGGAAATGGGCTATGGATTCAAAAGGTGTTAAAAATAATATATTCTTATATTAGGATTAAAAGTATCACGTGCAAAAATTACCGAGACAAAAAGATGCTTTTAATCCGAATAAAACATTATTTTTTCTCCAGCCGAAATCCTCCATTTAATTATTAATTTCTGCTTTGAAATTATTCAAACCACATTGGGATAATAAATCCAAGTATAGGTATAAAGTAGGACATATCGATGTGGTCAATGGATACTTTGTGAAACATTAGTGGCTATATTGCTAATTGAGTTCATTTGTAATTGTGGTCCAATTTGCTGAAAGCTCTCTAAAAATTAAATATAACGAAGATTTAGGTTTACCTGGGGAGATACTGGAGTGTGCCAAAGAGGATTCTTTGAATCTTCTCATAAAGAAATTTCGAGAAATTTATGAATGTGTCTACCAACGTTTTATGAATTGGTACAAAGAAGAACACATTAAGTTATATTCAGAAGATGTATTGATGGTGTATTTAGCAACTTATCAAAGCAAATAAAATGAAGCCGTCAACGCTTTGGTCACAATATTCAATATTGCGGTCAACGTTTGATACAAGCAAATATTCAAAGTTACGTGCTTTTCTCAAGAGACAAGATGAGGGATATTTACCGAAAACAGTTTTTACAAAAGACCAAGTTGATTGATTTTTGAATAGTGCACCTAAATTTATATTTAATTATGAAGGTAAAGCTTAAAAAAAAACAACATTTTTAAAAAGCTTCTTTATATAATAGGTCGTCCTAATATTGGGGGTTGCAATACCGAAACCAAGAGACCACGTTCTTTTACTATACCGGGAGACAAGTATTTAAGATTTTATCCAAAATATGTTGTTTTGCGTCCACCCGGATACGTATTGGCATTCTGTACTATTATTCAGAGCAGCTATATGCCGACTCGCAGTATACTATGGCTTATTGTTACGCTTCATATGATATTACAATATATACTGCGATTGAGAGCAGACTATGTTTTACTGGTCGGAAACGCAGTAGGTATAAAATAAATTTAAAGGTTTGGCATGTCCACTACACCGAACTATTCTATGACTCAGTGTAAAGGGAGATTATTGGTTAAAACTTTTTATAGTGTGAACTTTAGCTCCTAGGATTCCTAGTGAAACTTTTGTTACTAAGATCATAGTTTTGTGACGGTTGGAGAAAAAGTAAATATTGCTTACATTAAACATATCAAGGCTGCCATCAGGTGAGTTCTTGTACTGTTTTCCAATTGGACTGTGGAGGTTATTTGGGCGTGACAACTTGGGCAGATGAGGTTCGTAGGTTGTGGTCCAAGCACAAGAACGGTTTGTTGAGTGACTACTACTGGAAAACGAATTTAAAAGTTACATAAGATATTCTGAGGTAGTGAAGGATGATATAATTAAACAATGAACATCAAAACTTTATGTAATTATGAAAATCACAGTGGATGTTACTGCTATTATTTAAACGTGCTATTTAAATAAGGCAAAGGCAAAATATTGGAAATTTTTTATTTTGATTTTTCTAAAAGGCATTTTTTAATCAAGAATATTTTTTTTATGAAACAGAAATGAAAAAGTTGCCTATTATCACACAGATTGTGTTAAAGTTTTTGTGTAAATATTTTTGTAATTTCAAATTTCCAATAAGAAATACGTTAGAAATTCATTTATGAGAAGCATTGCTTGTAGGAAATTTTTAAATATTACCATGTTGCGTAGGTGGTGGGCCAAAACCTGGTTGTCCTATCACTGGTCCTTGCTTATCCATTTTTAGCTGGAAATATTAAAAAATAAACTGACAATCGAAATGCATGTAGGAGTACCAAAAAATGCAACAACACTATTTACCAAGAAATTTAATGTAAGTATTTTTCCATGGTATTCTATATTAGAAATATATACACAATCAAAGAAATCATAATATTTTGGTACATAATTTTATGCTTTTTATATCTTTTACACGGGGTAGTCAAGCTTGCATAGAAAAATATATGTAATATTGTAAAAGAAACTAGCTTTTTTTAAAAGCGATCTTCATATATGACAATATTGCCATAACATATAGAATATAAGAATATTATTAAAACAGTAAAAAGAGATTTACCGCCACGAATTGCTTTAACAATTGGCCTTTTCACTAGATTCTTAAATCTCAAAACAAATATGTTTATTTGAAAGCTAAGTGATAGATATTCACCTGGTGCAACTTTGTTTCGAATATAAATCTCACAGTGTTGAATAAGAAAATAAATATTTATTATAGCAATTTGAACACTCATTTGGCCTTGAGGCTGAGTGACGTCACACAGTCTAATATAAATTTGTCAGAACGCCTGAATAGCCCATAGCCTGAATACCTAACCCATAGTTTTATGGTTATGTTTTGTGCGTTCCTCTAAGAATTGTGTTTTGCTTTGTTTCTGTACATTATTGTAAGAAAATGGAGCCAGGATTTTCTAAAGGAAATACAGAAAATCTGCCGACAGTTGATATTAGCATGGTAGATGAGTTTTACATGTCGTATTTAGATTATTTATCAGCAGAAGTCAAATGTCAACAAAGTCACTCTCAACGTCAACTGTCAAAAAGCAGGGCTTTGTCGTGTTCAAAATCATATGCTCTGTGACGTCATTAAGTAAGGATACTTGACGTCACGTATAAGCGCTAAATATTCGCACTTTTGAAATTTTTTATTCGATAGAAATGGTTCCCACAAAAAATACGGCGGGATTTTTTATAAAACACTATCACATAAAGCAATAAAAAATATCAGTCAAAAGGCCCATTGTTGCCACAAAAATTCAAAAATACTGTGTTAGTTACTTTTTATTATTTTCGCTCCTGATAAATTATATTTTATTGCTTAATTAGATATTCATATATTCATATTACCTAGATTTGGAATGAAATACATAATATGATTCATAAGGCTTTGTATCTTCTGCCACATTAATGTATTGATATGGACAGCAAAATTTCCAATCCGATACAATGATAATATGCTTAAGCTAGTTATTGATGTCACAAGACAGTCAATCCCCTTAGGGTTATATTTAAAAAAGTATTTAAATATTTAAAAAAAATATATTAAAAATCAAATTCGTTTTACCTTTTTCGTCCCATTCTCTTGAGAAAAATATTTCATTTTCAAGGCGCAGTATTACCCCATTAGATATTTTATTTTTCATTATTTATTTCATACTATAAATCAAATTGTAATAATAAATTTTCATATGTTGTCAATGGTAAAGTTAATAAGTAAGCAAAAGCAGAGTTACTCTAACGAGCGAATCTCCGGTTTCTTGAAAAGTAAGTATTACTGAAAAGGTTTTATTTGTATTTGAATGTGTGCTCTTAAACCTAAGGTTACCTGCAATGCAAGTGCAAGTACATATTTTAACGTGTATAGATTTTAATACCAATCCTAAAAACTGGCGAATTCGCCAGGTATTTGTACTTGGCGCATCCGGCATATTTTATACAATATAGTATATATAACTGACATACTTATGTATATATTGTAAGAACCTTTTTCCTGATCATACAAATACTAATAACATGTTACGCCTGCAATTTATAATAATTCAATTCATGGACTTAAAACTTAGTACATGAATATAACGCATGTGCTATAATGTTGATCGAAACGAAATAACAATTTTTCATTATTAGCCCAGACTTGTTAGGGTTTGAGCCTGAAAAAAATAAAGTAAATTTGAAAACTGGTAGAAATATTCTATTTAGTGTACTGAACAAGATACAAAAAGTCGTAAGCCGTTTCATGATGAAAAAAGGCATAAGTGGGTATTAGCCCAGGAGTATCAGGTTTTAACCCGGTAATTATTATAATGCTGGAAATTTGCATATGTATATTCAGTACTTGATGTACTGAACAACATATCAAAAGTCTCAAACCCTCCCGTGCCGGCTTCCTGGAATTCGAAGGTGTGGAAGTCCTGGAATCCTGGAGAAGCGTTCATATGCACTGGAACAAGCGTAGCATAAGAACAGTTTGCCTTAAATCCTTCGGGATGATACCAAATGAAGCTAGAATGAATTAACTACCTTTTAAATCCTTAACAGTTGTTATATCTCAACTTCCGATGACAGGAAATCGTGGGAGGTAAAAATAAACAACACTTTTTTTGCATGTGACGTGGACGATTTTAGGTAGAAGATATCGCAAAAGTAAACGCAGTAAATGTTGTAGGGTATGAAATACGCTTTCCATGGATATATTTACTTTACTCCCTGTGTGACCTACAGAATCGGAGATACTGCAACTCGCAAAACTAAAGTCGTCGCGACTGCTGGCGTTCAAGCGGCACCGTATCTCCGATTCTATAAGTCGCACAAGGAAAGTAAATATACCAATGGAGAGCTTATTTTATGCCCTATAACATTAATTTGGTCACTTTTGCGATATATTCTATCTAAAGTCGTCCACGTCGAAGGCAACAAAAGGTGTTGATTTTTTTTTCTTCCCACAGTTTTTTCGTTTTCATGTGTCGTCGGAAGTTGAGATATAGCAACTGTTAAAGGGTTTAAAAGATAGCTAATTCATTGTAGTTTAATCTGGTACTATCCATAAGTATGTAAGCCAAACGGTTCCTACGCTACGCATGTTCCAGCATTGGGCATCCAGCAAGGGTTGGGGACTTTTGATGTGCTGTTCAGCACGTGAAGTAGAATACATGTAAATTTTCAGCTTTACAATAATTACTTCTGGGTTAAAACCTAATACCCCTGGGCTAATACCCGCCAATGCCTTTTTCATAATGAATCCGACGGTTTTTTTTTCATAATGAATTAGAACTTTTGGTATATTGTTCAGTACACTAAATAGAATATTCCTACCGATTTTTAGATTTGTATTATTTATTTATCGGTTTTGATGAAATTTAATCTAATATGTCTGCTTGGGCGATTATATATAAATGGCATACGTCGTGGCCATTTTGGAAGTCTACATTTTATTAACGAAATTTAAAAAAATAATGAATTTGTTTAGACATTTTGAAGATTATTTTGACTCGTAGGGGATGCAATCCTTGCAATTAAAAAAACTATTGTACTTATGTAAAAAAAATGAAATAAAATTGACCATTTATCCATTTTTAAATTGATCGTTTTTTAAATATTTTTTTTCTATTTTTGCTATTAACTAAAATATTACCGCCAGAAACATTAGAGAGTCACCTGTGGATGCCAGGCTGCCCTTAACATGCGTAATGCTAATTATTTACCATTGCGGCTCTCTAACTATAACGTATGTCGACACCATTTTTATTATATTATTATAAAATAGCCTTTATTTAAGTACAGCGTACAGTGTTAAATTTTGGGAACGAATGGTTCGTATGTTACATACTTGGGTTATCTGAGAGGGCATAACACCAACAATATGGTAAAATACCATTGTCAATATGTGAAGATAAAGACTTGGTCACACCTATACATGCAAGCAGTGCTATTTAAATTCGATTACGATATGGCTTTCTAGTACTATTATACGAAGTTTTCAGTAAACTTGTTTTCCTTCATTTAACCAAAAAAAAATAAGGAATAAATTAAGCCATCATTGATCCATTTTGCTTACATACGGTCACATTATTTACACTACCTATATACACACGACACTACATTTTTCTATTCATTTCAGCATTTCAGAATATTACGATACCTGATACCCGATTGCACATTATTTTTTCCGCAGTTGAAGTTTTCTATCGCTTCCGTAGGAAGTTCTTTAAACTATTCCACGTATAAATAATATGTAAATAAACAAATGTAAAGAAATTCAATAAGACGATATACACACCTTTTGTTGTTTGTGAAGTTATCACTAAACTCTCTACAAGAACACTAAATGGGGAATTTGTGTTGGAACGCCATTATATAGGTACTTTTCTATTAACCAATCGTAATCGTTATCTTTCAAAAGTACCTGCAGCCATTACACAATATACTAGATATTCCTACCTGGAAATATATTTTATCGAGAATTAGTATCATCCGTAAATGTTGATTATCTGGGTGTTTTGATGTACAGGGCAAATAGGTATAGCCATAAATATATTGCAGATAATAGAATATAGAATGGTTAAAGAGATTACGTTATTAGATATGACATTATCTTGGAATAATTAAAACTTATCCCTGGGTTAGATTTTAATAATTCCAAATAAGTGGGGCCTAGCGGCATAACTTTCCTTTTATTTACCGTTATTTCCCTCAATAATGGTCCAGTTTTTATGTAGTATGTCTGATAAATTTTGTATAAACAACAATATTTAATTTATTATTTTTCTGCCGGATACTTACACCACGACAAATAATTGATGTTGGTGGTAATAGGGTAATAGTATCACCGTAAATTTATATAAGAATAATAATAATATGTTAATTATACATCTAAAAATACATTGGAAATAAATGGTAAAAGAAATGGCGATATTCAATTTGTTCTTCCATATAACCATCTCGGTTGACAAAAAGGAAATATCTACATACAGGACTTTCATTTAATCTCGAAACCCACGTGACGTGGTGGTTAGGCAACCGGCAATACTTTTATGTAGGATAGGTGTTTGGAAACATGAATTCGATAATAATATTCTACTTACTGGAAAGATAAGTTGCACAAAAAGAAAAATTAGTATGTACACAAATTAATAGATTAAAAATCAACTTGTTTTGAGATAAATATAAAAAAATGGGAAATGCACCAGTCACAATCCTAATTTATAGATATTTAAATTAATTAAAAAAATATTTTCTATCGGATTAAATTGTGAAGCTGAAAACCATTTTGGAATCAACTTAATCATCATAAAAATTAGTCCAGCCGTTTAGGTGGAGTTCAATGACAACACACTGACAGAAGAAAGTTGTTCAAGTTCTTTCGCCTTTATTGAGGCTCTTCAGAATAATGTACTATTTATTTAATTGGTAGTTTATACTTGAATTTATCATCAACACCTATCATTCTCACAGTGACACTTTTACGTGACATTAGTTTTGATAGAGAACACACATTCATAGAAAATGTCTACTATTTATAATTGTTCTCCATGAACATATTAAATATGCTCATATTAATATGTTAAAAGCCTTAGGCATACATTTATCTAGAAGATGTTAAACTTGAAACAACTACTTTTGTATTGAAACAAATTTTGTATTTTGATTTGTTCGTTCATTCGCTTCTCTTGAAATTCTCTGAATTTATACTCGAGAAAACATTTCGGAGAATTAAAATAATTGAAGATTAAAAACTGTATTGAACCAGATTTAGCAGTTGAAAAAACAAAAATTATTTTGTATGATTAAAAATTTGATTAATTACAGTTATTTATTATTAACTTAATAATAATTAAGCGTTAATCGAAGATTTTAATAAATGCTTAACAAAGAATGAAGAACAAGCTCAATATTTGTTACATGTAGTGAAAGACCATCGTCAAAAACATCCTACTTTTAATAAAAAAAATGATATATAAACACTATTGAACATTTGTTTAAATTTAAAAAGTTCATTAAAAAAACATTTGTATTATTAATTGAAGTAATTAAATATTTTTATTTTATTTCACATAAAAATAATTGTT
This sequence comes from Tetropium fuscum, assembly GCA_964058915.1. Taxonomy (NCBI): domain Eukaryota; kingdom Metazoa; phylum Arthropoda; class Insecta; order Coleoptera; family Cerambycidae; genus Tetropium; species Tetropium fuscum. Next base: position 1,635,800 of record CAXKVY010018455.1, on the reverse strand, counting down.
ATTTTAATGCGTAGAGCTCTTAATTTTTTTCAAATGAAAACTAAAATATGCTGTAATTTGTTTATGTTGGCTTAAAATTTTTGGAAGCCGTTTTACCCCCCTAAGCTACGGAAAAATGAAAATTCATCTTGCCTCAATGATCAGTAATGCCCTCCTGTCCTCTAGCATGAAAAAAAATGTATAGTGTACTTTTACAGTGTACGTTTTAAAATATATATATAACTTTCCATCAAATTTATTGAATTAAATCCGATTTTTAAGAGAATGTTTAAACGATCGTAAGTATCTTTGAAAATAATTCACGGATATAGTACTAAGGACCTTTCGTTTTTAATTTAATTCTCTATAAAATGCTGCTATCAGAAATTATTATTAAAACTTTTTAATGCAGTTTTTTAGAATGAGGTCATTTTTCGAGGTCGATTTTGTTTCTTTTGCTACAATCTCCTTATTCTCCTTTTACCTTCTACAACTGCACATCATTTATGTACATATCTTTATTATATTTTTATATAAATGTAATCTAATTTAGAAGTTTATTTACATCTTTATTACACAAGTAAAACATTCAACTATATCCGTTCCTCTTACCACTACAACGGTTGTAAGATTTGATATAATGGTGTAGTAGTAAGACCTTAGCGGATCGCAAGATTTACTACGCAAAGGTATTTTTTTACTGCAAATCTGTACTATGAAGTATTAGCTTTATACGGAACTCAGATATTTTTGTTCCTCTTACCAGTACAACTGTTGTAAGATTTCCTATAATAATAAAGTAGTAAGACCTTAGCAGCGGGCAGCGGATCGCAAGATTTATTATACAAGGGTAACTTATTATTACAAATTTGTACCATGAATTATTATTTTTATACGGAACGGTCGGCTATTTTTCTTCCTCTCACCACTACAACAACTGTTGTAAAGTTTGTTATGATACGCCCTTAGAATTGAAATAATTTTTGACTTTATCCGTGAATATCGGTGGAATGTTGGGTGAATGTTATTATGTCTAGGTCTAGATAATAATGGGAAATTCATTACCATACCTAGATTACTGATTTATGAATGGTAGGTAATTCAGTGCCTATGATTTATAAGCTTTGCGTGGAGACCATAATGATTTAATAAGTGGCTATTCTAATTATACCAATTCCTAAATTAGTTTTTGGAATTGGTATAATTAGGAAAGCACACGACCGTCCGCACTATATTGAAATTTCGTCCTATGTATTTAGCAGTGGCATTGAGATTAGAAGAGTAGTTGAAATAGTGCATGCGATTATATTTATTATATTTATTTATTTATTATACTCGAAGTTATTAGTGAGGAAAATTGATAATTTCATACTCATTTTCGATCCAGATTTAATAAATATAATATAATTCGGAAAAACTTTGCTAAAATTCATTCACTATTTTTCTTGTCTATCTTCTTTAATATTCCTTTGTTTGAGAAATTGTGCTCTAGATGTCAGATTGATTTTTATCTCTCATTCTCATCAACTTAATCATCATTAAAAATCAGTCCAGCCGTTTAGGAGGAGTTCAATGACAACACACGGACATATACTTACGGAAGGAAGATACTTACCCGTTATGTATCTGGACATTGTATCTGGACATATATACGGAGACGGGTCATTTAGAAGTTTACAAGTTCTTTCGCCGTTATGGAGGCTCTTCAGAATGATGTACGATTTATTTAATTGGTAGTTTATACTTGAATTTACTATCAATACCTATCATTTTCACAGTGACACTTTTATGGGGCATTAGTTTTGACAGCGAACTCACATTCATAGAAAACGACTACCTAGTCTACTATTTATAATTGTTCTCCCTGAACATATTGATATATATAAAAAAAATGCACTAAAAAGTAAAAAATAAAATATTTTTAACAAAAAATCAAAACCGACGTCAATAGATTTTATTGTAGTCAGTTTTTTTTTGTTAAAAATATTTTATCATATAATATTTGCGGCTTCAGATAGATCACATGTTTTTTCCAGGATATGTGAAATCATTCTCCGCATTAGCTGGATTAATATACAGTTCCTTTAGATTTTAGATTCAATCAAACGTTTAATCTCTTCGCATTTTTATTTTTCCACTGTTTCTATTTGCAATTGATTTATAACTTATTTCAAGATCAGCCATCGTTGTACCATTTCCCGTAATTCTACATATATGTTGCCTCATCCTAAATGCATTGGGGATCTATCTGGGTCATGAGCAGATTTGTTTTCGGAAAAAATAAAATACATAAACCCAGTAAGTTTTTTGATATAGAATGGCTTTTGCATGAGGATCTCCTTAACTAAACTTATTGAAATAATGAGATTCTCTCGTATCAGGAGTAATATAGGCAAGTGATATGTAACAATATATTGCTTATGCAGTGATAACGTAATATTGATAAAGTCTCAGATACGAGTAAATTAATCAAGTCATTATCTTGATATGAGTCACTATGTTCCATGATTTTAAGTTGAAATAATTCGATAAACCAAAAGATGTTTTAATTAAGTATTAAATTCTAATTTTGTTAATATCAAATAAGGTTCCTTAACTTTAATATAAACTGAAATAATGGTAATGAAGATGTGGTATTTGTCACTGTGATAACAATACACCTTTAGCATATATACCTTTGTCTGTTATACAAAGCTGCATATATCTGATAATCTGCTGTGGGGATTCATCAAGCGACAATGTGGTAGCAGAGAACTCCCGCGGGAGTGGTTGGAACGTTGCAGGAACTTTTTATGTTCAAACCAAACGGCATTCACTTAAATTCATAATATCCCCTGCGGCCGAGATTACAGTTCATTAATAGCCCTAAAAACTTTTTACCTACTGAATATAATGTGTTCTAATTATACATGGCAAATGAATAATGTAATATTATTTTTATACAACTTTTTCATAAGACGAAGAGCTGAAGAGTTAAGTAAACAATGTGAGACAATTTTTTTTTCAAAATTAGCGAATTTTGAGAGTAGATTCTCGAGGAGTAGATTCTATGTGAGAAAATAAGATGCGAGAAAAATTAACGGAATAAATCTTGTGGAATATTTGGTCAGCTTTAATTTTGTAGAATCGCTAGGATGTCATTTATGGCTTAGACGGAAATTATAGCGAAAAATCGAGAAAAGGAATGTTGCACATTCTGAAAATTGGGAGCGGGTGCAAATGGCACGTCCCTGCACCCCGCTCCCCTCCTAGGACTGAGGACTTTTGGTATTTTTACCTCCTAATTGGCCCAAACAATATATATATATATATATATATATATATATATATATATATATATATATATATATATATATATATATATATATATATATATATAAAATTGAATATAATATATAATTATATAAATATAAAGTTAATAATTTAAGGTTACTCAATAGTGGTCATACAAACAATAGGTACTTAGCTAACTTTCAGATTACTATCTACGTCCGTTGTTATTGCAATCTCTTGTTTGGATATGACTATTTTTAGGTGCAATTTACTTCTCTTCGAAAGATTATAATCAGCGATTAGGTATTGAAGGCATGCTATAATACGCGTAACTAAGTACGATGTACGATAAAACTAAACTGATAATAAATTTTAAAGCTCTTTCAAAGAACTAAAGCTCGTTCTACTTTTTAAATTAATCGTTAATTTTGCGTTTGTGTTAAAAATTATTAAAAATGTTAAAAATTTAAATTAAATTTTTAACCTTTTGCATCATATTTAAGGTTTGTGTTTTCACAAAATCAGTCCCCCTGTAGGTACACTATCCCCTCAAATAATACTACTAGTAATGTAAAAACTTCAAAAAAAAAAATAACATTTTTAGTTCATCTGTTATTCAACAATTATGGATATTATTGTCAAGTGGATTCTATCTAACCTAAAGTTTAGACCCGATTTTTATGATTTACAGCTGATAACATTCATAAAAAAAGATTTTCGTGAGAACAACCGTTTTCAAGAAAAACAAAGAAACGCCAGCGTGCACGTTTGGGGTGGGTTTTGGGGGTAAACAGTCTTACTTTGGCGAGTATAATCCCCAAATGGCAAAGCGTTATAATTTATTTTTTCTATTTATGCAATATGATGGGGCCTAAATCGATAAAAACCTAAAAACTTAGCAAGTATAGTTTAAGTGGTCGCTGATGACTCGCTGAAGATTAAGGATATTTTGAGCATTCCTTAATGATGGTGTAAACAAAATGTTGATTGTATGGGTTGCTTAGCTGTAAGGGTCCCGTAAAATCGTTGGTGCAATCGGCCTTATTTAGCCTTAAAACCGAACCAATTTTAAGGGTTGCTTGACCGTCTCAAGGTTGTCTTTGTTTATGGCAATTTCATACGTCGCGTCGATGCGAATGTGAATATGCTCTAAAGGCGGTGTAAGAAGAGATACATGCTTGGCTTGTTCTATATCGTTATATTTTAGAAAGGGGGTTATAATAGTACAGTGCAGGAAAGATATTTGTGTATAACTATAGCTGGTATATTATAAGAGTCTAATACTAGTATGTAGGTAGGTAGGTAGGTAGGTAGTAGGCTGATATAACTTGAAATAATGACTGTTAATTATCGTGTACTCCTATCAACTCCCCGCAATTTGGACAGTAATGGTATTTGCTTTGGCAGGTATCCAGACAGTATGGCAGAATGCAACATAATAATTGAGAGCTGAAAACAATAAAATACATTAACTGATTAGGTATAAAGATAAATCATACATTACCATAATTCATATAATACGTGTACAATAGGTACTTAAAACAAAATAATGTTAAAGTATAATACAAAAATCAAATTATGTATTTTGCAAACAAGTGGAATTTAGCCATAAGAATTTAGCCATTAGAATGAGGGAAGGATAGGGGATGTGGCTAATTGACAATTGTTATGCCACGTTATATTAGTTTCATTTGAACAACTTTTGTTTTCGAGTTATTGACAAAATAAATCTTTGGGGATAACTTCACGTATAGCCTCAAAAATTTTGCAAAATCGAATTTTCCATAGCCTAATCGTTTAACCTTCATTAGACCATGTAAGACCACCAATTATTTTCGGTTGACCACCCTCAGAAGAAAAGTTATTGAAGAAAAACTGATTTTTAAATAGATTTTATTGAAGAAAATTGATTTTCTGAAAAAATCTTCATCACGGGTGAGTTTACGTGTCTAAAATTAAAAGGGTGAGGTTTAAGCAGTTGTTGACATTCCGGATTGTTAGACCAACCCCAAAATCATTTTTTCTACCCCCTAGTTTTGATAGAATACCCTCTTTTAGAATTTGTATTTGTATGTTTCGGTGTATTCTAATACGAAAAATAAAAGTAATGGCTCGCATACTAGAACTTCATTATTTCGGTCAAAGGTACAATCAAGTCATATCTAAGGTACAAGACGTTATTGTACCTTGGACCAATGAACATGTTTCTTTTCAAAAATATTTTTCTTGTGTTTCCATTAGTTTTGCATACCTACAGGATGAGGCATATATAGGATAAACTCCTAGGATAAAAGGAAAATTTTCATGTAAAATGAGTTGGCATTGTTCATCATTCCGAGAAAAGAAATGTTTTCTAAAAATTGGTCAATGTACTCTCCCCTACCTACAAATAATAATTATGAAATATTCCTTCTTGTCGAGAGAAAGCGAGACACACACAACCTCTTTCTCTCTCTCACTCTCTCTCTCTGTGTGTGTGTCTATCTTTCTTGAAAAGATGAAACAATTTGGTATCTTGAGATATTTGAAAAATATGAAACAATTTGAGGTACTTTTTTGACTGTATTGATAGTCTTTTCTTGGATCTGGTAGAATAATATTTAGGTATTTAAAACTTACCAAAGTAGACACAAAATTAATGCAGCAATATGAGTCCTCGTGTTAGGAAAGGCAACTACCTTAGTTAATACAGTCTGTTCACAAAAGGGACAAATTACACGCGTTGGGTATGGCTTAAGAACGACAAGGGAATCTGGAAATTTTGGATCCATTATTCCCTAAAATGAACACAAAAATGCATTTGTTAAAAGCTCTAGTATCTTGGCCGTGAAAAATTAGATATACTAGATTGGTAGGTATTACAAAAATAAGAAATATACTTATGAATAAATAATCAATGTTTTATTTTATCTGCAGATTTAGATACAAACCGACCAAGATTGGCGCATTAGCATTTTTTGCTGCGTTTTTTTAAACCATTATACCGTCTAGGTCTTGCAGTATATTGCCGATCTCTTTCTATATAGCCGTTTAATATTATGTTCTTGTCGATCTGTAACTCTTCAATAAAATAAACTAAAGATTGCTATATTCAGAAAAAGATAGATATACGGTTCAATTTCTAGGTACCAGAAAGGTTTTTAATGTCAGATTAACAAATGTAGTATTTTGTATTCTGATATTTATGCAATTATCACCAGTGCAGTTCCTTGTTACTAATACATTCTACTATATCCCCCTACCTAAACCAAATCGAATTTTATCGAGTTTAACAAGTGGTCATTTAAGGAAACATATATAATTGTTTAAATAAACTTCTTAGGTGGGTCCTGTGTATTCCCATTGGTACGTCTGTAAAAAATAAGTATCTAAATAATACCTGTATTATTTCCTATAAGTACGTAACCAATTTATATATTCACCTTTGTCTGCGATTAATATTTGTTAATTTAACTATACTAAATTTTCCTCTTTGCGTATATATTACTAGAATTTAAATGAATGGACATTTCTAAAGTTGGGTGGGTACCATACTATGGAATGTCACTGCCACATTTTGACAGAAGCTGCCTGCAATGGGGAGATAACTCCTCATTATTACGTGTGATACATCCAATAACATATAAATATATGGAAATCACTATATAGTCCAGTCAAATAAAGTCAAATGTTTAGAGAAACAATCTGACGCTTTACGAAGTCATCAGCGACATCAGCAAATTTACTTAACGAAAGTAATATAATTCTGACACTGACTTTAGAGACCGCTGGTTGTTATATCAACTATACTCTTTTTCAGATATCTTGGCGTTTGTAACGTATACAATGGACGGTCAAATTAATGTGCAGTTCCCAACAGTTTTTTAGGGTTTCGATATTTACACATCGAATTTATTTTTTCGATGTTATCGGATAACATCGACGTTTTTCGTTTTCATCGATGATTAACTTTATTCTATCGTCGCCTAGGTCAACACCAAATACTCTAATCAAGTATAATAACATTATTATTATTATTGCATCCTATATGTTTAGATTTCGATGTATCAAATTGGCACCTTTTTCGATTTCTCGTCTATATCTCAAAAACTATGCGTTTTATCGAAAAGACCATTCTATACAAAATTAAAGTAGACAAAATTTATCCTACAGTAAACTTATACATCGTTACGTCTCGAAAAAATATCTGCCCACATTCAAGAACATCTGACTCGTATGTGACATTTATTTGACATTAAATTGCCAGTCGCCAGCTGTAGTGGTAAACAGTGTTGCCGAAGCTACCCCGAACGGGGTAGTTCTACCCCTTTTCACTGAGATCTCACCCGCTCGCTCCCCTCAGGTAAATCTACCCCGATGGAAGCGTTGGAACTAAAAGTTGATAAATAGTTTTAATTCATGAACATTTTCGCGCTTTTGCCTAATTTCATGGTAGTGCTATTTATCGCTGGATGGTTACTAACTGTATTCACAGTGACTGCATCAATAATATCGACATTGTCAGAAATCTTACAGAGACCGAATATTTCGTGGTTGGCAACTAAGCTATCGAAGTAACGCCACAGAATTCTGTGATCCGGTTGTAGGAAGTGAGAGACAGCAGCTAATTATTTGATCACATATAAGTTGCGTTCTTTCGCTGCTTACTATCTGATCGTGATCAGCAAGCAACCAATAAGAATTAAAAAATTTTGGCGAAACAAAAAATATGTAGTAAAAAGGTTAATCTTTAATCTTAAAGATCTTAATTTCCAAGGAATAAAACAATATGTTAATAAAACTACCCCCATCGACCCGCTTCTACCCCCCTCCATCACAGAAATATCCCTCGATAAAAAAGGTGCTTGCGGCAACACTGGTGGTAAACATAACCCCAAATGCTTGATGGTGGTCCCAAGCGTGTAACGATGTGAAAAAATTCGAGGACACTTGTTACATTAATTCTATATTATAGATTAGATTTTAAGTTAATACCTACCATAAGAATCCCTTTATTGCTCGTCAGGTATTATTATTTTGTGTTATAAACTTAGTTCTGTTTAGAGTAATATCAAAAGCGATTAATATTACGAAAAGCGCTAGGATTGCGGTTTCTCAAATACATAAAATGGACCGCGCATGATGTCCAATTTATTTAAAATATGTAGAAAACAAACGTAAATTAAATTTGAGGTTAGGCTTCCACCGTTGACGGCCTCAAAGTAGAAAGTTTTCGAACCGCGGCGATGTACGCCGTTCATTGTGTGCAGTTATTTGAATGCCGGCCACTCAAGATTTTACTTAAATGAGATCGCACGATCTCAGATTTTGTTATTGTTTATAGTTAACTAAGGAATCGCTCGATCCTATGTTTAGGAGCAACGCACGTTACCCTAAAAACATTTTATTTATTTTTGGGAAGGTTGACCAGAGAAAGACGAATTTGTCTGTGTCAGGGAATATTTCTGTCCATGGACTTTTACATAGATTTGACACTTGACGCTGTTGAGCGGCATTACATTCTGTACAGCCCTTTATGAAATCACCCAATTTCGTAATATCTCAGGAATAACACACGTTATCCTGTTGCATAATCAGTGGCGGCTTTGGAGGGGGGGGCGCACCCCCCCCCCCCAAAGGACATGGCAGAATCCAGATTACTACTATTATGTTGATACAAAAATATATTGGGTATATATACTATATATGCTTTTTGTAGTTATTATTTATTTTGTCTGTCCGGTATTTTCCACAACAAAAAAACTTTAGTAGTTGTTAGTTTGTGAGTAGTTTTATACGTTTGACTATCCACATATTTTTTATTGCATTATCCATATCCACCATGCGCTTCCCACCGTTTTATGTTTTATATCCTGTGCTATTCGATTGCATCACTGCTATTTAAAGGACCTAAATAAATGCTATAGGCACCTACTTACATTCTGTCGGCGTTTTTTTATTTTTTTTATTTGTAATGTTTAGGAAAATATATAAAAACATTTTATTTTATTTCATTAAACTTATTCGTAATATAGTTTTTTTTATTTGAAAAAGATATGGAAATCCAAAACTTTTTCTTGTGAAAGTCGGTATTTTGGTATAAATGGACCTTTCATTGAAATTCTGAAATGCCAGGAAAACGCGTGACCTTGAAAAATTTCCAAATTTTCGCCTGCGGCGCTATTGGGTTCTCACGAAGCAGATCTAATATCCTGATAATAATGCTCGGACCCCGCCCCATAATACAATCAAGGCTACGTAACTCTATCTCACCTACTCAAAGAAACCTCTCGCTCTTCAATTTTTCAAATGTGGCAACCCTACTTGCGCATCCTAAAGCCGCCACTGTGCATAATAGGTAACATACCTGTAGAGGAGGAACTGGAATGCATTTATTTAATTGCTCCTGCATCTGAGCAAACTGTCACTTTCCTTTTGGGCATTTCGTTGATGATTCACTTACACATGCACTATAATACACTTTACCCACTATTTTTATTTCTACGTCCGAAACCAACGAACACGATAAACGGAATGACCGACAGGAGTACCAGAGATAAGGATTGAGTAATACATTTCTTTTAGGAACTCTAAAAAAGTTCGTGCTGACGAGTAGATTTCACGGAAACTACAACCTAAGTTATATCAAGGACAAGCGAAGGAAAATTGTTATTCTCTCTAGCCCTTCTAGCCGCCGCGCCGCTTGGTCATACCAATAAGTCCAGTAAAAATAAAATATGTATTTATTTAAATAGAACCAATTCAGAAATATAGAATGATAATTATTATAAATAATAATATAAGATATTTATTTAATTTTCTAATTTAATTATTTGATTATTAATTAAGATATTAAGATTAATATTAATAGGTATGTATAATCACATTTATATTTCATAATAATCATATCTAACACAATGTAATAGTTACATACACAGGTGATAAGATTTAAAAACAATTCCCTAATAATATTTTAACATATACTAGTAACTAATATGATATGGCATTTAAAAAACACAAATGGTATGTACATTAAAATAGGCTCAGCATAAAGTATGTACCCTAGGAATAAGTAGGTATATTATGTACCTATAGGTTTTCTCGTACTCCTGTTCATATCCACGGCGTATATTATTCCTAATTATCGAACTTTCCTAAATATGCTCTACAATTTGGACAGTAATGGTTCTGGCTTTGGCAGGAATCAACGCAGTATGGAATGCAGCAGCAAGGGTAACATCTGGAAAAAAGAAAAAAATATTTTTAAACAGCCAACTGATGTACAAAGGTGGGTAATATAATATTGTACAGAAGCGTAGAAGGTCCACAGTAGTTTTTTTATATACGCTCAAAAAATAGCTATTTTACGGACGCATCCCTAAAATGAGTCATTTTCGGACTGCGGAAAAAAGCTGCCATTATTTACTAAAAAACGACAATAGATGTTTTATGTTTACATTAAGGGTGATCTACACTAGCTGATCCCGATCGTAACGCGAATAGGTAATAATAGATTTGTATGGAAAAACAGTTAGAAACATATCTTGAACTATATTCTTGGTTGCATATTTTTGAAATATATTGTAGTCAAAACTCACCGTGATTTTACGAAAAATGGCAAATAATTTAGAAACATTTTATAGGAAAGAATTGTTTAATTTTGTAGCAAACAGGGTGTCATTTTGATCTGGTCAAAAACAGTAAATCATGTAGTTTTTACATAAAAGTCAATAACTTCAGTAAACTTTAATTTTATTCTAAAGCTACTTGCCAAAAATAGGCCCATTACAACAAGTTTAGTATGGAGCTCAAAATTATAAGCTTACTGAATTAAAATATGATGGTCTATACTACAGGACGCTCTTAAACAATCTAGTTACATTGTAATTAAACTCCGAGATTCACTTCGAGGCCCAATTTTACACTTTCTGAATCCAAAAAAAGTGATAGGTTAAAACTTTTACCGCAGTTAAATTTCCCACTCAAAGTGGATGAATAAATCACATTCTTGTCCATAAATTAATGATGGGAAGTGTCCGCCATCTTGGATTTTGTATTTTAGTCGATTTGCACGTGCATTTTGCAATTCTCGATGTGGATTTTGTGAGCTTCCATAAAAAAATGTTGCTTGTAACACGTACCTAAAAGGTTTTTTTGGACTTATTCTCTATTCCAGATTCGGCTTCGCCTTGTCTGGAAACAGCAACCAATCAAATTCCAAGTTAAAATTCTGAATTCCGAGTTCAGTCGGAATTAAGGAGAAAAGCAAAATCGAAGCTATTATTACCATTCTACGCTTCCGTATTATTAGTCACCAATATATAACTTGGACAAAACATCTCCAGACGGCGATTCTTCCGTCTCAGTGGGGAAAACTACCGGTAAGTAAAAAAGTGAAAGTCTTACCTTGAAATGTACCTTTAAATAGGAAATTACGAGTATTTCAGACCAGATTTTTTGTGGTAATAACTAAGGGATATGGCTTAAATGACTGAAACAAAACTCAAAAAATCTCACTGTGGAAATACCCTGAAAAAACTTTCTTCTACTACAGCATGCCTTTTTTACTTTAAAGGTGAAAAAATCGTCCGTCTCAGTGGGAAAAAAGCTATTCAGTAAGTCAAAAAAAAGTCAAAGTCACCTTGAAATATACCTTCAAATAGGAAACTACGACTATTTCTAACAAGATTTTTTGTGGTAATATTTAAGGGAGATAGCTTAAATAACTGAAAGAAAACACAGGAAATATCAATGGAGAAACACCCTGAACGTTGACCATGTTAAATTATTCTATATTTTTTGTTTGTTTCTAGTTTTCTTTTACCACGGCATGTTGCTTTAATGGTGTAAAAATTCATCCATCTCAGTCGGGAAAAATCCTTGAAATAGGAAACTGCGAATATTTCTAAGAATATTTCTTTGTGGTAATATTTAAGGTAAATGACTTAAATGACTGACAGAAAACTCAAAAAATCTCAATGGGGAAACAACTGGAAAAAACTTGACCATGTTAAAATTTTCAATATTGTTTGTTCGTTCCTAATTTTCTTCTACTACAACATGCTTTAATGGTGAAAAAAATCGTCCGTCTCAGACGGGAAAAATCTATCAGGTAAATCAACGAAAGTCAAAGTCTTACCTTGAAATACGGACCTTGAAATAGAAACTATGAATATTTTAGACAAGATTTGTTGTGGTAATATTTAAGGTAGATGGCTTCAATGATAGACAGAAAACTCAAAAAATCACAATGGGGAAACAACTGGAAAAAACTTGACCATGTTAAAATTTTCAATATTGTTTGTTCGTTCCTAATTTTCTTCTACTACAACATGCTTTAATGGTGAAAAAAATCGTCCGTCTCAGACGGGAAAAATCTATCAGGTAAATCAACGAAAGTCAAAGTCTTACCTTGAAATACGGACCTTGAAATAGAAACTATGAATATTTTAGACAAGATTTGTTGTGGTAATATTTAAGGCAGATGGCTTCAATGATAGACAGAAAACTCAAAAAATCTCAATGGGAAACAACCCGAAAACCCTTGAGCATATTGAAATTTTCAATATTGTTTGTTTGTTCCTAGTTTTATTCTACTATAGCATGCTTTAATGGTGAAAAAATTCGTCCGTCTCAGTCGGGAAAAATCTATCAGGTAGATCAGAGAAAGTCAAAGTCTTATCTTGAAATATACCTTGACATATACCTTGAAATAGAAACTACGAATATTTTAGACAAGATTTTTTTGGTAAAATTTAAGGTGGATGGCTTAAATGACTGAAAGAAAACAAAATAATCTCTAATGGGGAAACACCCTGAAAAAACGCTGACTATGTTAAAATATGTAAATAAACTATGTTAAAAATTTCAATCTTTTTTGTTTGGTCTAGTTTTCTTCTACTACAGCATGTTCTTATTTGCTTTAATCGTGAAAAATATCAAAACTTACCCAAACAAGCATAATAGTAACGCAAACAAATGCGTCTTCGTAGTTGCTTCTGTTTCTACTGTTGTTACTATTTGCGCGTGGCAAGACGGACATACTGCAGACGATGGTTGGGGTCCCAGGACTAGTGGAGCAGCATGCGTTACTATCACTGAAATATAAAGACACAGGTAAGGAGTGCTGATATATTTTATAATTTAAGGTTTTTTTTGTTGCTGAAAAGTACACTCGTGAAAATGGAATTTTGAACGCCTATTATAATTCATTGTAAATGGGATTATTTAACAAATTTATTCAACCTGTCAACCGTATGCGTCAAGTTAAAAAGGCCACTCGTATTTTTATCAGAAGTTCAGAAAGCGCGAGCAATTGTACAAATTGAAGAAGTGTCGTGCTACAGTGCTGTGGTACAAGATTTAAATAAATTAATTATTAATTTAAATTAGTAATTTTGTTGCATCCAATATATACATTAAGAGACGGTGGGATAAAAAAATAGAGAAGGAACCCATTAAATTTTCATTTATGATGAAAAAAATTGCAACCCCAGTTGCAACCCCAGGTTGCAACTCCAACCATCCTGATTTTCTCTAAGGCTATAATAGTTATTTATGCCCCATCAAGCAACTTAAAGTTGGTGGTAAGACGATAATGCACGGAGGATGACCAATCTAGCGCGATGGATGTCAACACCCGAGGGTTCGGAGGTACATACAACTTATCACAAATAGTAAAGTAAAAAATTAAATGAATTCTTCCTTTTATTTCTTTACCCAGACAATATTAAAAACTTAATTTCGGTCGTAAAAACAACAAAAAGGGTTTTCTGTTAATTTTTAGGGGTACAGCTTATAATGTATATGGCTAAATATTCCTAACAACTTATTTAAAATAATTCGCTTATTTGCGTTGTTAATTAACCATGAAACTAGCAGAACTCTTAGTCTAAATCCTAGTCTAATATGCGCATGTAATTAATTTTCTGAAAAAATGTACCATTTTTGAATTTAACATTCCGGCGCATAGGTCTGCAAGTACTCTGGTTCAGTGAACAGTGGCGCCCTCTTAACGAAATTTCGTTTACATAAAAGTTGTACGGTTGGTTATTGGTTGCTATGACTTCGAATATCTTACGATTTCGATTCTACACAAAATTTTGTTTTCGTATTCAGATTTCTTAAATTTTTTTTAATCCTAGGCAGTCATAGATAAAATGTGATGAATTCGGGTGATGAAGGCTATTAAACAAACATACTCATACTGTTACTCACTCGGGCTACAACCCTTCCAACCGATCCCAATAATAAAATTAATAACTAGTTACGTATTATACACCATCAAAAATAAACAAAAGTCAGCTAGCAACTAGATATTTGTAGCCATCAAAAATACATACCTTGCTCATGAGTGTACTTTATACCAAAGTTTACAGAATAAATAAACTGTTAACTTTGTTTATACGGCCTAATTTATCGATTGATCGGCGATCCAATGTTTATAAGTTTAAGAGATGCACGCTGACGCCTTATGGTGATGTCATCTGCAGCATCAGCGTTAGAAAATATAGGAAAAAATAATATGTAGGTATAGTTTAAATTTTTTAAGATTATTCCGACTCCGTTGGTCGTAATGTCAACTAATTTTATATAAGTAAATAAATTAAAATATATGCCTTGAAGTTTCGTAATATCTTACAGTACATATACAAATTTAATCTAAGCTGCAGCAATGCCTAATATTTACATTTACACATACAATCCCGAGAGAAAAATAAAATTGAAATAGGTGTTACGGCAACAATCTCGGTCCTTGACCACATGTCGAAGACCTGGCATAAATACTTTAGAGTCTTACATTTGAAAGTATACGAATTCTAAATACATGGGTCAAGTGTGCATGACTGTGATGTTGAATACTTTGCTATGAAACAGAGGGGTGCATCATGCTCGGAAACAGATATACAAAAATATTGATTATTAGGAATTGTTGGAAATCTTAGAAACATCTGGAAATCATTATTATTATTCGAATATTATAATGACTTTACCTGCTCTCCGGTGCCAGAGAGCATAGGACTAAGGACACCGAGAAAAAAATCAGAGTCAACTCATTTCTAATGCTCGTTTGCATCAGTTCACGTTAAATGTGCCGATTAGTTAACCGTTATAATTTAACAAGCCGTTAAGTAGCACCCACGTTGCACCGAACGTTGCGAGCGTCCTGGTTAGATAACCGCCATATCAATGTGGCAACAGGGCGAATATTAGGGTTTTTCATATTTCCTACACTGAATTAAATTAAATAATGGCATTTTAGCATGATCTGTGGTTTGCGAGGTTGTATTAACCTATAATTATTATTTTCATGTGTACGCAAAGTATAATTATTATTCTGCATTTTGCATTCTGCAAATGGATTTTAATTCAAATTGAAAAATAAGCCTCGGTTATAATCTCTCAGGTGTAGCGGCTAAAGATGCATAGGTGGTAATAAATAAAATATAAGTTACCGAAAATTCCTAATGAGATATAGATCACCCTATTTAGGATTTATTTCCAATAAATCCTAATATAAATATATATAATCCACTTTGGAATATCCACTTTTGTCTCCACGCCCCTACCTATCCCATCAGAGATAACACTAAAAAGTACTATGTATCAAATGTATCCATAGCCGACCGATAGTAGTTCTAGCCGAGACACAAACGGGTGACGTCACAATTGGAGCTGGACATTTGCACGATATCACTTTGTATTTATAATTATTATATAAAAGCTCATCTTTGAGTTGGTTATTTGCATTAGCTTTGCAACGATTTTTCATGAATGCAACTATAGAGGTACCTATAAATAATACTATAAACATTTTAGCATTGTTTTTATAAATATTATGACAAGTTGATTTTACAGAAAGAATTATCAAATGAAATTATGTGATTAAAAAACCCACATGCTTTCCAAAATTTCTTTAATGGATGCATCGAGAATGTAATATTTTAAACATGCGTTAAAAGCACAAATTATAACATTTGGATTTTGGTAATGAATGTAAGTAGATTTCATTTTACTAAAATATTTTTTAAGTAATAAAACTAAAAATGTGTTTAACCTGAGTAACATAAAATTTTTCTAAAGCCAACAAAAAATTAAATTTTTCTTAAAATAAAATAAATAAATTAGTAGTAGACAAAATATCAAACTTTTGCTGGAGATAATTAACAAATATAAATAATTAACTTAAAATACTAAAATAATGTTAGCAACACTGCTTTTGACGCGGAATCGCGGCATGCCATCGCATGCGGCATGGCGTCAGATCGCGGCATGGCATCAGATATTAATAAAGTTGTACTATATTATCAGGTGTAATTATTTTTTAATTTGTAACATCAGAAGTGGGATAAGTAACTCGCCTGTGCACCTGTGGTATAGCGTTTTGGTGGGTTTAAGTGAAAAAGTGAAAAAATAACTGTTGAAATGCCAAAGTCATAATAGATGAAAATCATGGGGGAGGGCCGAAATAGGATACATCATAGTCAGAGTTCATATAGTGAAGACTCATTATCTTCGTTAGGGGATGCTGGCACTCCGAGGCACAATTCCAAGCATCGAAAACGACGAAACGGGTCATGCGTGGGTAGAGAACAACGGCGGAGTCCTGAGGGTCGAAAAGACGGACGAAGCCGAAATGATGGAGGACAAAAGGGCGGACGAGTGTCGAAAGATAGTCCTGGTACGTGACGCGTGCTCGGAATGCGTAACGCAATTGGGCAGTGTCCTGTTGGATACTGAAAAGAAATTGTGACACTCGGAATTTTAAAAGTGCCTACTACTATATATACAATAATAACAATACACTTTGTCTGGACAAACCGATTCGCCGACGAAAAGTGACTTCGTCCAAAGTCTCATAATAATTGCTTCTAACATATATTTGCCTATGAAGATTTGCCATGTATTACAAAATCTAGAATCTCTATAACGTCATAATTAAAAATAGGTATGACGTCCATAATGCTTATTTATTTTTCAATTATTCACAAAGTACTGCACAAAGTTTATAAACATCAGCCTTTTATTGTCACTGTTAAGCGATTAGCCCCTACCGTATCTGGTGTTTAGTTTATGTGGAGTTAAGTAACGGTCTGTTAAAATTTAATCGCCACTGGTGCAAACGGGCATACGTGATTCAGTTGCTCATTTATGGGTTTGCACACAATAGTTTGGCCTATGGTAAATAGATATTTTAAATAGTAAATTTTTGTATTAAGTGCGCGATATTAGAATTTTTTTAATGAGAGCGTCAACGTTTATCAAGGCCAAAAATTCGCTCGAATGTCCATTAAACACGAATTTCGTGCACGAAATACAAACATTTTCCATACAGCTGTATTCCGGACATAATCAACAGCATTATTTATTTAAACAATACTCGTACTGGTCAGACCGTTGAGCGTATATAGATACCTACTAACTGCTATTTCTATTGTAAATTTAACTATAGAAAATCTATTTGGATATTTGATATTCTTATTTTTAGTAACCTATTTTTTCTGCAAAATTATGTTGGCAATGAATAGACTTCATGTTGGCAATGAATAGATTCTCTTGAGAAATTATGCAATTTAGTTTATTAATTTTTATGGGTTGGTGTTGATGTAGAAAATATTGCTGTCAAATCAGATTTTCTATCGTTAAATCTAGATTATTATCATTGCTTATATGACGCTGCTATTACCAATTACCACCCATTTATTAGTATCAGACCATACGGCTAAGCCGAACTGATGAGGGCTTGGACAAAAGGTTCGATACATTTGGGAAAATATTGCCACAAGTCAAATTAGGTATGTCCTTCATTTTAATTCATGCAGTCTCGTCTTAGTGATGCAATTATTCTAAGATGGACACTAATTGATTATAGCTCTTCACATGCTAAGTGTTACAAGATGTTGCGTTTCAATTTTTTCCCTAGTTTTCTCCGGGGTCCATGGAGGCTAGGGAACCATTGTTTCCCTTCAAGTAAGTATATACTTGAATACATCTTATACATATATATACTTATATACATCTTGGGCGATACCGACAATAAGTTGTCCACGTCAATGGTACCTCGGCGTCAACACTAACAGCTTTGCGGTCACAACAGACTTTGTCTAGTTTAGTATGAGTTACGATAATGGTATTAATATAAACATTCGTACTGCCCAATGAATGTCCGTTTCGGATTAGGGAGATTTCCTTATAAGGACGTGGAACGCAGCGGCTAGTTCGGGAAGAGGGGCGTTGAGAATTGACTGATTAACAGCGAATGTTGGAAATCGTGCGGGCTAGCGGTGGTGGACCATCAGTTCCTTTGCTACTTGCATAATTAATTAGTGGTGTTCTGTGTCCTATCAATTTGTATAAACTATTTATATTGCCTGTTAAATTTGTATAAAGACTGTGTTTGTTAACTTTACAAAGCCAGTGTCGTACTCGTAGCCAGTGGCGTATCATTAAAATGTCCAAGCGGTCTAACCCTAAGAGAGTCCCTAAGCTTTCGACATATATTATACTGCATTATTTAAACTCCGGTTTTGTCATTGAACAAAAACTTGAGTTAATTTAATTTTAATTATTATAAATTTTAAATACCAATCTCACATCATAAGTTATTATATGCAATGGTTTTAGTTCAATATACGAAGTTTGCATGGAGTAGCATGGAGTAAAAATAGTAATATATTTAAAAGACTTATTGATGAAACTTTATAGACATAGTCTCTTCTAACAGCCACATACGGCGGTTTAAAAAAATCATTTATTGTAATGGTTTAATTTAGGATGATGTCACTATTACTTTAAACCAAATTTATTTTGAAATTAAACAGATTAATTTAATTGTTGTTGTTCTATATGAGACAACCGATGTGGCTAATTCAAGTCAACTGTCTGTACTGTACGCTAAAAAGGATAAAAATTGGGTTACACTACTAATAGGCAGGTTAGAGCTGCAAAAAACATTTCACCACATATGAACACTGAGTATTGAGATGTAATTATTGAGGCAAAATTAGCAGAGCTTCTCAATCCCTGTACCTACAGAACCTGTTTTGAAGTAGATCAGCTGTTTCATTGGAGGGTACCATATCATCATCGTATAGTCAAAACCTCATATCTAAAATATCCCAGGTTTCCATAAAATGCAAAAAACCTCTCAAATTCATTAGTATTTTTTTTGCAGGAAAGATGCCATTTGAAATTTTTTTAACCTGCTTAAAAAAATATTGAATATGAACATAACTGATAAATTTCAATATTTTTTTAAAAATACTAAAGTTACGGGTTTTCACTTCTAAAATATTGACATTTTTACGAGATATCTGGGTTATAAAATATACTTTTTAAATAGGTAGACAAATTGAAAACGATAAAAATTGTTCTATTATTTTATTGAAATGCAAAAACTGATAAATTCTAGTGAAGTAATAGATAATAATATAGGTAATATTGCACGCCACTGGTTTTCTCCCTGGGCTGAATGCGCACTTCAAATTATGAAGAGAGAAGTCCAACTTGAGATCTGATTCCACAAATTTGTGAAAGACTGGATTCGTGGCGCGCCATATAACTACCAGAACGAATCAGTTTTCAGTATTTCTCTATTCTAATCTCTATTTCTTATGGTATACCGATATTAAAACCGGCCTATCAATTTTTGAGTAGGTACCTAACTGTTCTACTATGCGAGAGAGATAATTCAAATAAACAACATACTATATATTTATGAAAAAAGAAAATCGACGGTTAAACAAAGCTAAAATAAATGTTACATTGTATAATATTCTAACACACCGAGTATATGTTCACTGCGTCATTATGAACCTTGTTATGTTCACTATCATTACAAATATAGGTGTTAGCATCAAATAAAAAAATGCAAACATGCACAGAACTCATTGCATCATAACGCATTGGTATTAAGTATAGGTATACTTATTATAGAATAAATTTCAAAACGTTAATTCAAGAGAATATTCGAATATGTTACAAACAATAGCCACATTCGCACAATTACTGATCTTTATAATATTGTCTGTGATATTGTTGTATTTTAATCACTTATCCATAAAAACAGATAATGGACGGCGCGGATTAGAAAAAAAGGAGGGGGCATTCAGTGGCGCCGGCGACACATTTTTTTCACAATTTTAAGGTCATTGTGATTTTTACTTCAAAATTTCTGTAACGATATTCACATAAATATTAAAACAAATCATTTGAGCGACGCGTTTGCGGGAAACTCCACTCTAGAAGTATATTTAATTTTTCCCTTATTGTATTAGGTTGAGGGTTAACGTGAATTAAGTGTCTGCACAGAAGAAATACCAAAATTAAACTATTCACACAGGAACAAACTTTATTTCGTACCGCAAGACGAATACAATTGTAATGCTAATTAACGGTCAGCGCAATGGTTGCATTAGCAACTTGTGCCTTCATCTGGCACGTACGTATATTATAATAATTAAGCTTACGATACCAGATATAAACAAAGTTAAAATAAATATATTTTACAAAGTAATACAATGTCATGACTCGTGTAATATAAACTGACATAAAAAAATATTTATTTGTAAATTGTTCAGTTCTATAAATCAGGTACAAAAACAAAATAAAGCAATATTTTTTGTTGACCACAAACGAATAAAATATTCTTAATATAAATTACAATATAACTAAAAAGTTAAAAAATACCATTCTCCTTTCCTTGTTGTAAAAGAAAATATTTACGAGATTTTTTATGAGATTTGTCACCACCTCGTCCTGCTCTATTAGGCGAGCGGTGCACCTCTAAAAAGATGAATAAAAAAGTTGCAGAACCTCCCAAATAAAGTTGCCGGATGAAAACCAATTAATTGGAATCGATTAGTTTCGTTTAAGGGAAAAAAACCAAAATAACATTTTTGTCCGAGTGGCAGGTAATTTGTTATTAACAATAAAATTGCAAAGAAAAAAAAATATAAAAAATCCATTTCAATTTCTAAAAGTTAATTGAGTAAAAATAAACAGTCAGTATATCAGTTTATGGTTTCAATAAAAATCATCTACCTAATGTAATCCTTTTTGGGATGCTGTTTGCACTTACTACACCTATACCCTGGTGCCGAAATAGATACAAAATGCCTCCTCTAAAATGATACGCCTATGGAATTTCGTTTCCTTCGAACCTCATCTCCCTGAGCCGTCCATATGCTGGTGATGAATCACTCCACACTATTTCGGCACCAGGGTATAGATCGTAATAAAATAGGATGGAATGCAACAGCAATGATTAAGTACAACCTGAACGAATTTTGTTTTGCGACATACCTGTATGAGTAGCTTGATGATCGGGTTGTGGGAGCGGTGGTTGGTACCCCTGTGGTGGTGGCGGGTATCCGTGTGCTGGCGGAGGGGCGTAAGGGGGTGCTTGAAAACCTGGCTGGAATCCCGGCTGAGGGGGGCTGTACGGTGGTGGATTTTGTTTTTCCATTCTAGAAGAAAACTTGCGTTACACTAATCGCGTATATTACAGATATATTTAAGTAGAACTCTCCGTAAGCCGTAGACTGTGTTATCAGGTTCGTTATCTTAAAACTGACGAGTTTGGCAGCCATTGTTTCAAGTAACAGTTTCCATGGAATTTATCTCAGATAAGGTTATTTATTTATCGATATCAATTTGGGAAATTACAGCCAGTATAAATCTCATGCCTCTACAAATATTCATTAAATTGGAAGCCATGCGTACGGTATATAGACTGCGCACGCTAGACCAGTTACAGGTGTGCTCATTCGGGCACTCTCGCATGTGGAACTGGGCCACCGAACGATGCCCGGTTCTACTCATGAGTGGTGATCATATTCCCACTAAACTATATCCCTCGAACTTCCTGGAGGTCGTAATCCCTGACCGCGAGGAGTGGGGGATAGAGAACACCCCGATGGCAATCCGCAACGGAACCAACTGGTATACGGATGGATCCAGGGCGGATGGAATGTCGGGTGCCGGAGTCTTTTCTGACTCGGAACAAATAAGTAAATACTTTGCTCTGGGTGCACATGCTACTGTCTTCCAGGCCGAGGTATTTGCGATTCTATCCTGTGGGCTGGAGCTGCTAGCTGACCCGCAAAGAACTGGTAGAATCAATATATGCTCCGACAGTAGAGCTGCCATCTTGGCACTTAGTGCCGTTGAAGTGCGCTCAAAACTGGTTCTGGAATGCAAGACCGTCCTCGAGACGCTCTCTCAGAGGAATAATTTACGCCTTGTCTGGGTCCCAGGACATGCTGGTGTACCGGGAAACGAGAAGGCCGATCAACTAGCCAAATTAGGCACTTTAGAGACACCTACTGGGCCTGAACCCTTCGTAGGGATCTCCAGAAGCACAGCGGTTCTCTCAATGAAGACTTTAGCCCAACAAATGTTTCAACATTGTTGGACAACTGCTCCAGGCATGAGACAGGCTAAAGAACTCCTCATATCTGGTCCCGACGCTGGGAGGACCAGACAGCTGCTGAAATTAAGCAGATGTAACTTAAGAACAGTGACAGGCCTACTGACCGGTCACTGCCACCTAAGACGACACCTTTACATAATGGGTCTTGTGGAAGACCCTGAGTGTAGGGGATGCTTGGAAGATGAGGAGACAGCAGGGCATGTTCTGATGAATTGCCCCGCTTTCCTGCATACACGTATGCAATACCTGGGACAACTGATGCTGATGCCCAGGGACTTTAGAGAGCTATGTCCCAGCCGCCTCGTTGGCTTTATTAAGGCAACTGGACTGGTATAGCTCTCGAAAGGCGGGACGTGACGGGCCCATACTGAGGCCTATACGTCAAAGGGCAGAGCCCCCGCCAATCTCAATCTCAATCTCTACAGCCAGTATATGCCAACAGACATCTAAGTTCCATATATACATGGTGTTTATAAATTTATGAGTGTTTCTAATGGGTGAATTTTCTGCAAAAATTCACATTTTTTTTCACATTTTTCACATTTTTTTTTCACATTCTTTCAAAAAATGACGTTTCTCGGTTAGAAAACAATAGCGATCACCGACCTCGAAATCCTCCCAGTATAGATTTTGGTCTAATTCTGTTGATTATTTTCCGATATCCGTAATTTGTTTATTAATTGTTAATAAGAATTAGCCACCAATTAGATGCAGGTCCAAAAACACATGTCAAACTTGATTAATAAGTGTTTTTGAACAATAGGAAAATCGGTAATGTCTATGAGAAACCAGACCTATATTGCTATATCGACACGACTATGCTGCAAAGAAGAGTTATCGAACTATTAGCGCCTCGCGTGTCATTCGAGAAAACACTCTATTAATCTTCAAGTATTTATATTCGAATTGATTAAATATAATAAAACCTAATAAGAAATACCCTCTAATGCGCCTCTGAACCCTGAGCCGACGCACCCAAGCGAGGTAGAATTGTAGATATCTAAAAATATAGCAAGGCCGTAAAAAACACGTGAAGTAGGTACTAAATAATTATTTAACCATATTACCAGGGATATGTACAGGATGGTCCACGTAAGATGGCCCACTACCTTATTTAAAAGTTTTAAAACCCCCTAAGAGTTGGAAAATAAAGTTAATTACAAAAGTGGTTCATGCTCATGAATTTTGATTTTTTAACATTTTTTAAATAACAAGGTGGTCCAGAAAATCGTGGTGTTACAAAAATACATCCGGAACCTCCTACCTTACGGAGGTCCCGGAACAGCCTATATTTTGTTGGGGATATTGATTCTCCTTGTAATTATAAGTATTTTTTGTTATAGAAGATTGAAGAAAAATTGTGAGGAGTTTTCGGGTTAAGTAATTCAATTTAAAGAAATTTTTAAAAAAATGTTTTTTTAATTTGTCCAATAATTCAATTGTTATTGTTCAAACGACTTTATTGAAGTCGTTTGAAAAGTTGTCTGAAATTAAACAAAGGTTCATTTTACTACGGTATGTTTTTAGTCTTCGAAAAATCACACACAATGTAGGTATAATGCGTGAGAAAAAAATCCAAACTTTCCATATTTCGAGTTCTTCAAATCCATTTTTTTAATGACCCTGTATTTTTGTTCGAAAATTAATTCTTCTTTCAATTCAGATTTGTTAATCTTAGATATATAAAATATTATCAGTGAATTTTGGATTTTTCCCCACCCTGTAAAATATTTTTCGAAACTTAAAATATACCATAATAGAATGAACCTTTGTTTATATTCAGACATGGTCTCAAAGGATTTTATCAATAACACGTGATTTATGAGAAATTGAAAAAATATATTTTTTTAATTTTTTTAAACCCAACTGTATAGATAAACAAGGATACAATATGTAACTTGATATTGTCATAAGTAATTCTAACACTCGGAGTTTCCACAAACACCAAAACACTTTTACTTCGCTCGACGCGCGTTTCGCCTACCAAGTTGGTACCATCCGGAGATGATTCTGAGTTTTGAGTTTTAATCGTCTCCTGATGATGCCAACTTGGTTGGCAAAACGTGCGTCGAGCGAAGTGAAAGTGTTTTGGTGTTTGTGGAAACTACTCCGAGTGTTATAATTACATCAAAGGTTCCACCCCTATCCAGTAATAAGTAATTCTAAAAAAAAATAATATATTTTTTATAAAATAGGCAAATCTCGCGACAAACTTTTAGCTCATATAAATTGAGTAACGTAATAAATGGATGGGTTCAAATTAATTTAAAGTTTATATTCGTTTTTATAGA
This sequence comes from Tetropium fuscum, assembly GCA_964058915.1. Lineage (NCBI taxonomy): Eukaryota > Metazoa > Arthropoda > Insecta > Coleoptera > Cerambycidae > Tetropium > Tetropium fuscum. The sequence goes on along the minus strand of CAXKVY010018455.1, from coordinate 1,610,846 downwards.
GCTTTTCAATAAATGCTTGTTTTTAAAAACGTTTTATTACTATTTTTACTATGTTTTATTACTATTTATTCTATTTAGTTGATTGATGTTTGCTTTTTATCGGTTAAAAAACCAACGCAAAATTACAAATCACTCAATATAATATAAGTAAAAGTAGTCAAGGGCTAGGAAAATTTACGAGGCCACTGAGTGTAAAGTTCCATTCTTTATTATACCCACTGTTAAAAGCCAAGTGAACGAATTCGGTTACTGTACTCATGCGCAGTCGGGCGACAGAACCAAACGCGGTGAAAAAAATTTTCAAAATTATTGAAAACTATTGAAAATAATTAAACCCACATGAAATGCAATTATTGATTGGGTGAAAACAATGCAACTGATAGGAGATTTACCCATGCTTCGCAGTGCTCCTCACCACTGCACACAAAGACACTTAGAACAACTAAATAATAAAAAAATAGAGTAGGTACCTACATACTTTTTTACGTCAAACGGGAATACCATTTGTTTAAATTTTTACCGTATGTGACAACATTTTTAGTGTCTGATCGATATATGACTCAAGGTTGTTAGCAACATATAGCAACAGGTATTTGTTATCTAACGTAGTATCTGGGTGAACGACACGAATCGTATGCACGAATCCTTATTCGTTAGTGACACAACTCAGCATAAAAGATGCTGATAAAACAGCTTATTATAAAGAAAATATTATACTGTCTGTAATAGAAAACATGAAAAGCCTCGAGAAATGTTTAGTTTTACTCCATAAATTGAATACATACTTTCATTATTTTTTAACTTTAGCATTTCAGCCTTTCATGTTTCTATTACAGACTAATAATATGTAGGACTGTATAATTATATGGCCGATTGCATTTTCCAAAGATTGGGACTGATATGAGTTGACATTTTAATAGTATATAATTCAACGAGCGGTAATGTAGGTAATAACTCACGCAGATGAAATTTACAGAGCCGCAGGCGAGTGCTAACTACTGCTACTAACTACTACTAGTACTAACTTTTTTTCTAGTGTAAATTCATTCTCATTCATTCTCAGTTGTCAAATATTAATCAAATCTCCATTTGAATAATATTTGACAACTAACTGACAATGTCACAAAAATTAAAGTTAGATGCACAACTAGATTTTAGCTATCGTTATAAGACTTCCTAATTTTTTTTGCTCACACCTACACAAGTATTAATTTTTCTATACCTACCCATCAATCATGATAAACTTGTCACGTTTTGATAAATGTTATATGATTCTATATCTGTTTATGGAATGCGCCATGTTTAGCAACTGTTGCTAATAAATATCTCACTAGGCATCATAAGATAATAACAATAAGTGGTGGTTGCAGTGGCGTGCGATGCTTGCAGTAGCGCAGTACATGGTGTACTGCGTACTGCAAGTACTGCTTCCCTTAAAAACATTCTTAAATAATTAATATTTAAGTATGTTTTTAATTAATAATTAATAATGTATATTAAACTGCATTATTTAAAACCCTTTCTTGTATATTAAAAATACAATTCTGGATAACTGGAATTAATTTAATTATTATTATTTTTAAATCGTAATCCCACATCGGAATTTATTCTGCGCCGTATATCTTCCGACAATGTTTGACAAGAACGTCATGTTCGAGTAAACGCGACCACGATCGAACACCATGGATATAAATAATACGATATTCTATAATTTCAGGTTAATATACTGTCACGAGCTGGGGAACTTGAGAGGATATATTCCATTTCTAATTAGTAAATTAATTATGGTTTTCCCTGCCCCCTGCCCCCCCTGGCTGCGCATCTGCATCATACGATATTTAACATTGCCTTGCGCCTCCTTCTTCCTTCGCTCATTAACCGGTACAAGCCAATACAACGGTAAAACATAAAAATAAAGATATCTTATCTAAGCTGTGGATTTATACCGATGGGTATTATCCACTAACCCCTTGTTCCCTTCACAGAATGTACTGAATGTGGCTCACCACATCCATTTGCGTCAGACGCGGACACAAATAATGTTATGACAATAAGTTAATAATGAAAAAATAATGATAAGATAATCAATTATTTTTCTGTAATTTGACACCAATTTTCTTAATAAATAGTCCGACTATAAATGATTTATATATTTTGGCAGCCATTTAAGCCGCCATCTTGATTTTGTGTATCTGAGCATAATTGCCCCTTATCACCATTGATCTATAAATTAAAACGAAGCGATTAACAACTCTCCGATACTTCTATCATTAAGGTAGCCCACGGAAAGACACTTGCCCCCAAACTATATTATTATTTATATTTTTTTATTGCATAAGAATGTTCTACCATACCGAAAAGTAAGATACGCAAAATATGACGTCTTAATTCCCAATAATAAATTTGTTATAAATTATTAATCTTTCGCGCGCGAGCGAACCGTTTCAAACAGGTTCAAAGTCGTGACGCCACATGCTACAATTTACAAACGACGAGGAGACTGATTCGATCGGCTACGGGAGATCTCTATTTTATCGCTGTTTAGATCCTTCATACTGATCGTGCGGAATTAGAAATCTTGTTTTCTTTTGAAATACACGTTCTATTACAACGTTACGCTATGTTTTCTAGTAGGTATTATTTTTATATTTAAAATTTTCATGTTCCCTATTTATTAATAGTTTTGGAGATCAAAATGACGTAAATTTCCTGCATCTGGAGAATATATATCTCGTTTCCTGGTGCTTCGTTTCCTGTGGCATTTATCAAGCTTAGTTTTAATGAGAATGATGTTTCATATTTATCGTTTTCAGCAAGACTTCAATATTATATTTATGCTATTTATGTGATCATTGTTATCAGATTTATTCTAACGTCCTACCTTACGAACATTATAACACCTTATTATACATTTCCCATACTAGCAAAAACTGCTGATCCCCTCTGATTTTTGCTGAACCGTGACATTTTCTATAATATCAAGTTTTCTGGTTCCCTACATTAAAGAGCAACGAAATTTGTACATTCTGTAGAAAATGTGATGTTAAAAGCCAATGTGACTAAGTGAATAAAGTTTGTTGTTACGTTAAAAGTATATACCTACTTACAAGTATATTATATTATAATCATTTATACAAACAAACATCTGGTGTCAGTAATCGGCGAACCCATGTATTACCGAGTACGATAACAACGTAAAATCATTTAATTAACAACAATACGAATTATTTGGGTCAGGTATTAATGACAATTCTATTTCTATATATAAAATTGCAAAAATCAATAAGTATTACGTAGTAAGTTTATTATTACGGAATAAAAATGTTGGATTGGGTACGAATCGAACGCACTATCCTCGGTACACGATGTCACTGTCACTGCATGGTTTCAGATTCGCGATTCGCGGTTTTGGAGTAATTAAAATGTGTCTTATCCCTATCATATCCAATAGAGGTTCTTAATTATATTGTAATTGGCCGATACACTAGTTAAAATTTGATGGTCATGCAAATCGCAATGTTCCTGCCAAGAGAGCGATATGCGACACAATTTCACTGCCAATTGTATATATTTTGTTTCTCCCTGGAAAAAAAAACCACCTTCACGAACAGCACGATCCTCGGCCACAGCGTACGTGAGCTGTGTTGCGATTATTTGCTTTCTCACGATGAAAATCCACTTTTCTCTTTAAATAAGCTTAATGCTGATGTTTTGGGAAGCAATAGAATTGATGGATCCTGGCTATTTTTATGTATTCTTACAACTAATAATACATTTGCGAGCTCGCATGTTTCAACAGTTTCAACAGTCTTATATTACATATAAGACGTGACCATTAAAGTTCAAGCCTTTGTCACTGGGCGCGCACGGTCGTTCACCGCCTCCCCATCCAGAAGCTGCATATTGCACATAGCTAACATTCAAATATTGGAGACGTTACGACTGCTGTAGATAATTTCGGTAGTTCAACAAAGAATATTGTCGCCAGATAAGTATACTATACTATCGTATAGGTACTATACTATAGAATACTATCCAAATCTTGAAAGTTGGTGGTTAGGTACGTCACTAATTTATTTTTAATCTACAACATACGCTGTTCGAGTGTTCTTAGTTAAAAAATAACAAAACGACTCACAAAAAGAAGTCTGTTGTTTCAATACACATTTGACTAGTGCAATACTGATTTGATTCGTATGGTTTATAACGATGACGTCACCGGCAACTTTTAAGATTTGGATAGTATATGTACCTAAGTATTTAGTAATGGTTAGACAGTACACAGTTGCTGACGTTATTTTCCGCAGCGACTGTCTCGGAACGACGGATGCGTTGCAAATAGGGAATATAGGCTCTAGTTGTCTTTACACGTTGTTGTTGTGACCTTTGTCTGCTCATACATTTTTTTCCACCTTCTTATCAGACTGTACTGCACTGATAAGGGGCAATTACCGCGAAGCAGTCACAGCACTTAGCAGCAAGTCTTGTGTTATGGATAATATACATGTTGCATTGATAATAATTGTGGTATGGATAATATGCAGAAAACTTAATTTGAGAGAAAAATAATTTTATTTTATACCCATCTATTATTTTTCCAGGTATTTTTCGCTTTGTACAATCGATAGTTATATTAATCTCATTAGTTGAATGGCCATCTATTTTATTTGTATTTATAGTTAGTCCTTGTAATGACTCACTTTAGATCCTTAGAATAAACTCAAAATATCCAACAGTATTTAATATAAAGTACCTATTATATAAAAGTATTGTATTTTATTTTACATTTCCATTCAAAACCAGTAATTAATTAAACCATTAATTTAATATTCGTTTCACTTAGCATAACCTTTAACGTACAATGTGGTGATTAATGATAATTATCTGCGATAAATTAACATCACTATTTCGTCATTTATCGCTATCACACACATGCCTATTTATTGGAAAAAAATAAAGCATCTTTAGCGGCCTGTACTCAGTTTCAGAAATAAATGAGAGTGGCTCACACGGCGTTTTAATGGCTAAGACGAAGACAGTAGCTTTGTTTTAAGTGCGGAAGACGAAGACAGCGGGTATGAGTCACTCTCATTTATTTCCGAAACTGAGTATAGATATATGATGTGATATCGAGTAATGTAAGTGGTTGAGTATACAAGGATATTTCGGATATTTTTCATGCATACCAAGAATATTGTTGGACAGAATATATATTTTACCCTAACCTATGTATTTTCCCTATTTAATTGATTTTGAAAAAAACATCGCCATTTATTGCCCCTACTGAGAAAATAACCACATTTTGTATCATTATAACTCATTAAATAATAAGTAACTTGAAATTTCACTGAAATAGAGAAATTTTAACATTTATTTTTACGTAGGGATAAAAGAAATTCAGAATCGGTTGAAAATTGTTGTTGCCGAAGTTAAATTGTAGACCAAGCACATTTTGTGACCCTGCGATGTGGAGGTCCCAGTAAAGACGGTCCTGTGGAGGTCCCTGTAAAACTTGTAAAGACGGATTCAGTATTATTTGCTAGGGACACATTTAAAAACTTTATGGAAAATAGGTCCTACACTAGGTGAAAATGCTATTTTCATGGGCCTTTAGAGGCGCGAACGTAGACATTGTCACGGATAGGAGCTAAAATAGTTATTTTTGTGCAACAGGACGCGATGTAGACGTTTAGCGTCCTCCGTTACCCTTAGTAGGCCTTTCATATTAGCATAAATAAGGGAAAAAATATAAAGTTTTGCCACTTGGGGATTAAACTTGTCAAGTACTGTTAAGTGATGTACTTTCAAAATAGAAACAGTTCTCAAGCAACAAGTGGGAGCTTCAACCCTAAAACCCACCCCTAAAGTGCAATGCGGTAGCTTTTTGTAAAAAGTTGTCAAAATTGTCAACTGTCACTTGTCAATTGTCAATAGTCACTATTAAAATAAATTTATAATACGTCTTCGGCAGTATCTACGTCTTCTGAGGTATCTGTATTGGTACAGCTTTGGTCACGAAAATTTCTGCACATTGTTGTTGTGCAATGCAAGCTTGCCTTAGTACAGCTGCATCTCTTTCCACAACCTTATTTGCAGCTGCAGGTTATTAATTTTAAAATAGAAGCTGGTGCGGCTGGCTCAGTGCCCTCAGTGTTATATAGACAGGTGACAGGGCATCATAATTTTTTTTCCAGCCCCAAAGCTCAGGATGAAAATTTTGTCCACCCCATATTTGCACTTGAAGGTAACTACGCCGGGAATGCTGTTGTGCTGCTGCCGACGTGGAAGGTAATTTTGAAAGAACCACGGCACTGCCCGCTTGACCCACATATTTATCAAAATAAGCATATCTTTGCTCAGAAGACTACCCTCTAATGATTTAGCTTTAAAGAGCTCCAAAATAAAACTTTCCCCAGCTTGCTCAATTTCTGTTCCACTTGACTTAGCATTATTAAAAATCTGAATTACACTATCAAGGTCCTTTCTGCGATTAAATAGATGTACAAACTGTTGTTTGCCCTTTCCAAAGAATCCTGACGGACGTGGTATCGCAGCCACTAATAGCATGAATGAATAAGATACATTCTTTACAATTGCGGACAATATTAGATGGCTCTAAGTTCTTCTAACATACAGCCGTTTTTTAGCATTACCTTGAGCCTCTTTTTCAAATATGATATCTGTGCTCTCTAGGGTAAGTGCAATTAATAAAACAAGAAGGCCGACGTCTTGACCAACCACAAAAATTTGGTCGTTTTCCTGAGATTTCTGATAGCAGTGGCAACAATTTCGACATCAACTTTACGATTTGTTATTAGTTATTATTGATATCTATTTTCTTGTATATCTTGCTACTGTGGGAACATTTAACCAGGAATGATTTTTCTGTCAAATCGTAGCTTGTTTGAACCGCGTTAGCAAAAAACGTGGCATCAGGATTGTTGTTTAAAATCTGATGAAGAACACAAGGTAACGTATAAAAATGTATGTCATCTTACGAAAATTGACGATTTTAGTTTAAGAATGAAATATGCTCTAGATTGAAATATACTTCGTAAATACTCAATTAAAGGAGTACCTATAATAAGAACGACAAATAGATACTATTTTTTTATTTCAAATGTTCAAGTAAGAAATACTTATTGTATAATTATAATGTATAATGCAAGCAAATGGCAAGTAAAGGAGAAAAAGCTGATGTGTAATGTCGATATATGATATATGCTCAGACATATTGGCTACTAATCTAATGTAAAATAAACATGGGGTTCAGATCAAGTTTCACGATAAGCCAACATTGTTTGCGTAAAAATTGGGACAAGTCGTCCAGGGTAGGACTTCGAATTAGCTATCAGCTTTGGCAGACCGTAAGCTGAAGCCCCCGTAGACACTTTTTCGTAACAGACAACTAGGTATTTCATTACTGCCGGTGGCGTAGCCCCTGAAATTAGACTTAAGTTCTATACCCATAATTCGAATTTTTATTTCAAGTCATTCAATATTTTTTTATTAAATCAAAGTAACTAGTTAATTAGTAACTATTTTCATCAACTGTCAGAGTTTGGATTATTTAAAAATGTTAAACATAATTTTTCAAAACCTTGGTATTTTAGTTATCCAACCCGCTTGGGCCCCTCAAAACAAAATTCTGGCTACGCCACTGATAACTATTGGCAATATTTTCAGTCCAGTTAAAAAATATGACTTGAGGCCTGAAAGGGTTTGACACGTGGATATCAACGTTATATAACCACATTTGCCTTAAATAAAAGGCCTTAGATGTGGATAACTTCGGCAATGGCATGGTCTGTTGTAGATCCATTGTCACATAACATGTTTTCCTGTCAATGGAGGATATTTGTCTATGTACTTTTTGGGAATGAAAAGCAAATGTAAATATGTAAAAAAATGTATAAAAAATGTAACATAACACCTCTATCCACTAAAAATTTTGAGTGCATGTGTGACATGGCGCCTTTATCATCAAAAATATCTTTGAGGCATTACAAATCTAGGATTTACTATTATTGGGAGGGTAGATCTATAGGTACCAGGGACGTTCAAAAATTGCAAAAAGTATTTTTTTCAAAAAATGTGACGACATGACACTTTATCCACTTATGTCTTCAATTACATGTGGCAACAACAATAATTGTTCCTTTAGGCGGTCAGTGAACTTATGTATAATATCTGTATACATTTTATACAGACTATAGGTTTTGTAGAGTGAGTGTACTTCCCTTCATTTTTAAGATTACTAATGCCTACTAACGACGCCTAAATTAAAATTTTAAAATGTCACTAAAAGTTCAGTCGCTTTTTTTTTGTAGAAAAATCACAAAATATCGCGAGAGGGGCAAGGGAAATGTCTAATTTCTTGCCCCTCGCGATTCCTTGTGATTTTTATATTAAATTTTTTTAAGAAAAGCGACCTGCAACCTTGTTCTACAAAAAAAGTGACCAAAGCGACTCCTTCGCGTAGATTTATATGGTCGAACATGACTAATAGGTGTACTTTCTCGTTGTTTATGCAAAACATTTGGAAAAACGGCAATAGTCGGTAAAAGTAAAAGCAGTAAAAAATTACAAAAAATGTGAGCACGGACCTGCATGGCCTCAAAATCTCCACTGAACCGTTTACAGAATAACTGAACTAATTTTATTGATAGTACCTAGATATAAAGGTTCGACAATAGATTACAACTAAACGATATACTTATATGTAGGTAGGTATAATTACATTATTATATTTGAACAAAATTATGTCACTAACCTCAGATACTGTTTATAATAATAGTCCTGCTCTGTAGACACTTAAAAACGCACCACTATTCAAACTGACCGACTCAGCCTTGCCTACGCCTTCTACTCTCTGACTGACTACATTTCATTAAAAACAATCGCGTTGTGTTAAAGCCTGCGTCACTGCCATACCGCCACACTGTGACGTTGCAGCACTCAGTAGCAATTATTGTTATTATTGCAACAAAGTGAGTCACGAAAGTAGTGATTCGTGATAATAGGTATGCCTTATCATTGAGTCAAAGCGGAGTCAGGCGAGACGTGGTAGCATCCTATAAGTGGAAAACGGAAGAAGGGAAATCAGCTGAGCTGTATTATCATATTAGGTATCCAATAGGTATCAATAACAATAAATTGCCTGGAATGGAACGGGGAAGATGTTTAGATTTATTCATCATGTTAAATTGAACCAATTAACTCCTTATAACACAACAATCAGTGACCTGTACATTTCACATGTTCCTGGGAAATGCACCCCAAACGCATAATTTGGGCACTTCTATTTTCCTGCACCTTTGAATACCTAGGTAGGTATAGTTTGTAACAGACATATATGGGAATGAAAAAATGCCGCATCGTCAAAGAGAAACCCGATGTCTTTGATGAGCGGCTCGAGCCGACTTTGACCTCGTCAAAGCGTAGCCCAAAAAAGGATCGTCAAAGGATGCCCTTTGACGATGCGGCCTTTTTTCATTCTTATATATGTCTGTTACAGATAATACCAAACCCTCGTAAGAATGCGTAAAAAATAGTGATTGAACGGGCGTTTCCAGCATTTATATCCCATAACTATATAATTTATCAATACATATATACCCTGGTGCCGAAATAGTGTGGAGTGATTCATCACCAGCATATGGACGGCTCAGAGAGATGAGGTGCGAAGGAAACTAGGCGTATCATTTTAGATGAGGCATTTTTGATCATTTTCAGTTTTCCTCCTCTCAAATTTTATATATAAAAAGTGTTTGTTTGTAATGTCAACAACTTTTTACTAAACGCATATGGTAGTATCAAGAAGGTAGTATAATATTATATATTTAAATTGCTTCACAATTACTCCGGTAAATCCGTGGTACCGGATAGTGGGTTGTAAAATTAGGAAAATATGAAATAAGTATTCAGTAGTAGCCGTTTAAGTAGTTATATTTCTCTGCAGGTGCAGGACCTATCTATCAATAGTAATTATAAAAATATTAAAGATTTTACCTACGTACAAAATAAATAATAATAGATATAATTCATCAGTAAAAGTATGGCGTTTATTGCGTTTTAGGTAGTTGCAGTTCTCAGTAGACCTATCAAAAAGTGTAGTTTCTATTTTTGTGTAGGTATTAAAGATTATAGATAAATATGAATCGAAAATAATCTTACATAATTTCAATCTAATGTTTGATTATACCTATATAGGTACACGTAACATGTCAGATTCAATCAAGAAATTTCAATCCAGTGGCTAGCACGCGCCCTTTAGGAGTCATTCAAAGGTCAGAGCATGCGCAGTTAGTGCCGCATGGGTGGCGATTTATCTGTGTTATCCGCTCCCAAGGATTGTATAGAGGAATAGGATTGCCGGACGAGCGAATATCTTCGCCGAACGTAGTGGGGGGGCTGTGACGTCACCGCGGACCATAAAATACGAATTTATAATATATGGGATTTATAAGAGAATGGAACGTCTTTCGGGTGTTAATTTTATTTCCAAATTAATACTTGCCTAATGCTTTAATGAAAGACCAAATAGGTTAAATAAATATTTAGTTTAGGGTCTAACCTATAAAAATCATAATGAAAAATTGGTCATAATGGTAAACTAAAATAATATATCCTTTAAACTTTAGCGCCTACTAGTAAGATATCTTACTACATGTGCTTAAATGTTGGAGACGAGTTTTCCAGGGCAAGACCTAGAAGCTTGTGAACAATTTCAATTTACTACAACCACGCTCCAATCATCGGTTGCTAAGCAACGCGTATAGCGGGCTATACGGTATAGGTCCCTTGTCGCTATTCATACTACTTTTACATTTTATAATTTCTATGCTCTCAAATGCATCCAACTGTATATTATTGGTCACATTTCTAACTAATCTTAAATTACTAATATCTATTCTATGATTGTTGTCAAAAGCATGTTGTGCAACACTAGACTTATCTGTTCTTCCATATTTTAGATGAGCCATATGTTCTTTAAATCTGGTGTTAATTGATCGTCCCGTTTGTCCAACATATTTTCGATCACAATCATTACAACTAATTTCGTAAATCCCAGACCTTGCATTTGGAACAATTTTATCCTTTGGATTGTCTAAAAGTTCTTGTAATTTATTACTCGAAGAATTAATCGCTGTTATACCCACGTTTTTGAAGACCTTACTCAAACCACGAGTAAACCGGGGTTCGTACGGGATGGATACATATTTTGGAGTCTCTATATCCTTTTGAAAGGTCGTAGAATTACGAAGTGTGTCCTTAAATTTACGCTTCCTAAGTAGTTTTTCAACTATATCTCTAGGATAACCATTAATTACTCACAGCTATATCTTTAATGAATACTTTTTCTTTTTCAAATCTCTCATTACTGAAAGGGAAACTTAGTAAACGATGGACAAGAAAATTAAAACTTGCCACTTTATGTTGATAGCAGTGAAGAAAGTGTTTTGGTGTTTGTGGAAACTTCTCCGAGTGTTATTCTTTTAAATGTTTTTTCCAGTTAATAGACAAAATAATTTAAACGAACATACAACTTATCCAAAGTTAAATTGTAATTACCATTTTAATCTTTATTATTTTAACAGCATAAAATGTGTTTCTACTGGACGTTTTTACTCTGTGTTCAAACGTTAAAATATTCTGTAGTATGTAATATAAAATAATATGATCTACATTAAATCGTACAACACGATTTAAGGTAAGAAACATTTTGAAGAAATTTCGAAAAATACAGAGTATCAATAATTTTGCTACAAATGCGTGTATCCTAATAATATTCATTCCATAATAATAGTCTCAATGAAACATAACATACCAAACTGTGCCCCAGATGATTAAAATTTCGGATAATTTGAACTTAAACGCCTGATGTTTACATACTTATTTGCACATTTATACATACTTACCGGAATTTATACTATGATAAAAACGAACAACAACGTATATACAATAGTCCAATGTCTAAAATATCACTAGGTATATTGTTTATATAAAAGAGAAACTTGTTTAATTATACACAATTTAAACGGCAACGGCAATCTAACACACAGCACAGAACACACACAGTTGGGTGCGCGCTGACGTCAGATTAGGATGGGGAAACGTGCCAGTGCGTAAAGATAGGAACGAACTATCCTATTCCTCTAAACATCCCTGATCGGCTTCTGTCCATTTGCGGAGGCATCTCTCTGCATTAGCCGCGCACGCGTCGTATATGGAGCCGAAGCGGCATTTAGCATTTTCGACCATAAACTTTTGAATATTCAAGACGTGTTGGATGTAAACAAACACGGACTACACCGGGTCCACAGACCATATGATCGGGTCTACTCTATTTATGGTCGAAGTTTAGCATCTCAATATAATATGTCTACCACACAGATCACAAAACACCGGAAAGACACCACAGAGTGGTATTTTCGTACAGGACCCAGAGATATGTATATCTCTGACAGAACCGTTTAACAGTAGTTTAAGTTTTAAGTACCTACACGGTTTTCAATTGTTTTATAATACATGACTAAATGCGCAAATGTATTTGTATTGATATCATATCAGTAAACTATTTATAAATAATGATTAAAATCTACATACCTATTAAAACTGCTGACTGGTGGGACTGCTTTGATAAATATTTTTAATAAACAAGGCAAATAGGTAGGTACATGATTATTTATTTGTGCTCATTTTGTTTTTGGTTTTGTTCGTAGGGGCTGTCAAGTGGCAGAAGTGGCTGTCCTCATGTAGAAGCTCTCTACACGGATACCAGTTACCAATGTTACCATAGATAAATATATTTTGAAGTTACTTTGTCTATGTTTATACTGTTTAAAAAAGGATACATCTGTTTTCTGTACCCTACTGTAAGTAATTTTGTTTAAATTGAACTTGCCTGTAGCTATAATGACTACCTATACTCTGTGCCTACTACTCAATAGTTGAGGCTGAGAATACTGTGGTAGTAGGTCCATAGTATGTGGTATGTATTGTTTATTTACTTTATTATTTACCATTATATATACCTTATATAATTTACCTACCTATTTATTATGGTATGTACCTATTATAGTTGTTACCAGTGTTGATCATCTGAAGAAATACTTAATTGTCATCAATATTTTTATTCACTGGTGAGGATTTTTTTTTAAGCATGATATAATAGGAATAAAATAATGTTTGTTCATGATACCAAAGACAACCATGATACAAGCTTCTGTGACACAAGTATCATTGCTTGTTTATTAGTATTGTCCAGAGCATTAAAGAGGGAGAAAGATATTCATTCTTAAGTTTGCTCTTCTATTTTCAGAATAAAGAAAATATTGTAAATTGGACGATATGGCATTCAGGATTTTTACAGTCGTCTTTATCTTTTGAGGTTACTCCACAATATGCACTAGTAAGCTGACGTGTTGAAACCTCATACCTTTCTACTGGAGAGTTGTATTGCTGAGTTAAAAAATACGGCTTAGTGTAGGTACCTAAAGAAATTACATGTCTGTTTTACACGCCAACTTATCATCTGATTTTGACAAGCAGATGTGACGTACCGGTAGTTATATTACTCTATTAGAGAGTAATTAGCAATTTTGTAGTTAGGTAAGTACCTAAAAAATTATATTTCAGAAATGGGTTTGCAGATTCACTTGCGTACAGTACATTGCGGATATATAAGAAAGAAAACTCCGTTTAAGTTTTTCATCACATGCGCCAATTCGCTACCCAAAACAAATCCGCTGCTTTGTTGAACAGTTGCAACCCTGTTTACCTTTATCTAACATGCGAGCACTGTCGGCGTCCTGTGATAATTTTGTTTCTTATATTTAAAAGATGAACTGTAAGTTCCTTAGGTACTTACATCCTTATTACTTGCTTTGATCAGCAATAATCTGCTTTCGATGACTAGCTATAGGTATTTTATATTTGAGAAGTGATTTAAATAATAAGACTCATGTATAGCAATTCAAAAAATTATTTATTTAAGATCAAAAGCAAACTACATTAGCTACATAATTATGTATACGCAGTTTGGTGTAGGTAGGTCTATTTGTAATTACGTACCTTTATAATCATCATATGGGCCTTTAAAAAACTTAATTTGACAATAAATCCTTTCAGCTAATTTATTTCGTTGCTCATATTTTTTATATTAATAATGACCCCTATTCCAGGAATATATCAGCATAATGGATTTCAATTTTTTTGTGGTACTGAAGGAGATATTTCCTCAAGCATTAGACGGGAATATACATGAAGTAATCACTTTGGTTAAGGAGAACCACAGTATTGAAAATGACGATACGAAGCTCCAGATAATGGCAGATATGTTACATCCCAGTGCCGATCGATGGGATGAATGGGATCCAGTTATGAATCCTCAGCCGTCTACCTCGACAACAGAACTGAAAAATGAAAACTATGAGATTTTAATGAGAATCTTTTCTGATGCTAACCCCGATTACCTGTGGAAGTTCTGCTCGGATCAAGGGGATCTGTTTGATATTGAAGATGCTATTGATGTATTGAGTCAAGGCAAGTTTTTTGTGGAATTTTATTGTCAGGTACTTGAGATACATAGAATGTCATGGAGCTACGAAAACCTTGTAAACGACAAAAGACTAATTTTACAAGACATACATAAAACATTTCCCAGTAAAATACAAGTGCGTTTATGTGTTAAATGGCACATACATGCATTCTATTGGTTAGCGCATTACGATATTTTCCCAGTACAGGGCAGGAAACATTTTTGATTGAACTAACACCAAATTTCAATTTAGGCATGGGTGTCACATGAGGTTTTCGGGGCTCAAAGATGATATAGATTCTTTTGTAACCAATTTTTGCGTATCGTGTAATAGGGCAGATTTATTAGATAGTATCCTCGGTAGTATCTTATAATCCATTAGTGACAAACGGTCATCAATCGAAGGTATATTTATAGATATGATGCATCTGATTTAGCTGTATTACAAAATACGTGTTATCCATATTATATGCTGATGAATTCCTTGGAGTTCGCTTTTATAATATGTACGTACTTATATCTTATATAATACATTTTATTATTGTGTAAAAGTTCAATAAAAGGTGTAAATTTACATCAGTATACATAAGTAGTACAAAAAGATTCCAAGAACACCCCCACATATTCCTTTGATTGTCATTCTAAACTTTTTAGATGGCTATGAAAAAATTGAGAAAGATCCTCTAACAATTTGGGAACAGCTTCAAAACATGCTGCCAGATGCAGATCCATTGTACTTAAAAAAGGAAGCAGTTAGATTAGTTAACTGTTCACCACTAGATATGAATGTGTTTCTCACCAATGCAATCGATAATGGTGGCTATCCTACTATGCAGGATTACTTAAAGTAAGTTTCACCCAACTTTTGTCCTGATTTGTCTTGATAAAACCATAATTCATTATTTACATTTAAAATATCGAGTAAAATTTAGAATATGCATAAAATGTAAAGTATATAAGTACCTACTGGTATTTTCGTAATTCAGCATATGGTAAGAGTAAAATTTGCCGGCGCCTGCTGAGCAACATATTTATATCACTCACTACAGGTGATATTAAGAATTAAGTAGCAGTTATATGGGGCGCTACATATAAAATGTATACAAAATTCACTGACCGCCTAAAGGAACAATTGCTGTTGCCACATATAATTCTCAAATTTTCAATATTCAATCAAAATATCAAATTCCACAATACTATATAACTTACTGGAAATGACGTGATATCTTTTTTTCACTGGGCACAAAGCATGTTTCGGAAACTATAATCGAGTCTGAAGGTTTGGAAATACGTTTACTGGAAAATTTGGAATAATAGTAATAATAAATATGGAAATATGAAAATTATTTTACGAGCATACAGAGAGATCATCCTCATCGCGACAAGGATGAATTGGTGGATATGTGTTCTGATTATACAAAGGCCTTAAAGACAAGTGACAAGACTGAGTTGTAGTGATAATAAAGTGAAAATAGTGATGAATGGTAAAAATAGGATACGGAACTGAAAATATGCGGTTTTTTGTTAATTTGTTATTACTTTGATGATTTTCATTGTTTTTATTTTTTTTGAGAATTTTTTGCTTTATTTTGGAATACAAACACCTGGACAAAATTAGCGCACAAAAAATCCTCCTTATTTCTTGTCAATTTTTCAAAACTTCTCGTTATTTCTTGTCAATTTAACAAAACTTCTCGTTATTTACAGTTTTATAGGTGGCCTTGGATATCCTCTGTCACTGCTGATAAGATAAACAACTCCAATTGTTCGGTAGACGTAACGTGATATTTTGCAAATGTGTGTCAATAAAGAATTTAATTGATTTGGAAGTCATATATGTAATTTGTCCTGTTTTTTTCGTCATTAAGTGAATGAAAAATTTTATTTTGTTGTACTTGGAATAAAGGAATGTCTCGTACACGCAACTTGAGAGAAGATGAGGCAGTGAAAGCAGTAACTCTAGTTAACAAGGGACGTAGCCAGCGATATGTGACTAATTTGCTAGGGGTTACACAATTAACAATTAGTCGAACACTTAAACTTGCATTCAATATCAGCTGTGGTGTTTCAAATATGCATGTAAAAAGCTTCTACTTTTGACATCTATGAGTAGCGCTGACTAGCACAGTTTTGCCGGTCAGTAAATTTCGTAAACATTTTATACAGACCATACTTTTCTGGGGATATTTTACTGACATATCTTAAACAATATTTATAAATATATTTTTAGCAAATATATTTTTAATACATTCTAGGAACAAAAAAGAGTACAAGGAACTGGCAATTTATAAGCATATATTTGACGTAAACAAATTCTTAGAAGTTATACCAGATCCAGTAACATATTTCTCCAATCCACAACGATCACTGGCTCTAAACAGTGACTCTAATGAAACAGATATCAAATACGCATTGGCATTTCTACATAATAAGTATAGGTTCATTAGGAAAAAATACATATACCTATTGTTTGGGTGTTTACATAAAAACTTGATTACAATCTGCGAGAGACTGGATAAGATGAGAAAGTGCATGCGGAGGCCCAGGCCTTTGGAAGAGCCTGATGATACCAACAATTTGGCTCTGCTCCAGGAGGTAATAACATACATTTATATATTTCATTACAATGTATCTAAAACTGAAATTAGTAAGGACGGTTTTTATACTTCTCTATTAGCAAATAATTCTCAAGTTAAATAGAAAATAATTTCCTTGGGTACAATAGGTCAAAGCATTTGCAGGTGTGGGCGACTTGAAGATTGTGGGCAGAGATAAAGTTGGCCTAGTTTTTGCAGTTATGAAATGGGGCCCTAGTGTCTATTTTTAACACGCTTTTATTAGCTTCACCTGTATGTTTAATCTTTGAACGAGATTTTCACTCACTTCAAAACGTCAGATTGAACTTAAACTTTGCACACTTATCAAGGACCGATGACAATACAATAATTTGAGAACTTTGTCCTGAAATCCTCACCGGGATCATCAAAAACCAGGATATAAAAAAAATTGTATCACCTTGGCACATTCGCCACGATATAGAATTTACTAAAAGTTATACATTCATTAAATCTCGGATCACACAGCACAAAAATTAATATTTTTATAGCAGAAAGTAAAAGTAAAAATTATAGTTTAGAAAAACTTAAGAAAAACGCTTTAAAGGGAAACTGAACAAAAAGTAAAACAAAACTAAAAATATTTTCAAGGGAAACCGAACTGAACAGTAAAAAATAATGTTTAACTCAATCTTAACTCAATATAATTGAATGGTTTTTTCTATGTTTAAAATAAGAATAAAGTGATTGACAAAAAATGGTTTTATTGTAAAAAAAGTGTGAGGTGCATGATATTAATTGTTATAAAAATATTCAGAATTTAATTATATTGAGTTACTATATTTTAACATAAATTAATAAATTATATTTTTAAAATGAATTTTCGTGTTATAATTTTTTTCAATGCTACAAAAAATAATAAAAACAACCAGCCGTGTGTCGTGTTATGTGAAAAAATTTTTCTCTATTTTTTATATAATTTTAAGTATATTTTGTATTTCTATGTTTGTCACTTTCTTTCAATTTTTTCAATTGTTAATCACGAAGTGGAAAATCAAAATTTTTCCAACGGGGATCTTTTCTAAAGCCTTTCAGGAATAGCTCCAAGAAGTGAAAAAAATCTAAGGTTTTTAGTTTGACAATTATCAAGGTTTTTATGTTAATTCAAAACTTGAGAAAATAAGTTAATTAACGAATGAATTTCTAGTAAAAATATTTCGGGAAATTTTTTTTCCAATGGATTATTATCGTTTATTCAAGTATCCAAAAGGTACGTGAATTTTTTTGTTTCTTAATATTCATATTTAATGGGTTTAAATAATTTTTATTTCCAGATTTCCGACAACCATTTCAGACACTTTAACAAGTGTCTGGAATGGTCGGCGCGCGCGGATGTTACATCACCCGTTTTTAGCAATATTTTCACCTCTAAATTAAAATTATAAATATTGGTGGTAGAGTTTCAGGAGTTGGGATTTTTTCTAAGATGTTTCCTGCTCTTTAAGGATTTTTTTTCAATTTCCGATATCTGCAATAGATAGAATTTGAGATATTTGCAAAAAAAGGAACCCCTCCTTTTTTTTACTAAACTCTTTATAACTTTTGCCGGCTCCACGTAAAATTTTTCAAAAAGTTTCTAAATGTCATTCCGATTCGAATAATAATAATAATAATTTTTGGTACAGGCTAAGAGAAAATCACCAAAATAGCACTGGCTGACTAGACTATTTATAGCTTAGGTTGAGCATGTGAGTGAGAGTAAGGAGAAGGAAGGGGCGGTAAGGGGATGCAAAGAGACAGTGTCAAAATGTAAATGTACTTATTGTCAATAATGTATTTTTAAACCAATAAACTGAAACTGATCTGTACTTCAAACAATTCAATTGTCCATGATGATAATTTTATTTACAGATTACCTATTTAAAGCATCGCAAACAAATAATACGGACACTAAAATTAAAAGATGAACACTATCGGCTAGCTAAGGAAGAAGCTATAGAATTTAACCTCCTTGAAGTGTGTAAGTGTTGTTATGCTGAAGAACTGATACCTGAGGAATGTTACTTTTGTTTAGAGGGTTGTGTTTTTTGTAAGGAGTGTGTAAGAACTGGCACAGAAACTATAATTGGAAAAGGTGATACCAGATTCCCCTGCTTCTCTTCCTGTAATTCAGAATTTAGTCTTCGAACATTACGGGTATAGAATCTTAGAAACTGGGAAACGAATAAAGTGAATATTATTCATATTTTAGATGGTGCTGCCAGAGAATACTTTTGAGCGCTTAGTTAGGAAAATAGCTGTTGAGGAGATACAGAAAATGGATATGGAAGGTCTAGAGTCATGTCCTTTCTGCCCTTTCATGATGATCTTGCCTATTAACGAAAGGCTATTTAAATGTAAGAACCCGGAGTGCTCTATTGAGTCCTGCCGAGAATGTAAGCATAAGTCGCATGTCCCTCTAAGGTGTTCTGAAATTGAGTATGATGAGGATGTAAGGAGGAGAACTTATATTGAGGACAAAATGACTGAAGCACTAACCAGGTATACTAAAATCACATAAGTGGATAGTTTTGACAGACGACAGTTCGGTTTTGACCAATAGGCATGAGTTTTTTATAGAAGTTCGGCCTGGTTCTGACAAATCGCGCTGTCTATCATAGTCCACCTTATGTGATTATTTTGTAGTGATGCATATTTTCCGGAGATTTTTTCAAGATATTCGCAGATAAGATAAGATAATTTATCGGAGCCAAATATACACAAGTATTTACACACCTCACGAGTTAATGGTACACTGTTAAGATAA
Source organism: Tetropium fuscum (assembly GCA_964058915.1). Taxonomy (NCBI): domain Eukaryota; kingdom Metazoa; phylum Arthropoda; class Insecta; order Coleoptera; family Cerambycidae; genus Tetropium; species Tetropium fuscum. Next base: position 1,590,943 of record CAXKVY010018455.1, on the reverse strand, counting down.
GAAATCTACAAAATGCTTGATATAATAAATAATTATTACTATTAAAAAAGTAAAGGAATAAATAGTTAATAAGTACAATGATAAAAAGTAGTTCTTAACTTTTGTTTTTTTTTGTCTGAGCAATTAGTAGTGGTCAGAGAAAAGAACGTGGATTTGGACAGAACCTGATGAAATAGAACAGAACCTGGCGAGATATCCGTCAGGGTTTTTTATTACAAAATTATTTTGAAAACGGCACTCTTTCCACTTTTCTCTCAATAATGGTAAACATAATGATTTTAGAGAAAAAAGTTTCGGACAAAAGTTGTTCAGCAGATGATTTCACATGAGGATTAAGGATTAAAGAAATGTCAAAAATGTTTTCGTAACTTGTAACTAAGGATCGTAATTTTGTCAATTGTCAACTTAGACGTCAACAATTGTCAACATGTGCAACAAACTGCTTCGATTGCGCTGATTTTTACATGAATTTAGAAAAAATTTTTTTTACTATAAGTCCATTACATTTTTTAATGCATCCCTTCCAATTAACTTAGACATTCAAAACTCGACTGGTAATAAGTAGAATAGCATTTTTTTTTGTTATAACATTAATTTGAGTTACAATTTTCTTATTTTTTGACATGCACTTATAATTTTATTCCGGTAATGAAAGAGAAACTAATAAACATGTAAAAAACAGCGGGAGCAAAATATCCAGAATAGTTATTTTACAAAAATTTAATTGAAGGGCCATTTCGTTTCATAATTTTCATAAAAATACAGGACATTTTTAATGATACTTTACAGCTTTTTTTGCTATACTTTAATTTTTAAAAAAATTTCAATCGTTTTCGGCGCTTCCTAATATACAGCTCGTTTCAGAATATGGAACATCCAGTAGATTGTGATAGATAGTGTCCGGTTTATGTTGATTACAGCTTGTTATATAATTTTTGTAATTTTTAGGACTTGCTACAGTTGTAAAAAGGTATACATTAAAGCGAATGGCTGTAACAAAATGACCTGCGTATGTGGAGCTATGATGTGCTACTTATGTCTCAGCCCCGTTCAAGCCTACAACCATTTCGGTGAAGGAAGATGCCCCCTTTTTAGTGACGATGCAACCGTGAACCTGCAGAGAGTGATTGCAGGTGCTGAAAATGCCAAACGGGAACTGGGCGACGTTCAAATTAAAAATGATCCTAGTGCCAATATTGAAACTTTTTTCAAGTAAAAGGTTTTGCGATGGATCTTGATGGTATTTTCAGTCAGCTATAAGTTTAGCATATTACATATTATCTGTAGCTTCTCTAGACACCAGTCCTTTTTTCGGATCTGATATGGATTACATATTATCAGATTTAGATTAGCCTAAAAACATCACATTCTTCCCCATCCTATTTTAGCCACTTGTTTCTAATGCTCTTTTCTTTTTAATTCATGTAAAACCATTTAACAATCTGAAAATACCAATGAAGATCTATTTTTATATATACCAAATAATCTATGTGCCAATTTTTACATTATCTTGAATTTTGTTGATAAACTTTGAAGTGATATTAAGTTATGTTTAAATAGCGTTTATCACTTTTATTTTGTGCTAGGGGAATTACCCAAGAACCTTATTTCGTTTTACTTATCTAATGTTGACTATATTCTATACTTGTAGGGTAAGTTGGCCAGTGGCGACGTATGTTGATGAACTCTGACTTTAAATAACATGCTCGGGATGAAATTGTTAGACCAGGGTCGATAATTATTGAAACCAAAAAAAATAATAGTAGGAGGGTTTCATCCTACTATTATTTTTTTTGTTTGGAAAAGGAAGGGAATATAACAAAAATGAAAGGAAAAGTAGTTTACGGGAGATCTGAGGTCGGGAAGTGAAGGGGGTGAGTTTTTAAGTGTAAAAAACGGTTTATCTCGAACAAAAAGCCCTCTGACTTTTTTAAAAAAGCAATATTTGACGCAAGAATGTTCGAATGAAAATTAGGGTGCTTTTCAATATTGTCAAAATCAGGTGAAAAAATAAATATTTTAAATCAAAAAAATTACAGTGTATTTGGGACATAAGGTAAGTTTTCACCAAATTTCTTAAAAAAAATTTTTTTTGTAAGAAAAAAATCAAAAACTTCGTTATTTGAATTTTTCACATAAATTTTGAGGTTATGTGAAAAAAGTGTATATACAAAAGTTGTAGATCTTTTTATTACCTACAACTTTGCCATTTAACTTTTTTCCATAGGACTTGTAGTTTTGTGGGAAATCGAGATAAACCGTTTTTTACCTTTAAAAACTCGCCCCCTTCCACTTCCCGACCTCATATCGCCCGTAAATAATTTTTCCTTTCATTTTTGTTATATTCTCTTCCTTTTTTCAATGGGTTTTATCCTACTATTATTTTTTTCCACTTTTTACCATTTTCAAAGGCTTCAGCCCTGGTTTATTTATTTATAACATTTTTCGTATACTGAAAAAATATGTATTTCTAATCAATTACTGTTATCATAATAATTACGTTTTTATATATCCTAAAAGGGCTAGCACTGTTAAATATAGTTTTATGATTAATATAAAATATTGGATAATTTTTAAATTAAATATATTGTTAGAAAATATTTCTTGAAGGTGTTTTTGTCAAGAAATGGTGGAATGCACAACTATTGTATTCAAAGACAGTTTTCAACTAAATGATGTTTAATAATAGTAGGTGTTGTTACTATATGAGATGTGCACTAAACAATGGTTCGTTTCTATAGAATTATATCTATAGAGCAGTGGCAATTAAAGGCGGGCTTAAATAAATCGAAAAAAAAAGAGAAAATGAAAAAACGGATATTTTAAAAAATGTCCAGTGTCCACAGTGATTTCTTATTTATTTATATCGTCAAAAAGGTTTTAAGCATGACTGATGGCAATTTCATTTTTGAAAAAAGCCAAAAATTATTTTTGAAATTTATTACATGCATTTTGTACATGTATTAATGTATGTACTGCACAGCATTTGTTGGGTGTTACTTCAAGGTTTATCTGTCACTCCGCCTACTGGAACAAATCGTAAAACAATGAATTTGACTGATTTTACTTTACTCTCAATTTAGACGTTATTTACAGTTTTTAATTTAAAGTTCACAAATTAGTGTTTGCTTTGTGGTATTTATATTTATCGCATTTACTTTATCCAGATTTGCAGCTGTGTTTAATTAGTTGTCATTGTGTTTCATATGTTTGTCAGGTAGACACTACTCAAACTAAACCTCAAACTTTCAGGTCAGTTTTACAAAGGCCAAATTAAGGAAACCTGGCTTAAGAGTGCATTTTCAACTGCTCTGCAATGTACCCACTAATTTTATTAAATATATATATACATATATATATATATATATATATATATATATATATATATATATATATATATATATATATATATATATATATATATATATATATATATTTGGTATGTTACACTTACTGATACTATTGATATATTAGTTAGTGGTTATATTTTTGTTTTTGTGCTTTTGTGGCCTTTTATAACACCTCGATTTGTTGTAAAATTTTATTTAATGCACTGCAAGTCTTAAGATTAGGGTAGGTTCTAGGTAGGTTTGTATGGATTCTCATACATATTTTCAAAGTGCTGAGAACAATTGCGAATGTTCAGTTCAGAACTGGCTAATTTCAGAAATGGAACAGAGTTTGCCATGTGATTTGGGGACACTCGGATGATATAAATGCTATGCAAACGCTACTCCTCTCTTGTAGATTCTGAGTTCAGGTCAGTAATCAGTACATTTGATAAAAACCAGTACATTTTAATGTGTACTGGGTACTTTTTAAAACTACGATCTTTTTATTCTTAGGCATATGTATATTATATTTAGATGTTTGCTATTAAAAGGGCCTATACATCCCAAAGTAATGTCTGCAATTTGGACAGCTGTGATGAGAGTAGTTGCATGATCTTAGGCAATAGGGCATCAGACAGCAGGGCCAGCACAGACAGAGACACATTACTACAGCAATTACATGTGTCATGTTTGATCTCTGTAATTCTACATCTGTGACTACTGCAATTCTACATCTGGGACATATCATGTAGGAAGGGTCAGGACCAAAAATTACAGATTCCGCTAAAAATTAAATAAGGCTAAATTAGTAAGTGTACTAAGTAAAAATTCTCGTTCTTCCGAATAACCTACCTAATCATTTATTTTAAATATATGCAGGTTTATTTTATTTATACAATTATGTATTGGAGATCTGCGATGATATTTGCGTCGTTTCATGAACTTTGAATAATAAAAATTGCAAAGAAAAATGGTTCAAAATCAATATATACCTACTTTTGTTTGAATTTCCCGCTGTTGTATGCATAATATATGGGTATATTTTTAACTGACTCTTTTTTCAAAATTTGTCGTAAGTGGCCTAGGAATGTACCATGCCACAAAACAATTTGTCCGGAATTTCGCACTAATACAAAAATGAGGTTTGTTATCGTAGTCAGCATTACCTCCACCAAATATCATCAATGGATGTTTTTTTGCCACTTGTACTGCAGTAAGAGATTTTTGGGCCGTGAAACGATTTGTTCCTACATATTTCTACATGGAACCGTTGAGTGAAAAATTGTATTCTCACTAAACGATAAAAGATAGAACAGAGAATTTCCATGGTCAGTGAAACATACTTTCAGTGTGACGTCATGTACCTAGGCAACCAACAATACGTCGGATTCTTTATTAATATTTTAATGCGCGTGATCAGAAATATAGCCTCAAAGACAGGTGTCATTTCTATTTCCATTTGTCATTGATCAGTGGTAAAGGCGAATTTACACTTTGGATGAGCATCGCATGAGATTCATCCGCAGTGAATGTGAAAGATGAAAGGTGGACTATTTACATATTATGTTTATTGTTGAATAATCCATGTGCTCATCTTTCCACAGGAGACATTAAAAAAAATGTTTTACAATAATTTATTTTAATAATGGCAAGTACAAATGACAAAATAGTGTTCTTTCGGTTGTTTGCTGTGCACTGGATGTATATATTTCAAGAATTATGTTTAGACTTGCTTCTGCCCGCTTATCGACGAATCTTCACTTAATCAAAAGTAGATAGTGGCTACTTTGTTCTCTGGTCACTTTGGACGAAATTCAGATGAAAACCAATTTTACACTTTTCACTGCGGATGACTCAATTGCGATGCACATCCAAAGTAAAAAAGGGAAAATTCGGCTTTATGGATCAAGGACCAAAATAAATAAACGCAATGGATTTCGGTTTAATATAGACAGTTAAGACAGTTGAAGCGCGGATCACAACGTCAGCGTAGGCGTATATAATATATTAATCTATGGAGTAAACACAGAATCTGTGACACAGAATATGACAGCTACTCATGCACGACGCACGACACTTAAACGGTCTATTAACTTAATAAGTTGCTCCAAGACTCGGAAACCATTTTAAAGTGTCAACCTTAGCAATTAAACTGTCAACCCTAGGAAAAACTATTAAATGAATATTGAACTACCCGATTGCCTTTCTCCGTTTACTTAGCCTTAGAAAATAAGTGTCGTGTTGACTAAGAAATATGTCTTACACGAAATAATGCTGGGATTATCTTCCCACAGCCCCTCTACTTCAGCATAAGAGGGAGGTGGTTGCTTCGGGACAAACGAAACTGAGGAGGGCATCACAGGTTTCAAACTTGGCGGAGGGCCCAATTTTAAAACCGTTGAGTATGACGGTAACATTTTGTTTGTAGAAGGTCTTCCGGATGGATACTGAATATATAACTCCTCGTGGAGGGCATTGGCTGAATTTATAATACCCACACCCATTGCCCTGAAAGGAAGAAATCCCAAGTAAGTATGCTATATTCATATATCTCACGGTAACCACCCATTAGAATATTTCAGACTACATCGAATTGAAATTTGAAAATTTGGGACTACACGTATAATGTGTCTCAACGGAGTATGAGCCTGGTCGCCGGCCGTAGCATAACGCCGCGCGCCGTAGGCAGCTCAGTGGTTATACGATTGGCTGTGCTCTTGGCTTTAATCAACTGTCTTGGTCAGCCGAGGAAACCTGACTTTAAATTGACACCTTAGGATCTTCAATTCTTTTATGTTGGTGAGGGTCAACTATTTTTATTGTATGATTTTATTTACTTCCACAGCTGATTGTTTGTCTATGTCCCATAAATATTCATTATTTATGTTCACAATGCACACGCTACACACGCTAATAGATACACAAAAATTATCAAAACACGGTAAAATATCAAAAAACGTTAAATTAATTAAAACATCTCAAAAATTCTCAAACTGTCAGATGAAATGACATTTAAGACTTCGATCGTGATAACAAACAGGGATTAATTTTTGTAAAAAATATGATACCGTTTAGTACAATCCCATTATTGTCTGTCAAAATCGGTTTCAGATAAAGAAATATACTATACAACCCATACATAGATATGCGCATGCTTTGGTGTATAATTAATTATAATATAATTATATGTATAATTGGTGAAATATTTATTTCATCAAGCATTGCTAGAGCGGTAGTATCCCAGTCGGTAAAGTGTATGCGTAAAGCTGTGCGAATTCTAAAGGTCTGCCAAGGAGAATAAGTTGTTATGTCACAGGGTCGACGACGACCAGATAATAAAGATACGTGTACATGGCGTTAGGTGCCTCGAGGAGGACCAGTGTACACAATTGTAGATGATTTCCCTTGCTTTAAGATATTCTGAGTCGCGGCACGCGATTAGGCTCATACTTCGGAGAGACGCTTGTAACACTTAAGGCTGACCTATAGATTCCCGCCCACCTGCCCGCCCGGCCGTGGCCCCGCGTCCCGTAAGTCCTCTGACAACAAGCGATTTACAAAATCACGTAACGTAAATTCTGACGCATGAGAATGGTCATGCTCATGTGTGAAATGACACAGTACCGTGATTTATTCACATAGAGAGAGGTTAGTTTAGTTCAATATTTAAATTTTTCCAAAAAAATAAAAGAGAAAAATTATCAAACAAAAATCACAACTTTAAACTGAGTATTTCACAGCAAGAAACATTAAGCGACCATATTCTTAGGAGGGATAGCCATATGCGTAGCTAGCTTATTTTGCTTGGGGGGCTTTTAACTTAGAGACAGAGTATTTTCAGAGGGGGCTATTTTTACACCAGGGGGGCCATCCCCCCCATCCCCACACCTAACTATTCCTATAGGGATAGGTAGATCTTTAAGCCAAATAAACTTCCTCTTTATTAATAAATAAAAATGGAAAATGGAATTTAAATGCATTCTAAATTTATTATTCATTTATGGAGTACCTATATGTAACAAGATAATGAATAGAACTTGCAGTGTTTAACTGTTTAGTGATAGATACTATAATTTACGACCACAAAGTAGATATATTAGAGGAATTTTAAGAAATCAATTAGAAAAAGGCCGGATTTCTGTGAGCAAAATTTTTGCCAAAGCCGATAATTTCAGATGAAGGTACAGTACAGATGAAGGTAACAAACACCTTCATCACGATAATTATTAATAAAAACCCCATTTTCCAAATTTTCAAAATTCAAATCAAAATAGCCTCTGAAATGTTAAAATGGATGGTCACCGTGAAGACCCCCCTGTACGCATACACCATTTGAGTTGAATTTAATTTAATACTATTAAATATATCAAACAATTTTATTATAAGAGGGCTAGCCCTAATGAACAAACTTGAATCGGTAAACCAAAACAAAAAAAATTTAGACTACCTATACCTGTATATGTCGTATGCTCTTTGGTTTCCACCCTTATCGCACTGCGCCCCGAACTCTGATCTTTGAGAGCAACCTGGTCTGTTATAATCGCACACGTTTGGTGGTCTAGAAGCACTCGAAATCCCTTTTTTAAACACCGTATAATCTAGTATTTCGTTCAGGACTTCTTTAACGGTATAATGAATTCTAGAACTTGTGGCGTCAGCGATTTCGCCTCTAATGTTGAATATTTGCCTTGGGGTTAGGATAGCATCGAAACTGTATTCAGGTAGTGATCCTTCTGAGATTGTCGGTTCTACGTTGACACTCCTCTGAGATGTCGATGGTAGGAGCACAGCAGGACTTCGTATAACAGTGCAATCTAGCATTTGGCTTATTACATCTTTTACGGTGCATACCTCAAATTGGGGACTTTGTAGGGTATTTGGCTCAGTTTTGCCATTTGTAGGTGTGTTCTGTTTTGATTTTAAAGTTGGGGATCCTTTGGAAGCTTCTGATATACTTTCCGGTGGTGAAGTCTTTGATGCAGTGGCAGTAGACTGATTATTGTTGGCAGTTGATGGAAGCGGTTGAGCACTTGCAGCATCTGAATTGTCATCTAAATTTTGGGCTTCAGAAGTGGGAGCAACATTATTTGCTTTCGTTTCATTATTGTTTTTGTTTTCTGCCATTGGATAGGTAGTTATAAGGAAAAAAATATATTGTCATTTTTTTGACCGAAGGGAATGTAAGTTACGTCAAATATATTCGACGTTTGTCTCCCAACAGGACGACCTTTGGCTACGGCAACCCAAAACGATCCTTTGCGACTGCAATCGTACTTTTCCGACTGTGCATAATCGGTTAAATTTTACAATTCATATATTTAGTTCGTCATTGGTAGACCAGAGTGATGATGACCTGCACAGCCTTTGCCCATAAAATTTTCACAAACATTCTCCGAATTTATTAATGATTTATAGGTACAGTGCTGAGCAAAAAAATTGGGACCTTATAACGTATTTAAAAAAAAAATTGGTTGTGTACATCTAACTTTAATTTTTGTGACACTGTCAGTTAGTAGCCAAATATTATTCAAATAAAGACAGATTTATATTAGAAAAAAATAGTTATGTTATTTTTCTTCCTCACGAGAGTACTTAAAGGTACGTGTACATGGCACAAGGTCTCCAAGTAGAATTCATTGATTTCCCAAGAATATTTTTAGATTGTTATGTTACAGGAATTTTTACACATGGGGCTTACTTGACTGATCATATAATAAAATACGTGTACATGGCATGTTGCCCCAAGCTACCTCAATTTTACGCTTGCTATTGTAACGGTGGCAATTATGGCCTCAAAAGAATCAACACTAATATAAAGTATGGTGCTAAATCTTCTTTCCAGCTGCACAAGAAGTTTTTCCACAGCAAACAACTACCAGCAAACAACTACTTTTAAATAATAATAGTTACCGCCTTTTGTAGTTACCTAACCACTGCCCAGCTCAATGTAGCCATGTCTATATTTTTTTAAATTTAAATTTATGGAAATTGTTTTATGCAAAAGGACCTCATTTTCTTGTTTGATCTTTTATTGATAATAAGATTATACTGCACTTGCTCGTAATATCCTTTACTTATTTTTTGCCTATTTGTTATTTTTTATCTTCATATCTTTTACATATTTGTCTTTTATATATTGATTTTTTGGGAAAAAAAACAGTAACCATTCTCTGTGGCTCTGACATGGGTACTTACAGAGAGGTTGCAGTAGCATATAATGCATTTTTTCTACGTTCATGCAAAAAACAAAATTTTATTGAACTGCCTACTTATATTTAATGCAAAAACTGGTTCTTTATTGCACTAGTGCAATTAAATTTTTATTACAGGCATCTGTCATTCTACTGTAGTGTTTTGACATAAAGATCACTTGAATTAAAAAAAATTTCGGTTTTTGCATGAACGTAGAAAAAATATTGTATGCAACTATACAAAAAGTGTTTATTGTACTCGACGTGTCGTGGGACACCTCGTAGGACAATTTCACCTCTCGTGCAAAATATTTACTTTTTGTTACATAAATAACTATTAAAAATTAACTAAAAAGAGGGATATATTTGTCAATTTGTCCATTTAAAATATTTTCCCTGTTTCTGTTTCAAATATTTCGTAACAATCTTTGATGGCAATATTTCGATTCACTCGTTAGATACCAATATCGACAATATTCACTATTCTATCGTATTGACATCTTTCTACATGCTTTTTGTAATAATAATTACCTACCAGGTACCTACATAGAGTGGGTCAGTTGGAGTCTGGGTAACATTTCCTGTGGTCTTTCAAATGTCATCTATACATCTTATTATAAGCCTTTGAAGTAGTACTAGTACTTAAACTCATATTAAATTATATAGGTAAAAAAGATGAATATCAATATAGAAATGCTCATTTTTTATGTTATGTTATTATTGGATCGTATTGTGTACCAATGGGATGAATTGTGACATGAAATCATCTCAATTTGCCAAAAGAGACGATAACATTTATGCCGTTGGGAGTTAGACAAGCTTTTCATTAATGTGAGAGTTTATTATGAATCTAGCACATATTGCTTGGAACAGCAAGCTTTTTGCCCACGTCCGGACTGGTTGTCGTTAAACTGCCAGTTTTTCTATTGTATTCTCCCAAAAACGCTCCGCAGTGCTTACAGTGAAGGTGTATCTGGCTTCCTTGAGGCATCAGGAATGGCAAGAAACAGATGGGCCAGCAACTCAACATACACATGGCACCTAAGGAGGTATAGGCCACCTAAGTAATGGAAAATTTGCTTAGTAAAAATATTGAAAAAAAATGTAACAGGATATTACACAGCCACATTTAGGGACCCTTTACGTACGTGATGTTTTATATGTTAAATACCTATTGAAACTACTCCATTATTATGTAAGTACTTTCATAAGGACCAGTGTGACGTTTAGGCGTAAAAACAATGTAGATTTGAGATATTGTTACATAGAATTGGGGCATTGTGTTCATGGTAGATGATCCTGGTGCCTGGCAGTTGTCTTAGTGCTTATTAAGTGAGACCTAAGGTGTTTTTATATTTTTATATGAGAAGTGGGATAGACTCAGTGCCTTATTAGCTTTAATGTAAATTATTTTATGAGCAATGTGATGTGACAATGTGACAAAAATAAATCTAAGGCTTCCGGCAAACGTGAAAGGCGTTCCAAATCGTCCTCACTGAGTTCGTCTTCGAGTTCAACGGGAACCAGAGCAGAGCAAAGCAAAAATGTACGTCTGGAGATAAATAAGTGAACTTACAAAAGATGACACATGCAATGTTAATGTTCCATCTTTGAATCTAACCGAGAATGAAACAATCACCATAATTTATTTTAAAGGTAATCACTGCGTTACCGATTGCGATAAACCTATAATAAAACGTAAACTGTGCAACGTGTTAGGTCACACTCAAGAATAATGCTTAAGTATTTCCAAATCATTTTGTAGTGCATCCATTCAGGATCAGTGAGACATATTGTTACCTATAATATTGCAAAACTAGTCAAGTTTAATATATTTACTGTCTCGTAAGTGTCAAGTCTCAAAGAGTTTATAATTTCCTGGTAACAATTAGAAAAAGTTCTGTTTACAACATTGCGCGACAATTTCTGGACAAAACGACAAAACTGGAGCAATTCATAATAATATATTAAATTAATTTAAAGAATAACTAGAATCTTAAATGTAAACAAATAACACATGATAGAGAACGTTTAAGAGGAAACGCGCCCAAATCGTTGAAAGTGGAAAAAACTTATAAGAAAAAATGAAACTTCCGTTTTTGGACGATTTAATGATTATATCGGGAATCAATAATTTGCAAGCGACTTCTAAATATACTGAGAACATATACGTAAACTTACTTTGTCTCTTTGCTTCCGTATACAGGGCCGGTCTTCCTCACCACATACAGAACAGACCATGTTCAAAGGGCCTGGCTTCCACGTTTCAACTAAAAATTTAGATCGTGATGAAACTTACTTGTTGTAGAAGCTACATTTGTGCGAGGTGTGATACCTGTCGTTTTAAAAATCCCACTTCTGGTCTCGTGCTTTGCTTCAGCTGGACATCTTTTTGGAGTGCATAGTCCCATTCTGCACTGTGGATCTTAAGAATAATATGGCAGCATTAGGTATTAAAAGCATATGAATGAATTGTAACTAAAAACTAGCGAAAAATTATTAAATGTGAATTCATTCATATAGAACTAATTACTTCCTCAATCACGCAGATATCAATATCTAAAGCAGTTAATAAAACTTTTTCATCTCGATACTTTCTCAAAAATATCCTAGAAAACATTTGTCTTGTACTTACTATTTACTATATTCGCTTTTTGGTCACAACGGCTTTGGCATTCAAGGGTAAAATGGGTCATATCAAGTTTAGGATGATTCCTAACAAGATGTTCGCCAAGGGAACAGGGACAGGATGGATTGAAAGGCAATTTGTCACCACATATCTGGCATTTTAGCCAATGATCATCCATTAATATTTACCTATTTTCTTGATGGATGACGGAGCTTCCAAGACATTTTGAGTTTTTGGGACGACTGTTGACTCTATATTGCGTAATTTTACATTAACTTGTGGATTTTGAATCTGTTGTGGTATGGACGGTGAACTGTCAGCCTTGAGGCGACAGCGTCAAAAGCTGCAGGGTTCAATCTTAAATTTGCTTCTAAAATATCTGTCAGTATTACGGGGTTGGCAGAACTCTATTTTAGGGTCTAGGAAATATTTCGATGCTGTATGTTCCAGTGCCATGCTCTGTTGGTGGTACAGCAAAGTCCAACTGTTTGTGCTTGCAGTAATTTTTTCTTCAGCTCTAGTTCATTTCAAAGTAAACCAAGGAATGAATCAATTAACTCTTAGTTATGATAAAGATTACTGAATACGAGTAGAATATCTGTCAATTTAATTTAAGCATCCCTCGTTAGTTTGATATCAGAAGGACACATGAGTGACACATGAAGGAGATTGAAGTCATTAAATAGTGCTAATTTAGGGATGTAGGAATACTAAAAACCATTATTTCTAGTTATCTTTAGAATGGACACGTGAAGGTTTGAGGGAATGGGGCACGGATACATATCACCAACTCTTTTTATTTCAATTTATTTATTTTCAGGCAATTTATTTGCTCTCGCGCGTCACTGGTCGTCCTATCTGAACTTCGAGATTTTTCCCAGTACCTACCATCTACTAGTATTTAGTATGTTCGCGACCTAATCGATCATTATCGTCCTCAATGAAATCTTCTCGGCTCTCGTCGATTCTAATCCGGGCAATTTGACCGCCGCGCCGCCTGTTTAACCATGCTCGGCACACCTCTCTGTGATTCACATTCCAGCACCTATAATATTCCTAGAATATAAATATAATATTATCAAGATCAACCATTTTTTTAAACAATATTGTAAACATCTCAGGTCTTCTCTCCTGTTTTATATATGGGTTTCGTACCTGTGTGACAATCAATTAAAAAATAAAAAAAGTTATGTTTTGTATATAAACCCATGTAAATAAAAATTTGTACAGATGAAAACGTTAGAGGTACTGAAGGGCAAGTACCATACTACTCATAATACATAAACTACTCTATGAGAATATGTATTTTCTAATGTGACCTTGCATCAGCAAGAAAAATGTATTAGGATACCGAGTTATTAGAATCGAAATTTTATTATTTAAAATAACAATTTATAGATAATCTTTTTGCGTTGATGCAGGTATATTGTAACGCCAGCCCGTTAGGCTCACCTAAGGCTTACCTAAGGGGTGGTTATTTAAAAGAGCGGTACCGCTGCCACCAGGTTACTTATATTTTAATTCCGGAATGGCCGCGGAATGTGTAGACTAAATTACTGCCCCTAATTAAGACTCTCCCAAAATGTCTTAAATTTGCCCTCTAATTTGGTTGGTAACGTGGCAGTAGCGGCAGAGATGGACACAAATCCGACTACGGCTTACGTGTCTAGATTTGGGGTAGTTTTCCGCTAGATGTAGTCCTGAAATCAGTTAAAATTAGGCGGGTTTTCAAGAAAAACCAAAATATACGATAAATATCATTCTATTTATGTGACAAATAAAAATTACCCCTAATTATCTTAAGCAAAACAAATCCTACGTTTCCCTCTACAACTTATAGCGCATATGCTAACATCCATATATTTCTCCTAGATTAAGCTAGACAAATAGTACATTTTAGTATTTTAGGCACAAGTTGAGTTGTCTATGTTGACATAGCTACTTCTTGGCACCTATCTGATACCCTTGTTTATACTATTTACTTAAATTTCGCAATCTTTACCTCTTTTAATGGGGAAATTTCTGGTTTTTCTTCAACGTCGACTCTACGATAAATCATCCATCGTTTTGGGACAGACCAAATACTACTAAATAAAAAAACTTCCCTCACGGGACAATTCAAGCTCCGACGCCACTTCGCTGCAAAAACCAAACCTCGCAGGTATCGCCTGAAAAATCCGTCGCATGTCTCGTGCCCGCTGCTCGATAATCCCGTCCGCAAGTGTATATTTTTGGCTCCCGCGGTCAATTGCAATTTTTTCGATCGCCTGATCGTAGTTCCCAAGTCTCCTTTTCAATATTTCTAAACTCACAACACGGCTATTCGACTGTTTATATAAATCTTACCTGCCGCTCAATCTATGGATTGGAAAATTTAATAAACCGGATGCTTATGTCTGGTTTCCCGACTTATTGAACCAAACTTTTAAAATAATCTGTCCCAGTTTCTTAGTATATTCAGCTATTTTTAAATATATCTTCAATTAGGTAGCTTATTATGGTTGAATTTAACCGTCAATCGGTATCATCAATTACCATCCTTTGAAGTGAAGACCATACCTATAGAACGGGCAACAGTGAAATATGATTATATTTAAGGCAAGGTAAATTTAGTCCGTTTGCCGTTTTAGTCCGAAACAAGAGTTCATACTAGGTAGGAGGTAGCTATAAATAAAACTAAATATTACAGCTTTTGATCAACTAATTTCAATTTGGTTACTACACGATTTCAGCATTAAGTCGTAGTAATCTTGCCATGTATAATTGTTGATTGTTCTCAGAGCCACGCTACGGCCGGCACCTAACCTGGCTGTAGTAAAATAATGAATACCCATCGTTGTAAAGGCTTGCCTTGGTCGTATATTATAGCACTTGGCTGGTAATGAAGCTTTTCCCAATGACGTTAAATATACCTTTTTTGACCTTTTCCAACATCGGCGCCAGTATGTAATATAACTAATATACTGATTAGAAGAAATAAGTGATGATTTCTCATATCCGCCATTTCTAAAGTCAACCTGCTACACAATTATATCTCATCAAAGGACATATGCTAATACCCAACTGACACACCGATTTCTTTTTAATTAATTTTAATACACAATAGTGCAATAAAAATGTCCATGATAAAACAATGTTAATAATAATTAATGATAATAAAATTTCTAAAATGAATTACATTAGTAAATTAAGACCATGTTTATTTTATGTAGATTCTCCTATGTATGCTCCGCAAACACTGCAGAAATGTATTGCCTTCTTGAAGGTGGTAGTGAAACAGGGAATACAGCACAGCAACAGCGGTGTGAAGAGCAAGGATGCAATTATGGTTTTTCTGGTAACTACGTAGGTAACTCTTGTAAATCGGGGCGAAACACAATTGGGGCAAGTTACGATCAATGGATCTGTACCAAAATGTTGTATGCCGGTCTTTGGGGTGTTAGTACAGAATTTTAGAGTCTCCAGTTTGGCCAAGGTAACAAACTTTGACGACAAACAATTGTGGATTCTTGCGTTGACAGTTGATCGCCTGAAATCATAAAATCTTCAAAGCCGAAACAGTTTTTCTTGTAATGCACAATGATTTATATTTTGCAAATTCATAAGTAGATTAAATAGGTATAATTTATACAAGAGCAAGTAATGTAATAAGACCTTGATATATAGTCAGTTAATTTCGGTGTTATGTTAATAGTTTGTCGAAAGAGATTAATAACTCTCTTGTGATTAAAAAAATTATTTGGAGAAGTTAAAGCCTCATCATACCTATAGTCTTACGAGTCACGAATAATGCAGGCGGTGGGAAAGATAGCATGAGAGAGGGATGCTGAACTGAAGGTTAGTCAGTCAACTCTATGATGTATACATGATATATGAGCTCGGCTTCACATGTTGCCTATTAATTTTGAGTATTTCAGGCTTACTCTGATTACAATTTGGGCAAGATTATCTCTTGTGCACCCATGTGAGAATGACCATATAGCTGATAAAGCAGATAATGAAACAGTAAAATCATTTCTTCTTTATGGGCCAAGCGAGCTCGTGAATGGTTTGTGCGAGAGCTGAGCAAGCACAATGACCGACTGGAACATTTCGCTAATGTGATCCATGATGTTGGTAATCCCATGTTAACGTTGTCGTTCGTCAACGATTATAGACTAAACAGGATTGCTTATCCCCATAAGGGCAACGTTAGACAATTCTCGTGGCCCCCACCACGCTTTTGACGTCAGCGGATACGTACGGCGTAGGTTCATTGCCCCACCGGTGTATTTCCCGGCGAAATGACACACTACACAAATAGTGTGTCATTTCTACATTAACATCGTGCCTAGAGAAATGTTATCTGACCAAGCATCAATTTGGAATCGACCGTTGGCGCAAAAGGATGCCGGCCGAACTTAACCGCTGACGTCAGATCTTGACTAACAACACGTGGCCGATAAGCAATACTGTTAGTCTATAATCCTTGGTCGTTCGTACCTTCCTTACAGGCAAATTAAAATCAGACTGCGGTCCATCCATTTCAATGGGAGTCTATATCTACTGCAACTTTCCTTTCTCTGTCTACTTTGACCTAACAGATAATAGATATAGGTATATATCACGATTCGAATCATTCATTTTTCGGCAATTATATTTAATTCTACAACGTCGCAGTTTCAAGGGACCACAAGTTTCAAATCAAACTTCAAAGGAGTTGCCGATTGTATCTCACCCTTGGGTTTTAAATCTGAAATACTTTGACACAACCCTAAAATTTACTAACTGTAGTTTAGTTACGTGTGCAATAAATGTAATATAATTTAGATATTTACTACCCTTTTTCTTCTGCACTGGATGAGTATTGATTAATTTTATGGACGTAGGTATTAAATCGAGAAATACTTTCCAATCTATAATCAGGCATTAATTATAACCAGCAATATAAAAATAATAAGAAATGGGGCTTTAAGCACTTACCTAGAAAATGTATTTATTTATATTTTCTTATAATATAAAATTATTTACGATTTATTATAGTACTTGAGAAAAAAATTGCATTCAATTTAATATCTGCTATTTATCAAGGTCGTATTATACTCGTATATTATACTCATATACCTAATTTAGTCAATAATTAATCATCTTCTACTTCGGGAAGTTACAACACTTAAATTTAGATGACAAATTTCAAAAAATTTAATGACAACCAATTTACAGACGTAAACAATTAAATGACAGCCTCTCTGCAGAATTAGGCGGCAGGTGCCCTTGGTGGCTTTTTCAGTTACGTATTTGTAGCACTGCGAGGCTGTTCGGACACTCCACAGTTGTATACGCCTTTCCGGTACGACACCGGATACCCTCTAGTAACTAAATGGTATCGTGTACATTAACTCTAATTTTTTTCTTTCCCTTGTTCAAGTGTTTTTCTTTTATGACAATGAGTTCCCGATGTAGGAAATTATTGAGGTTAGGATTATTTGTTACCGACATTAAAGTAAATCATAATAGTTATATTAAGTATATTAAGAACGGTAAGACTAATTTACCGTTCGAGGACAATGTTTTGTATAACCCTAACCGTTCGTGATGCTTATACCATTTTTTGCACAGTCGCAATAAAGAAAACGAGGTTTTACATACGTATTAAATTTTGTATGTAATGTCAAAAATGGCGTTAAGTAGAAATATAACTGAAACCGAAATCGGAAAAACATGTGCTGTTACAATTTCTGTAAGTAATTATATATTATATTTTAATCTTTTGTATGTGTGAACCGGGCTTAATGTCAGTGATTGTCAGTGATCATCTATGATCTCTGCGTGATTGTGTAAACCGGGATTTATGTCATTGATGTATGTGAAGTAAGTTGTATTTGAGCTGTCAATAGAGAAATATTAAAATTGGAGGGAATTGTTTTATTAAAAGCGTAAATGTGTTAAAAAAATCCACCTTCTAAAGTGCCCAGAGTCGAATGACACAACATATTTCAGTTCTATTTTAAACTGAATTCTATAAAATCCGTTTTAAATCAATGCGATGTTAAAAATATATATTTTGACAATTATGTACTTACCGTTCTAGAACGGAAAGTGTTACTTACCATTTTGTTAGCCTTTGTCGCCAGTAACCGATCATATTGTCGTAGAAACAGACACGGTAAGTGAACGTGATTTATAACGTTTTCTTCCTTAGCTATATTTTTGTACATGATGACTATATTTATTTCATTCTGTTAACAATTTTTGGAAAATTAACATTTGCGTTTCGTAGATTGAATGGATTGATAGAAGTGGAGTTGTGCTTTGTTTTGTTTTACGCCGGATATTCCAATCGCCTTTAAGAGATGGAGTTTATCGCGTAAGAGGTACGCACGTTCCAGGATTCATGTCTAGATGGATTTAATTCTACTTTACATTTGCAATATCTACAGTTAATTTAGAGAAAAACAACACAGATATTCATATTAAAACAGAACACGGCCATAGGTATACACAAAATGAAATGAAAATATTAATTTATTCTGCATTAAATTATGCTTCAATGAGCCATATTACTACGATACTTACAGAGAACGTTCTATCTTCATGACGTAGATGCAAAAATTAACCTAAAATAAATCTAAATTTGAAGCTGTGAAACCATGATTTATTAAACGTTTAGTAAATTCTATAACCGCTAAAAACAAACTGTAGGTATATAAAAATTCACAAATCGAACGACTTATAGAATATAGGAATATTTTAGAAATAACGTCAATAAGTTAATAAAAAAGTCTATAAGTGAATATAGGAAAGAAATTACTGCCGATAAGAAAGAAATGTGTGAGGTTTTTAATGACACTTATTCAAAAGGGATATAACGGCTAAATTAATTGAGAACAATTTAAATTATAAAGAAAATTTAAAAATTAATGTTCCTTTGCCCAAGAATTATTATTGAAGGATAGTATTATGAAGCTGAAAGACAAAAAATCAGTAGGTTTTGTTGGACTTACTCAGATGTAAAAACTAAATAAGTTAGCAAAATATACAACTGAATCTTTCATAATTAATATAGGTTTGGTTTTGAAGAGGGAATATGCGGATGAATACCTAATTATCGTCCTATCTATTCAATTACAATCTTCTGCAGGATATTTGAACGAATATTAAAAACACGAATTCAGAAATTTTCAACAAATTCTATATAATATCTTCCAATCAGTGTGATATTAAATGGAAAGTCAACGTCGGATGGTATTGCATGTCTTACTAAAGAAATTTATCGTTGGAAAATCGACTATAGCTCCTCATTTGGCATTTTCATAGACCTTAAAGCATTTGATATGGTAAGCCGTCCGTTGTTAATTAAAACTCTTGAACACATTGTCAAAAGAAATTTACCATTAAAGAGTTATTTATCTGATAGAAAACAATGCGTGGGTGTAGGTGATGTAGGGAGTTATAGTACAGTAGAATATGATGTCCCAGAGGGTACTATGCGAGGACCTCTATTGTTTATTATTTATGTATATAACCTGCTTTTGTTGGAAACTGATGTTCCTATAGTCAGCTTTGTAAATGATACAGTAATTATTTATTATCGTGACAACAGGAGTAATTTTAAATCCAAAGCTGAAAACGAATTTTTCAAAATTAAGCAATGGCTATAAACTACTAACAATACATTTTGAAAACACTTTGTTTGCTTTTTTTTCGCCCTACAACCAGCAACTACCAGATTACCTTGCATTGAATATAACAATAAATACAAATAATTTTAATGTATTATAATTGCCAAATCTATAAAACATCTTGAAATATACATAGACCAACATCTTAACAGGGATGTACCTTAACAGGGAAGATATTTAAAACAATCAGAGAAATATTAAACTTCAAACAATTAGAAAGGATGTATAAGGATTCTATAAAATTTCATTTTCGGTATGGTTTAATAGGTTGGGATGTAGTATTAAATATAAATGTGCTAAAATTAGAAGTATATCAAAAAGAAGGATTAAAAATTATTTATAGTAAAGACTTCCTCATCAGATCTGCTATATAAAGTAGCGAATGTAACGGACGTTCGATAATTGTTTTGGTCTGTATTGGCTATCAATCAGCACACAGAAAATAATATTTTATCTTTACAAATAAATAAGATTGAAGTGTCTGTTTTAAAGTAAAGATTTTGAACTAAATGCATATGAAAGTATATATACAAAGTATACACTTATTCCAAAAAACCAATTTTTAAAATATTTGTCTGTCTGTTTATCTCTCTCTCTCTGTCTGTTTGTTCCGGTTAATCTCCGAAACACCTGGACCGATTGTGACGGGACTTTCAGTGGCAGATAGCTGATGCCATAAGGAGAAACTGAGGTTACTTTTATTTTAGAAAAATAATTAGGGTTCCGCGCAAAAAGTTAAAACTTTAAAGAAATTGTGAACAAAATTCGATTCAAATATGCATCTAATATAGGGAAGTATGCATCCAATATAAACACTAATAAATAATTAATTATAGGCACCTCCTACCGCTTCCCCCTTCCACGACTTAATGTCACAAAGGCTGCCAGTCGCGCGGGCTCAGAACGCCCGTTAAATTCGCGTGGACGAAGCCGCGGCTGACAGCTAGTTAGCAAATTTATTATTTAACCATACAAATATGTTTACATTAATCTTATCTGTGCAATGACAATCTTCCAGTAAGGTATTTTGATGGCAGGAAGTCCAACGAAGGTTCAGGTGGTAAGCTAGCTATTTGACATTCCTGAAGTTTAAGCTAAATGGCCCATGGATTCATAGGTGTTACTGGTGTCGGTGACCAAGTACAGGTGAGGCTGTCAAGTTACAGATTACAAAACCCTGGTTACAAGGTTGTTACAAAGGTGGTTACAAAGGTGGCTTGCCTTGCACTCTACAGAAAGAAGTCTAAGTCGAATATTGTGTCCCTCAATTAACATTAGGAACGCGACACAGGCTCTAGAGAACACAAAAAGGTGGAAATAGAAAATGGCCTCATGGCAACAAAAAAAAATCGCTCACCTATTTCAAGAAATTGAATCCAATATATCATCGAATGAGTGCGGGTTACCAAACCAAAGAAACACACGACAGTGATTTTCCTATTAAATCCCACATTATCGTGGAAATAACGTATTTATTATTATAATAAAACACTTTTTAAACTTGGAATATGTCGTTATATATGCCAAAACTACTAAACTTGTGACATACATGCCTTGAGATCTAATAATAAATGTTAAAGGAAGAGAGCCGTCGATTTCCCTAATAGATTTAATCAGAATTATGTACCTACAACATCCTTCTGATATCTAAATGGTCAAATGACAAAAGCAAACGTAACAACTTACACTCAATATTATAAGAAAATGAAAAAAACATGTTTCACATTATAATATATAGAAAAAACTTCTGTATATAAATAAAAATTACCTGGTACATTATAATTATTGTCCAGAGCCTTGCCCGTCAGATGATATATCGAGATCACGGCCGATTGGGACCTCTGGAAGAGTGGGAAGAGCGCTGTGCGGACGCTGCATGGAGGCAGTTGCGTCGGGACGGTTGGCGTCGCCTAATCGCTATCCGCAAGACATCTGTTAACAAATAATTGTATTGCTTACGCCGGCTCTCAATTATTTCTCTCGTGTCGTGACTACTTCCAATTTTTTCCTAGCATACGGTGGGTCGCTGTGACATTTAAAAAAGTTCTTTGAACATTTGTGGGATTTGTTTGTTTTGGTTTCGAAACTCACCGGGATCGTAACAATCAGGTGAGTTTTGTAAAGCTCTTGTAGTTAAAAAATAGTTTTTAGTCGAATTAAATGTATTCAGCTTATCATTGGCTCGTCTTCATATGGTTATGGTGTTGGAGCGTCTATTGTCAAATATATTTGGTTTTTAAGATGATTCCAAATAATTTCTCAAACCCTAATTTAAAAGTTCTTATCAATAAAATATACCTATGCATTAAAATTGGTGTAGTTTCCGGTTTTAGAACTAGAATAGTAATAATCCAATGTTTTTTAAAGCCTCTCAAAACACCAATTTTGAGTAGTTCAAGATGATTTCAGGAATAAAATGAACTGTGGGAGGCATTTGTTTGTTTAATTTGCCCAAATTCTTACTCTGGTAATCATCTTTGACTGTCCAGGATCTAAACTAAAATCTAATATCTTTATATTACTTTATGAAAATACAGAATCTTATAGGATTAAGATAAGATTAAGGATCAAATAGGTATAGTTAGAGGCTGTAAATTTTCTTCTAATATTTTTTAGTTGTTATGCAAGATATCTTGCTTATATACAGTGTGTGGTGTGGTACAGAGTTTTAATTACACATTCATTAATTTCATTAGTCTTACTCTACGTATTTTAAATTAAAAAATATATTTCAATTTAAAAAAATAATGTGTTTAGTTTTGGTAGATTGTAAGACTATTGCTAATAAATATGTAAAAAATAAACCGCCCTATAAAAATGGGCTGATGTTCATGTATATCTTGAATACAATTTTTTATCTTAGTTGGCTTAAATAATATGATATTTATGCCTATTTTTTCTGAACTTGGATACGTAGTATGTACTACCTAGTAGTAGTACATAGTAAGTACCTACCTATATAAATAAGCATTTAAAAGCTGAAAAGCATACAATTTTAATTAAAATGCTTTCGAGACGACCCTGTATACGTGCGTATACTTCGTGACTTCCGATGTGACCGGAAGTTAATAAAAGGCTATTATTTTAAATAGAAAATAGAACACCCCATATATTATTATATTTAGGATTCTACATTAGAATTAGAGTAACTTCAACCAAATTTTAAAATTATTTAAACAAATGGTGGTAATTTTGGTTTTATGAAACAAATTCACCCGAACGTTCACAGGGTGTCTAAAAATATGTTACTATTACCATTTTTGAAAAATAACTATGTCACTTTTTTTAATTAAACGCAGCAGAAAGAATATAAAAATCCCCATATATCCATATGAGGTGTTCCTATACCTACCTATTTTCAGCGGTTTCTTAATTATAAGCGTTTTTATTGGATGCATCGTGCGTCGATGAATTCGTCCTTTTTTTAATGCAATATTGATTTGACGTTATGGTCATTCCAGATTTTATTGGTAGTACTACCATGTTGAATGAACCACGTGTCGTCTAATAAAATACTTCTAAAGGGCTTTCAAATCTAGCGTTATTTTGATACTTCCTCAAGAATTTTATCCAGAATGGTTGAAGATACTTCATCCAATGATAATGCAGGATATTCGTTAGACAGAAGCGATTGATGTTGCTGGAACGCACTACAGAATCTTAAGAATGTAATATTCGTGACCCTGAACTAAATTAAACTACGAGAACCCTATATCTCTAATAACATTTAACCTGAGTAAGATCTAGTAGTACAATGTTTATAATGTGTTTTTGATTACGTGTACACTATGCAATGCAATTTATTTTAGCATATCTGGTTCGTTTGGTGGACAATGGATATAGAGTTACCTACTCGCTAGCAATACATTGATTTCATTATTAGACACATAATTTCACGAAAGTATATCGTTCATAGAAGAGATGACTAAAAAGAAATTGGAAGTTCCGTCTCGGCAGAAATGATTCGCGTAAGTCACCGACACCGTCCCCATGAATAATACATAACATATCCTGTTTCGGTATCGGAGCATGGGATTACAAATATTTTTATTTTATTTACCCTCGGATCTGTTCATTTTGTCATTTTTGTCAAATAAATTACCTGCTCTAGTTTCATTAACGTAATCTTCTCTGAGAGCATCAAGTAAAGATAAAGAAAATACAATTTCACATTTAGGTTCCTGTAACATGTTACTTACTCCTTTAAAGTTATATAAAATCTTATGAAATAGGTATAAGTTAAAAACAAACGTTTATCCTGCTTAATAATCTCATAGCCTCAGATTTGCGATCCGGTTTTTCAGCTCCAATATTATTTAAGAGAAGTAGTAGCACAGCCCCCAGAGTTTCCTTGATTGCAATGCACTCATGTTCACTTGTCCATCTCAAAGCAAATATACGCTTTAGTTCAGTATGCTATTTTTCTGGATACATTTAGTTTTGAAGTTTTATAAAAATGCTGTGCACTGATGAGCCAGAATAAAAAAATGTTTAATTCCTGAGTGAGGAAATAAGGGGGGAAAATGATGCTGCCTTAATTGTGCATTTACAGACATCAACAAGTGCCAAATTTAGCATATGGTTGAAACAGTGTACATAGATAGCATGTGGCACCTCTTATTTAAATAACGCTTGTACGCCATTTAAACGACCGCTCATGACACTTGCTCCATCATACGTTGAGCGATACACTCCTTTATATCTAAATTGCAACTTCTCACTCTGTCTTTTATATATTCGAAGAGCTCTAAATTGTCCGCTGCTGTATAGCTAAGAAATCTTTTATATACTGCCCCTCGAAAATAATATCTTATGACAACGGAAACTTGTTCTGTTTTAGAAATATCGTTGGTTTTGTTCACCATGACAGCAAAATAATTACACTCATTAACTTTATTACTAATTTCTTGAGATACGTTTTTGGCGCAAATCGCGATCATTTCATTTTGAATTAAGTGATGTATGTGTTTTGCATTTTGGGGACCATGTTGCAGCTTTTCTTTAAAAAGAGTCTAGATAAGAAAGATAAGATAAGATAAAGGGTGTCTAGATAAGACGTCCAATAATTCAAGAAAATTTCATGCAAAAGGGCACATATTTAGTTGCTTGACAAAAAAACTTTTCGTTCTCAAACTCCAAAAACGTTTCCAGTTTTTGAAGCCGATTGTAAAAAAGAGAGTGTTGGGTTCCCGCTTACTACCAAAATAAGGCACAAAACATTATACACTGTCCTCCAATATATTATATTCAACCCACTTAAATTGGTCATACCACGAATATTTAAAATTGCGCCACTTGTTTCCAAATTTTGTTTGTGGAAAAGCTTTTAGTTTTGGTTGCACGACACTATCCGCCTTATAAGTAGATAAGTCCTTAGGGACTGCGTAATTACCGAAATTTTCTTCATTTTCTGACTCTTCACAAATCCCCATTTCCCATTATAATTCCGAAGCTGATTCGCTGGAGTCGCTGGAACATTCGCTAGCAGCATACTCATATATGTATCAACGAAATTTGAAAGTTCTTCACATTCAGAAATTTCATCTGCAGTAAAAATTAGGAGGTGACGGACCCCGCGAATCTAACCGAGTATTCGCGAAATCCTGGCCATCCTGGTTCGGTTTTTTAATTACAAAACTTAATAGGGTTGCGTTGCGTTTACTCATTTTAAGTAAGTACAGGTAACTTGTAACAAATTATAAATAATATGTATTATGTACATGTATTTCAAATTAGCAAAAACCGGTTTAGGATCAATTAACAACGCACAATGCGAAAGTTTGAGTTAAACTGAGCAAGCAAATAATACCCATACGCATAATAGTATGCATCGTTGTGATGTGTTAGGAAGCAGGTTCCGATCCAAAGGGAACCGAGGAGGCATCATGCAAAAAGCAAAATACCTAATTATTAATATTTTGTTTCACATTATAATTTTGTATAGTCAAATTTTTGGGTGGGCAATTGAGTGGGCACTGCTACCGATTGGGTGGGCATGTGCCCACCCAGCCGCCCCTCCTGGCGCCGCGCCGTCACTGATGGCAACACATAATAGTTAACGCAATAATAGTAGATGTATTTTATTTTGGTACAATTTTTCTGATTGCTACAGACACTTTGATTACCTACCCACCCTAAAAATAGACACGTCTCAGATATATCTGATATGTCGATATATTTGATATCAGAATTCCATTCGATAGCTTTTGCAAGTTTAGGCGTGACATGACGGTCAAGTTCAATGATGACACAATTATAGGCTATAAAGTTAGCATAAATATAGAGTATTTATTAATCAAAACAATTACTTTGTTATGTATGTTTTGTAAATGTTTCATTTCAGATTTGTGTACCAAACTGTGCGAATTTCGGTTCTGATATCTAAAAAAACAGGGTGTAAAAGAGGGGCTCTGGTGATTACGTAATTAAGATCCGGTATACACCAGTCCATGGAATTCACGCATTGACCTTGAATACTTAATAAGCAAAAAGGGTATGAAGGCCCGTTTAGCTTTAGGTAGATCATTTAGATAAATGTCTAATTGCAATACTCAATTAGTTGAGTAGTTGTTTTTGTACTAAAAGAAAATCGAATAGCGCGTGATTCGTTGATGGTAGAGCGAAATTTCTGAGTACCGGGGATTCTGAATTTTTTTATTAATCAATACCGATTAATTCTTTAATTATTTTCTGACAGAACATAAGTATATTTATTTGGAACCAATATAATTCTATATTATTAGCAACATATTTACATATTTATGCATCAGCTAACAGTCAAAGAGCATTTACAAGATACTTTTTCTGCAAAAGCCTTACAGAAGAAGAAGTCGTTGTCCTTGGAAAGAAGCTACCTACGCTCATCTATGCAAGTAAGGAGAAGAAAGATGAAAAACTCATAGATAAAATGCCAACAAACAGGTTTTTATAATTTACTGAACAGCTTTTATATGAAATTATATGAATAGAACAAGTCATTTGATTAAATACCATATACATTAAGGAATAGGTACTCATTAATTGTTGTCTGGTGTAGACACAGTTTTTAAAGTTACTCATATTTTCGTTTAATTATAGTTAGGTAATTTCCGTGTCATATTTTTCAGCATCATCATCTAAATTTGCAGTTAAATTTGCGGGTTTTTAAAGAGGGTGAAATTATGATTTTTCAGTTTTTCGTGAATATCTCAAGAACTATGAGGTTTAGCGCAAACGTCATCCTACACTCAAATGATGTACATTAAATTCTGAATAACAATTGTCACAAGTACCTATATAGAATTATGATAAAGAGAACGGTCTCCATGATATAGAGCAGTAAGGATTTCTTTGTTTTCATTTCTATTCATATATAGATACATATTACACCCATAGTTTGTCATAGGAATATGATTGCAAATATGTCCAATATCAGTTATTAGTAATAGTTCATTGTACCTAGTTTTGCCCTACCCTGGTGCCGAAATAATGTGGAGTGATTCATACATATCACACTACCATCACAATTGAACGGTCTGCCTATTTGCAATGGATCACAGAATTTCTTAGTGTGCAAATTTGTGTACATTCTATAGAAATGCTGGGCAGAACTCATTAGTAACCGGGTCTACCGCTCCCATTGGTGAGTTTTAGGCGGTTCTAAATTAAATTAAATTTCATTGGTCAAAGGTAAAGACCCGGGATTTCCTTGGATATATTGACGCATGCGCTGTTTCATGCATGTATGATTTGGCGCGACAGTGGCGTTTCATTTTGTCTTATGTGTGGTTGATTCGCGATATAAATTAATTATAATATTGTGTTATACGCGAATGTTTAGTGTTTTTATGCGATGGAAGCGACGGATGCGAGTAGTAGTGGTTCTAAAACCAATAATTCCAATCGTAAGCGACCGAATTTGAGAGGAGGAAAACTGAAAATGATCAAAAATGCCTCCTCTAAAATGATACGCCTATGGAATTTCGTTTCCTTCGCACCTCATCTTCCTGAGCCGTCCATATGCTGGATAATGCTGGTGATGAATTACTCCATATATATATATATATATATATATATATATATATATATATATATATATATATATATATATATATATATATATATATATATATATATATATATATATATATATATATATATATATATATATATATATATATATATATATATATACATATATATATATATATATATATATATATATATATATATATATATATAAATATATATATATATATATATATATATATATATATATATATATATATATATATATATATATATATATATATATATATATATATATATATATATATATATATATATATGGAGTAATTCATCACGTTAAGTTACAATAGATTTCTGATTTCTATTCGTTTTTTATGTTAAATCATCCCCATAATTTGTCCTTATCTCGTTAAAAAAAAAATATATATATATATATATATATATATATATATATATATATATATATATATATATATATATATATATATATATATATATATATATATATATATATATATATACATATATATATATATATATATATATAAATATATATATATATATATATATATATATATATATATATATATATATATATATATATATATATATATATATATATATATATATATGGAGTAATTCATCACGTTAAGTTACAATAGATTTCTGATTTCTATTCGTTTTTTATGTTAAATCATCCCCATAATTTGTCCTTATCTCGTTAAAAAAAATATATTCACAAATCCGGGTGTAGCACAGTACACGTGATAGAATTGAATACTTTTTTACCGACCCGTTGAGAGAGTGAGAAAGAGAGAGAGAGAGATGGGGAAGAGAGGGAGAGAGAGAGGTATTGTACATATTGACTTTATGGTAACTGAAGTGTGACACATATATATTAGTAATTCTAAATGGTGTAGATAAAAATATAGCATCAATCGTTGTTCCTGTTCCTCCAATTCGTCTATTGTAATTATGCTTGAAATAGATTTGTGTGGCAATTAATTATTTAGTTATGATATTACGTTTTGACCAAACAGGCGCGTAGCTGCTTGTCTATACTGTATCCAACGAGAGAATGGACTTGCACTCGAGCGAAAATTCGTCTGTTTTGGTCAGATCTCCGCCCCTTAGAACATTAGTTCAACGCCCTCAACGTCTTAATTGGCTCAGCAGGTAGCCAGGGCCGGCGCCTGGGTCCGATACCTACCTGGTACCTAATTATATAAAGTACCTACTACTGCCTACCTACCTATTCACAGTTTGTGTTTGTAGTCTCGCAAGTACGGTTATTTTAGTTGTGTTGTTTACGATTGTGAAATAAGTTTTAAATTATTATAAGAATGGCAGCAGCCAGAGACGAGATAAATCCACCATTATCGCCAATTCAGAAGAATAAAAGAGGCCAGGTAAATAAATATAATAATAAATATGTTTTATTTAATACGTATACTATTCACCACCAGTAACCGTGGTCAATGATTTATTTTTGTTTTTAATTTTAGGTCGTGCATCAAAGTCAAAAAATAATTATAATAAATTTATATAATAAATTAAAGGAAGACAATCCGCAAATGTCGTACGAAGAGACAGTTTTAACACTAACCAAACAAACGGGCATTGGAAAAACTACAATGAAAAAATTTTTAGCAGAATATAATAGAACCGGTCAGGTAACGGAACCAAATTAAAAAAAAAGCTGTCAGTCTTTTAAAGAAAAGATCGACGATTTCACTAAAATTGCTATAAGGAGAAAAGTACACGAGTTCTATCGAAATAAAGAATTACCAACAGTAGACAAAATTTTGCAAGTAGTAAATGATGATGGAGATCTGCCACAATTTAAACGATCAACATTTCACAATGGTCAATTTCACAACATTTCACAAATGGTCAAAGTGATTCTGATAGCAGCGATACAGACTAATTTAAATTTATAATTATATGAAACAATATACTATTGTTGTAGCTAAATATTAAAAAAAAATAAAAAAAATAAAAATATCATAAAATGTCTATTTTAGGAATATTTAGGGTTTATATTACTTTCATAACGCTCATACATTTATAATAAATTTATGTTAAATAAATAAAATGTTTTCATGTTTTCAAAATAAAATTTATTTCACCTACTTACGAATTTATTTCATCGAATGACGGTCCTGCGTAGCTCGTTACAGAGCCCCTTCTCTTTAGTCGCCGATGCGCAAAGCAAGTCCATTCTCTCGTTGGATAGAGTATAGTCTGTTTGTTGGTCAGAGGTGCATGTTTACTTGCGCTTATACTATAGTCTGTGCGATAGTTACAGGCTTTGATTATTAATGTTCTGTATTTTAGTTTAACTCAATATATATATATATATATATATATATATATATATATATATATATATATATATATATATATAATGTGATGCTTATGCAAATTTGGTCTCCCCCATGCGTACCTCCCAAGCAGAATTATTATTTGGCTAATACAGAAAAATTCTTCCCGCTTCAGCCCCATAATAAACATTTCATATTACTTAATTAATTAAAACGGATAATGTGTAAATTTTTATTTATGCTTGCTGGGATAGTCAAAGTAAATTTAGGAAGCTATTTACGTAATATAAACTTAATAAAATCCCGATGTATATATAATATGTGCACAAAGGGTGGGCGCCATCCCTTGCTTATCTTAATTACATATTTTCAAGTTGGTCCCCACAATTCGAGCCTGACGGCGAACGCAAATTTGCACCCACCTAATCGTAACTGGAAACTGGATGGTAACTAGTAAGAAGGTTTTATAAGAGTGTTGTTTAGCAGCCGCTAAAGTGGGGGGAAGTGTATCCAAGTTGAACATAGAATGCACAGGTTGTTTTGAGATCGTCAGCAAATAACATTGGTGGCGGAAAGTTTCCAAATCGTCGGTGTTTTTAGATACAAACATGGAAAGGACAAAATGTTTTCCAGCATCAGCCACTGTATTTGGGTCTGCGTTTGGATCATTGAATGTAAGAAGATTCATATGAAGCGCCTTGTTAGCTTAAACTTTTTTAAAGGGCGCTTTTATCTTTTTTGTAAATTGTTGAAACAACAAAGCTATATTCGCCAATCCGGGAAATTATGGAATATATAATAAGGAACCACTTGGCGTTGGAGAGAACTTTTTTTTTGAATGTGTCAG
The DNA here is from genome assembly GCA_964058915.1 of Tetropium fuscum. Lineage (NCBI taxonomy): Eukaryota > Metazoa > Arthropoda > Insecta > Coleoptera > Cerambycidae > Tetropium > Tetropium fuscum. Next base: position 1,559,952 of record CAXKVY010018455.1, on the reverse strand, counting down.
TTTGACCGATTTTTGTGTTAGTTTTATTGTACTAATAATTGCGCTTAAATATTTGTATCAATGACCAATATTATAGTCATTTGTGATTCCTGTACTTCCTAGCCTTACTAGTAGGAATCAATAATTTCCTTCAATTGTATAAAAGTGTATAAATTGTATACATATATATATATATATATATATATATATATATATATATATATATATATATATATATATATATATATATATATATATATATATATATATATATATATATATATATATATATAAATAATGGTCTAAAACTACGGTATAATCGTCAGCTCATCTAAGATGGATTGCTGCGGGATGAATCTTTTTATATATTAATATTAAAATAGCGATGATGTGCTACATTTTATAATTTGGAAGAGAGCCAGACCACAAAATTACCCGAAAGTACACCATATAATTTCATTGCGATTTTTATTTTGCTTAATAGGTACATATCTAATCTATACGGTATTCATCAAGTCGATTAGAGTTGGTGAAGCGGGAATTTGCAAATGAATAGGCTAGCTTTTTTTGACAAAAACCTATATAATTTCTGAGTTACTGGTCACTACTAATTTTAGAGACTTTCTTGAACCTCTATTTTTGAATATGGTAGATATACGAAAATAAACTACGTGAGTTCAGGGTGACTCAAGATCATTATTCGCATATTGTAAACTATAATTAATAAAATCGATATTGCGAGTATCTTCCCTTATGAACTTGTAACTTACGAAACACACATGCCATCGATCATATTGCTATAGCTGTTTATTTGCTTAGCACCTACACTAAAACAAAATACAAATTTTGAAAATTTTACTTTTATTTTTAATATGTTTTATATTATTTATAGTATAGTATTTTATATTTTATATTACTATTACACAGTCCTATGGCGGGTGACGGCACCGCCTTATGAATTCGCATCGAGCATTCTCGTTGCCGGGACAACATTTCTCCAAACATCGAGGTGTGGAAGACTGCAGAAATATCGAGAAATGACTATTTTACATATATAAACCAGTGCCGGCGGCAAGCAGTTTAGTTGATATCTGATACGCGAATAGTGAATATCGAAAAAAATTATAGTTATAGTATAATTTATAGTATAAGGTGTAGTATAACAGTTATAAATTGTGTTTAGCAGGTGTGTAACTACTTAAGTTTTCTTATTGTTAATTAATAAGTTAATAAAGTAAAGTAGAGTAATAGAGTAATAGAGTAAAGTTTGTACTTTACTCTTACCGAATTTGAAGATTTTGTATTTTTTTACCACCCCGTATAATAAATATAATTTTTGTCGACATTACTTTAGACAAGCAAAAACTTATATAATGTAATAAAAAATAGCGTTTTCCCAAATACTAAACATTTTTTGAGATTTTGTAATTTGTGACCACCGCACCGTATAAAAAATATGATTTTTGTCGACGTCGTTACCATTTTTTTGGGCAAGCAGCATTAACGGAATTACTACTTATACTTGAACAGTTTTGATATTACAGGTAAAACTAATATTCATAAGATTAATAATTATTAAACACTAGTAGCCAAGTGACCCAGGCAGCTTTCACGATCGGAAATGATGCAATGTATGCTGACAGGTGGCGGCTTGGTCACACACAGTCCCTAAATGTTTATAAACATTAATGCCAGCCGATATGATTTATATTTTCATGCTAACATTGTCTGTAACTGAATGAACCATATAACCCAAACATATACATAGATAACAGCGGTAGTTTTAATATATCTATATAAATTATCGTCTTCTTGTTTCTATATGAGTATTTTTTATGATATTATGATTAACATTTTGTCGGTAGTAAAACAATTGAATTCAATATGATGTTGTTCTTTACAAATTATAAATATTAAAAAAATTGCATTTAGATACATAAATATGAGATTTGTAATATCAACCATCATTTTCCTTCATAACCTGGCATATCCGAAACTGAACTCAATCAAGGCCTCTATCACATCGTAGGCCACTGACCGACCACAAACAATTTAGCGGCCTTTGTTTCATTTAGGTAGGTATTGTGTTCTTAAAAGGTATGCGATATTGAACGAAATGAAACACAGCAAGGATTTCAGGTTACTTAGAGCCTGGGAGCATAATAGGATCTATAATGGAGCCATCCAGTCTATCAATAAAATGTGATGTTATGTTATAGGACCCATTAGAAAAATTGACATTTTATTTTTCACTCACCCTATTTGGAACTATTATGATGACGCTTTTATATCCAATAGACGAAAAAGTATCCTTTCTTCAAGCTCAAATATACATATTTGCAAAAATTGGATTTTGTAGACTAAGTGAACATGTGAGATAATCTGATTGGTCTAAAGTCTAGAGTAGTAGAAAAAAAATTAATAAGATAGCCATAGATGAACGTATACCGCAATATAATCTGAATAGAAACCTAAAGGAAAAAACATCGATTTGTAGAGTAGCCAGCTAGATCTCCCGATATAATTCCTCTTCCTATAGTCTTATGTGGTTACCTTAATTCTCAGATTTATTTGAGGGCATACGATAATATTGTGGAATTATTAGATACTAAATACGAGGATACGCTAATTAATACACATTAATTAATTGATTAATTAATTAATTAATTGATTATTTAATTATTTAATTATTTAATTGATTAATTAATTAATTAATTAATTGATTAATACGAGGATACGCTAATATTAATAGAGATATGAGATTGATATTAGAGCGACTCGACCACAAGTCGAATATGAGGTATTACGTTAACGTCCCGTAACCGTTCAGTTTACCATAATTATATATACGTTCGTTTTTGTTCGAAATTTAATGTAGATAATTTTGGTACAGGATGACATTTGTGCCAGGCCTCGTAGTTTTCGAAATATTTGCGGAAAATTGTGAAAAATTTCCCCTATTTCCCCCTCTTTTCACTCCCTCTTACTGAAACCCGACGCTCGTGGTCGTGTACTTTTTACAACGTACTAAGTGGAGAGTATGAAACCATCTGGCGTTGAAGAAATCTTTTTTTTTTAATGTTTCAGTTTGGCCAATTTTTGTGGTAGTTTTACTATATCATTTGGAAACGTATACTTATTAATTTGGTAAACGTCGTCGGTAAGTAAATTAATTACGTCATCTTAGACTAGATACCAGTACATAAATACCGTCCCTTGGCAGCAGACATTGTAAATAAACCAAAAAGCTCGATCGCGCAAAATAATGTATTATAATTTAAAAGTCAAACATCTTTGTAAATTGCCACGGTAAAGAAACTGAAACTCATTTAAGAATCGCGACAAGGCATATTATGGGATAATTGTGTTCCGAATTTTTTTCCTCGGCGCTCAGTTCGGAAATGTTATTAATTATTTTATGCAATATAATGTATCCAGAATATCGCTTTCGCCATTTAAGATACCTAAGGATGAAAGATTTTCGTTATTTACAGACTGTGTTAAATAAGATTATACTCGTTTCAATATACGAGTAGAAAAGGATCTTTATCCAGAGCCTTACTAATAGGAGTCGTAAAATATAAATTATATTTGAAAAGTAGACAAAATATTGGTGTCAATTAAACAATTTAAAATTTTTTTGTGGGCTATGAGAAATGTTATTTGATTTACAAAGTTCTTTAAGTTGTATACATTCAACCAGGGAAAATCATCATCCGTGCTACTTAAAAATATTCGTTTGAAGGTTCAGCAAGAAAAAAAAATATAATCATGTGATTGTATTATTACACAATCATATTATTTTATTCACTCACTTTTAATTAATAATTTATCACATATAGAGAAAAAAAATGATTAATATTCATAACAAAAGTTATGCTTTAATTTTCCATGGGAAATTGAGCTCCCACCCAGTTTAATTTAGCTCTGGAATACGCAATAATGCAAATAGATATCGGAAAAGAAAACCTACCAAACAACAAGGTCTTACAGCTGGCTGCCTATACGGATGACATTAATATTATGAGCCGAAGGGCAGACGCGGCGCAAAGCCTATTCAGAATTAAAAATACGTTCCAAATATATCGTTCTTGAAATTAACTCTAGCAAAACTAAAACATTAATACAAAAAAGGGGTAATGGAGACGCACGAATCATACTGATTGAGGTATATACAAGACAATATTGAGTCAGTGCATAATTTCACATACCTGGAACTTGGAAAGATGGAAATTCGCAGAAGAATAAACATAGCAGCCAATAAAGCCTAATTCGGAATGCCCCCCCCCCTCAGTACTAAAAAAATCCAAAAACGTACACCGTAATAACAAGCTGAGTTTACAAACTAATAATAAGACCTATCGCAAGTTATGGAAGTGAAGCTTAGATCATGATGGAAAGAACAAAAAACATCCTATTACCTTCGAAAGGGAATTGGGAAATATAATGGGAATAATATGTGGAGAACCAGATTTAATGATTTAATCACGAACTGTAGAATATTTTTTGCGTATGTGACGAGAATGGATATAAGATGGAATGGAAGATAATCTGGAAGAGATATAATGGAATTGAAGATAAGAGCTTGCCCAAAAAAATCTTAGACATCCGAATGCAAAGGAGAAGACCAGTAGAGAGACCCCAGAAACTCTGGGAAAATGAAATACAAGAGGATACACGCGATCTTCTGGGCATTCCAGTGTGCGGAAGAGCGGCATTAGATAGGCAAGTATTAAGACAGAAAATAATAGACGCCAAGGTTCAGTTTGGGCAGTAGCGTCATGAGAAGAAAAAAGAACAGGTTTCTTGTGTTTGCTAGTGTTGTTTTTGTCAAATAAAGAAATATTTATAACAAGAAACTTCCTTTAAGAAAATCACATTTCCACCCTTGCATATTAAATCGGGGTTTATGAAACACGATGTGAAGGCTTTACCGAAATGGACTTTTCATGGGATTTCATGGGATTAGCAGGGAAAAACCGGAGGTATGCGAACAACATCAACGAGAGCAATGGAGGAGACGTTGTGTCCTCCACCACTAGACTTACATCTAAAAGAAGTGGCCTTGACTACCATGGCTCGCCTCAAATCTATTGGTATACAACTAAATGCAAACTATGGCCAAGCTAGATGTCGCTAATGGACCGATGCTGTTAAAACGATATCCCTTTCACAGGCATGTGCAGATGGTATTCCGCCTCGGCTTTGATAAACCCTGCGCCATACAAACTAATGGTGAATATGATACTATGTATCACAGACATATTTCAGACGTGGTACCTATATACTCTAGAAGTCTGCGATTTCAGTGTAAGTAGACTATTGATAAGAATGCCAGTGTAGTGCAAACATAACTGGCTGGCATAACTATATTGCTCGTAGACAAATAACGGACAACTATGGAAAGTATCGTATCAAGGAAGATGGAATGGCCGACTACTGTTGGAGTCCTCAGCGAAACTATCCTGGTAAATCTATCGTCCTAGATGCTAGATAGTGGTGTAAAATATTTTTTAAGTGATATAAGGACGCCAAAAGAGGGTATTTCAAATAGTAGACAGTTAAAAATCTCGAGCAACAAAATGTTTGTTGGCCTATGTATTTAAGTGTAATTTAATTCCACCTTAATACAATATTCCACTTTCATACAACCTTTACATCTGCTTACTGTACATATAACAAATACATTTATAAAAAATAAGAGATAAAATATGTTTTAACCCTGAGCGTTTTCATTAGAATCGTATAACCATACCCAACAAAATACGGACTAGTGTAGTCTAGTCTCTAATTATTATGTATTACAAGGCTGCCGTGTTAGATTAAGGAACCCCTATTGCCTAATTAATTTACGCCGATTAGATGTCGTGTGCATTCTTAATGAAAAGACATGCAATGGCTGGTTTACAATCTTCATTAGGTTATAATCAATTATTGTAACGTATTTTACGTTAAGTATGTCAGATGACTCCTCTGGGCGTACCCATTTGTTTTCGGAGATCCAATTTTAACATCTGCGGAAGATTTCTTTCTATGCCAAAAATAAATAACAATAACTTTTGTTTGATATAAATAAATAATGAAATTACGCTACATTACATATACTAAACGGCGAGTCATTATATACGTAATGGTAGCAAAATAAGTAAATATTATTTGAATTTGATCAGAGAAGATTGGTCAATGAATGAGCAAAGAAGAATATTGCCAATTTGAATTCAGATTACAAATACTAGAGTTGTGAGAATTAAAATTTTTTAATACGCTTATAGTAAGCACTATTATTTTAATTTTTTAAATGCCCATACAAAACTACAAAAAGTTAAACTTAGAATTACTTTTTAATTAATTGTAACCGAAGTACCAAATCAGTAGTAAATGAACATGAGTACCCAGTTGATGAACAAAGATAAACTAGCAAGTGAACATGATTGATTCTTTTTTTAAAAATGACAAAACATGTACCTAATGCCTAGGAAGAACATACAGTAAATAGAGTTTTTAAAAAATAAATTTTAGAACCCAACCCGAGTATTATATCCGTGGTGGGTTCTGAAATTTTCTTAACAATATGATTTTTGTTGTACTCAATTTGGTCGGGAATGTCTGGCCACTTCGGTCGCTGTTTCTTTACTTTTTCATTACACTTATTTCGTCTTCTTCATCTTCAACGTTTTCTACACCTGGGTAATACTTCACAGTGATGGTTTCGTCTGGAAAATCCTCATTTTCATTCTCTTGAGCACTGTTCTTCTGCGTTATTTTATTTATTTATTTGGTGCTTGGTCATTCTCATTTTTTCATTATTTCCCTTTACGCCTTTTTTTCATCAACATTCTTTTAATTTTCTCTATTCAATAGTATCCTTAATTTGGTCTAACAGTCTAGCGACTCCTCGTTTCTTTCCAGGTGAAAACTTTTTCTCTATTTGTTTTTTGGGGTCCTTCTTCCTTCTTCTTATTTTTATTTGTCTCTCTTTATTCTTTTTTGTCCTCTTCCTTATTCGTATTTTTTCTCTGTGGCTCATTACGAAACAGGATCATTTATTTGAAGTAGTAGTAAAAAGAAATATTTTCTACTATATGAAATACCGAAATAACTTTTACTTTAAAAGCAGTCCTGACCATCATAATATTGTTTAGGAATATTTTGTAATTTCTTTGCCACTCGGTTGTGTATTATATTGATGTAAATACGAAACGATTATTTGATCTCCTTACAATTGAATATATAGGACATATATTGAGTATTATGCTCATGGGCGATGAATTATTTTGGAATAGGTGAACGAAATCTGAGAGATACTGTAAAACGTCTGAGATATTTATTTATTTTGTTTTCATGAATACGATTCATTACTTTTGCACCAGTTCACATTGTATCGGGAGATAAACAAAGCCGGCGAGGTAAAAACTTTTATCTGGAAACCATTTCTCATTCTTTGCTGTAATACGTTACGTAAGCTTTTGCTTTGTTTTATTCATTTTGAATTTCCTGACTTTTGAGGAGGTAATAAACAGCAAGAACATTGACTTTTGTCACCCTCCGCCAGAAGTTCAACTAGGAGAAAACGACGACATTTCTACACAACAGAAATGCTTAGTTACATGTACCGGGTTCCACAAATAAAAATGCCTTTCATTACCTCTATGCTATTACCTCTATGCTATTACCTCTATGTAATATATAGTACACAATAGTACACATATAGTAATATAATACACAGGTCAGGTGGTTTTACTCTGCTCGAAATTCTCAATTTACTTTTTAAAAAATGATCTTTTGGCTGCTTATCGAGTATATAGTTAGCAGACTTAATTACAATACTTCGGCTACACATTTCATGACCGATATACTTTCTTGACTGGTTTTCTTTTCGTTTTGAAAATATTGTAATATATTTAGAACAAGTCTCCGAATTTATACATTTAAAACTTTATTACAATTGATAATTTATAACATTGAGTACCATACACCCTACTAAATATAGCACTTGAATAACCTGGAACCACTCCTGAATTTATGTTTAAGATCAATATGAAACCACACCCCTAATATTTATGGTATTTGCCAATAAGAATAATAATTTGCAATAGTATCGTACATATAGTGTCGTACATATCCATAAAATAGTGAAAGCAACAGGAAATCTTATTACAGATAAATCTATATTCTGTGAGAAACGAATTTTGTATCACTTTTTAGGCTTTATCCTACTTTTATTATTTACTCATTACTTCCTTCATTTGTTACATTTGTCCATATTATTAGTATGATTTGAGGAATCTTAAAGGCACAAATATATCCATTGCAAATCATTTATATCCAGAGGATCAAAAGGAAAGAAAATTTTTATCTCTTTATCTCTTAACAATCTTTATCTTGGACCGAAATGACTCAATAGTTTACCAAACAATATATTAAACGCCAATACAGACAATTGATTTAAAATCCACGTGAAAAACTACTTGTTGTACACACCTCGAAATATAATGAGTAACGTAATTAACAATTGTCTCTATTAAATATTATCTGTAGTATAATTATATATCTCTGTAATAATTGTATTACATTGGTATGTTTGTTCTACTTCATGCTAAAACACTCGGAGTAGTTTCCACAAACACTAAAACACTTTCACTTCGCTCGACGTGTGTTTCGCCAACCAAGTTGACATCATCCGGAGACGATTAAAACGTCTCGATTAAAACAGTTTTAATCGTCTCCGGATGATGCCAACTTAATTGGCGAAACGCGCGTCGAGCGAAGTGAAAGTGTTTTGGTGTTTGTGGAAACTACTCCGACTGTTATAGTTACATCAAAGGTTCCAGCCCTATCCAGTACTACTTTATGCTGTATTATTATCTTTATTTATATTATCGTCTTCATTTATACTATATTTATTGTTATCTTCATATTTATGTTTTATATTATATTCATATTTATGTTTTATATTATATAACCTGACAAGGTTTACTTAAGGGGATTATGTTTATTTATGATTCCTTTTTTATTGGGTAAATAAACTATTATTATTATTTCAATATCAGTGTCAGTATCATTATCGGTATCTAGAAATTCTGTAATATCTTTTTATTTTATCTATTTTCAATCATTTGAAAAATTACACGCCTCAAGTGCTGGAATTGTGACCTAACTTTTATCTACTAAATACCCCAATATGTAGTTATTATTTGATTACATATATTTTAAGACTTTCACCATGTTAACTAATAAGATTTATGCTACACCATCTGCTAACAATATAATAATATGCTGTATATCCAGTAATAATTTTTGTGAACATTGTTTTAGCAGTGGCTCCTGTGGACCCTTTGGTACTGGTCGAATCTGATATCTCGATACATATATGGTGTTTTCCGGGCTACAGTTAGGCAAAAAGTGCCAGATACAGAATATGGAAATATGCAATAAAGTATAGTAATAATTTAATTTAAAAGATTATTTAATCTAAACTAACTTACTTAACCTAGATTTAACACTAATATTATTTATTGATAGCTGGTTGTGTTTGTGTACTATTTTAGGTAATTTTCTGATCCTATACTAACGCGTTAATTAATATAGCATGACAGAAAACTAAAAAAATATTATAATAATTATAAAATTATTTAGCAAGTCGGTATCTACATAGAAATATCAAATGTAACAAACCCAATTAATGACCGATATTTCACACTGTCAGCTGTGCGACAACGTTTTGTAACAGCGTGAAGTTTACAGATACAGCTTCGGGAAGTATGTGGTCTACAAACTAGTGGGTAAACCATTAGACAGCGACTTAGAGTATGAAATATGAGACCAAGAGTTGCTGCTCGAGGTCCAGCTTTAAATAGAAATCACCAGGGGGCTGGGCTAAATTTTGCCACAGAGCATGTTAACGGAATCGTGGCTCTACGGGGACGCGTGTTATTTACGGACTCCGTCTTAATTTTACACAACTACGTAGTAGATACCTTGTATCTGGTAATTAGACACCTTGGAAGACGTTGGGCGCAAATTTGTCCAAATTTGGGAAGAATTGGAGCGAAATGAAATAAGATCGCCAGGAGTTACTCGTGGTAGAGGCGGAAATACGAGCTATTGACATTCCTTCTTTGCATCTTCTCATTTCCATTTAATTGTTTGTTTCAATATTACCTTTAAGTAAAAACATGTTATGTTATAAAATTGTATATATCTGGTACTAATAAAGATAAAAGATAATAAAGTGAATATAGAGTACGATTTAAATTCTAACTCGCTGCTCGCTGGTGTAACTGTTGAACCACGTGTATTGGAAATTTACTGGAAAATCATGTGGCAATTTGTATATAATAAGACTAAAACTGGTATTAAAGGGGTGCTATTTCTTTTGAAAAAACAGTAGAACATTCACATTGTTGAATAAAGAGGCTATGATGCAAAACAATCATCGCAATCTGACAAGAGGTCTAGACAAAAGTTACCTTCAAACTTTTGGTTATTTTGTGGTGGTGTAATAATTTTTTGCAGAAGTGTATATTTATCTATTTTAATACACATTGCAAATAATGTAAAACGTTTATAAAAGGCACACGTTTTTTGGAATTGTGGCTGACTAGCCCATGACATTATATTATAGATCAGTATGAAATAAAGTCTTATTCGTAGCAGGTCGGTATTTACTTATTTATATTAATGAGAAGCACAAATAGTTAAACAAAACATATTTGTGACGAGGTATTTCATTCAGGAACTTACCTATATTTAAGTGCAGTGAAATTCTAGGTGATTGGGGTAGCACTTTATTAAAACTTTTCGTTTTTATAAATTTTGTAAATTGCTGAATAAATCGACAGTTGGACTTTCAAGGATCGTTAAATTTATTTTACCGTAAATATTCAGACCTTTTTTATTTAGGGAAGACTTTATTTATATTTAAGACGCATTTAAGATTTTTTTATTGCAAATACAATAACAGACGAGAATCGTAAAAAAGCTATTCTTTTAAATACATTTCCTGAGGAGTTATATTTTCCTTCCAAATTTGTGTGTTCCAAATTTACTGGAAAGTAAAACAATGGAAGAAATAATTAAATTATTATGGGGACATTTTTCACCAATTAACTCCTACTTTCTGGAGCGGCTAAAATTCTATACGACGAAACGCGAGTTAATTGAAAGTGTCTCGGATTGGGAACCTAATACAAATATGGGCTGTAAATTCTAAGCTTGGGGCATAGTTAGATACGTTGATGGGAGATGTTTTAGTGGTGGGTATAAATGATGAAAAAGTGTTGTATCGTCTATTTGAAGGAGATGCTTCAAATTCAAATCTGTCTAAATTTTTTTTTGTTGAGATATGACGACACTTCTATAAGAGAGATTGCCTAAAAACTCAGAGGGGTGTTTTAGGGTTTTTATCAAAAATTGTGTTTTTTACTAAAGCTAAATTAGGGCTAACTTTTAAATGAAAAAACAGCGAAAAAGTCTGCGCGACACCTTTCCGGCTTCCAATCAAACAGTATTAAGTAAAAAAAAAGGCAGTTAAGCACAGGAAGCAGTGGTCTAATGAACGAAAATCACGAAATCTAATCACGAAATGAACTTCGAATAATAGCTCTGGACAGAAGTTCTAGCACATGCGACAAATGGGTAATTTTGAGTACAATTTTTCAATATATACGATATTGGGCCGTCATAACTGCATTAATTTTGACGCAAGGACTTCGAATAAAACACCGCTGGAAAGCCCAATTACTCAGGAACATAATAAATAATTACACTCTTTAAATAATTACACGCCTTTTAAATAATTACACTCAGAGCAATGGTTCAGCCTAAGACGCTCGGATTGTTCGAACGCAGACAAAACTGGGCCCACGTAACCAAGGTTACGAGAGCGAAAAGGTGCCTCTCTACTCGGCCATTTAAAAACTATAAATCCCAGATATACGCTTTCCTGGAGTTAGATATCGGTAAAAAAACTCAATATCCACTTTTTTTAATAACAACTTTTTGTTGTCAGAATAACGGTTTAAGGTACATTTCCACGTTAGTGCAATTTCACCCCTTTAGTGCCTGGGGTAGTTTGTGCTCCACTTGGAGAGGGTTGCAAATTTAGGACAATAAATATAGAGGCACTAGTAGGTATTATAGAGTGCCATATAGAGGCACTAGTAGGTATTAATTCCCATATAAAGTGTGTTGTCACACAAGTTGCCATGCGTGTTAAAGTTTGGCCTTTACTGGCAATGGGTGTAGCCCTTACTGGAAATGGTCGGGGGATACAAAAAAAGATAGCATGAAGTCCTGGGGGTCCTTCCTGAAAACCACTCCCAAAGGTACATTTTTTTGGTTTTTCGTAATTTTCTGGGAATCTATAAATTTTTCGGGAAAATGTTAAGAATAATATGTTCAGAATAATAATAATAATAAATTTCATATCGATTATTGTCTATAAGCAGTTAATAAATAGGCCAAAAAAAAGAGAAGTAAATATAGGGTAAGAATAAAAAAATTGTCGAACTAGACTTACTACCTATATTTAATAAAATTAGAAAGTAGACTTCTTACTATCTATTTATTTTGGAGAAAAGTGGTTACTTCCAGTTATTTAAAAAAAAAAATGCCCGGTACGGCAAAGATAAGTACCTACTGCTTTTAGTTTTCAGCCGCATCGCAGTAAACGTAATAGGTTGAATGACTGCGCAATAGGATACTCAGTTATTACAAGGCATAAAATAGTGTGCGAATAAGAAATCTATAAAAAATAAGGTAGGCCTAAGTGTATTAACAACCAAAAACCACTTTAGACATTAATCTAATCTTCTAATATATACGAATTAGCGCACATATGTGGCTTAACTTCACATATTATGATGAAGCAAACACCGAAATTATCCTACATGTAATTCATACTATAAAAATGGGTTCAAAAACAGCTTCAAAACCAGTTTCAAAAAACAGATTCAAGAACAGTCACGATTGTTCAATATACCTTTATTATGGAACTCGAAAAAATATTGAAATGGAAATTAAATATCCGAATAACCGCGCTTTGGGGTCAAAACTTCGCCGCGCTTTGCCCTTATTTACCACCCTCACAGGATGCGATTTGCGATTCGTTGCAATGCAAATAGGAGGAGAATCTCTAATATACTCAATGTGTGAGATTTTCAATAAGCCATTTACAAACTATTGAAATAAACTCTCTATTGTTCAGTGAACTAGAAACCTGTTGGTTTGGGTTTGAACCAGCTCAGAAAGGAGATATTTTATCACCGGAATAATAATCCAGAGACCCTACCTCCCACGCAGGATGCCCTAATGCTACACTGCAAAAGGCGTCTGTATCAAGCGAGCATATGGGTTTCTGCCAAAGAACCACTGATTCATGCTCCAGATCCCTCTGATTTTTGCTGCGTGAAATCTTCCATGAAAAAATTATCCCAAAGTGGATACTAATATGTTTAATTTTGTTTTTAGTTTTGTAAAGTTTTATATTTTGTTGTTTTTTTCAATAATTTATATCTTAAGTATATCTTTTTGCTATTTCACATATTCAAGACTACATGTATTCATATATTGGACTGACAACGTTTTACCTGTTCAAAATTGAAAAATTTGAATAACGTAGCAAATTATGAACGCATGTATTATTGCAATAGTTTTGAGGTTATTATGGATCTTCACATTTTTCCAAAAAGGTAATAGTTTCTCAGAAAATTGGCAAAAACTTTAAAAATGTACTTTTCGGGGTGGTTTTGGAGTAGTTTTTCACAAGAAATCCCTGGTCCTTCATCCTATATTTATTTATAGTCCCCCAATCAAGACTTTTTGACCAAAGGCCAAACTTTAACATGCACGGTAACTCACACTATAGGATTCATACCTACTATACACATTTTCGAAGTTCTTTTGCCCGTCGGACCTTTCGCAGGAAATGATGTATTTTAACATCTTTGATGTATACATAATGACTGGACTACTGGCAGCGGCAGCGCAATTATGAATCTTCTATAACATGACCAGTAAGAAATATGTTTTTATTGAAATGCACTTGGACATTAATAGTCAACTTTTTTTTAAATTTTATTTCGTTATTTCGAACAATAAAACAAAATGGAAGATAAAACAGAAAATTAATTGTGAATTTTGAAAATCGGATGAGGAATAACGATTCTACAGCTCTGGCCGTTTTCCATGCACCTCTTTGTACTTATATGTATCAACTTTTCTGAAAACACTTTCACAAATACTTATTTAATCTTTGTTTTGACACTGGGAGATTTATTTCCAATGGATATCCTCTATAGTTGCTAACTATAGTTGATACCTAACCCGTCGTCATTATTATTTTCTTAATGGCAGACGAATTAGGATTGGGCCATCAATCAACTGAGGAAAGGGTTATGAAAATCTTTTGTGTGAACGAGATAAAATGAGATTTGCTCATTAATGTCTTAAGTTCTTCAGGGATAATCTCTCAAAATCTTTAAGTACGTTTTGATGGAATCATTTTACGTAGGCATTAAGACAATTACAAGGCGGTGTTTCATCATTATCTCCTGATGCTAACTTCAGAACATTATTGGAGTAACTTTATTTAAATATTGAAGTGAAATATTATGACCGTAAGGTTCACGTATAGCTACATTTGCAAGATCTACATTTTCTAAGTAATTAACAGTCATTGTTTAAGCAATAACTAATTATTTAATTCATAGATAGGTCATAGACTTAGTTCCATTTCCATTTCCATCTATACTAGTCAATATACTGTGGCACAAGTGTCACAAACTGTAAAACCCGTAAATTCAACAAAAACACATGAAAATTAAAAAATCATAAGGTATGTGCAATGTGGGTATTATGTGGAATAAATATTGAAAATTAAGTGCTTAATTTTCGGTATATATGACTAGGCGTAGAAAAAATCGCGGTTGCAGCTCTTGCCTGTTAATATTATACTTGCCTGTTAATATTATCGAAATCGGGATTTTAAAAATCACAAAAATTCTCCTTTTTACCAGCGATCATGAACAAACGTGAAACAGTCAAGTTAGCTTTGAGTTTACAATTACAGTTTTATTTTTTAAAAACAGCTAATGGTTCTTTTAACGATTTCACGGATCACTTCTTTTATAGGTACTAATATTATCAAAGGAGAAGGTGTGTCAAATTTTCTGAATATGCAAAGTACAGTTAATCTTATTTCGTGCTACTGCATACTTATTTTTTATGTATTAGTATTTATATACTATTTATATGTATTTATATATGTGTATGTATTTTCTACATATTGCCATGATTATTTGCGAATTTTATCATAAAGCATGTTTTGCAAGGCGGCCATTGTGAAGCACAACATCTTAGATTTGGCAGTGATATTTAAATTTTTGGCAGAATGGTCGAATTTAAAATTGCCACGACTCTGACATGTTCGAAATTAATTGTAGATGCCAAAGAAGAAACTTATTATTAATGATGAAATTAGGTTTTAACTTAATTAATTGGGTTATGACTGTCCATAATATATATTTCTTATTTCTGTTCATTATATATATATATATATATATATATATATATATATATATATATATATATATATATATATATATATATATATATATATATATATATATATATATATATATATATATATATATATATATATATTTATTTATTTATTTAATTAAAATCGACTTCGTTGTATGCAGTTCTTCATACCTCTTGCATTCCTTGAGAATCAAATTATAAAAGTTCAGATAGAGTTTAGAATTTCCTGTCGCACGATGGCAAAGAAGAATATTCCTGAAACTTTACGACTGATCCATTCTCATTTTAAACTTCGTTTTAGCTGGAATTAGTATAGTTTGTGAATGGCAAACATCGTTCCGGTTTGTTTACAATTCCAAATGGGCCACATAAACTTTAGTTTAATGCTCGTAACAGTTCTTTACTTGAACAGTTCAAGTACTCGAAGTTATTTTTTAGGAAGTGCCGTCAGTATTGCTGTTACCGAAAAAATTGTATGACATTGTGTATGTATGGTATTAGGCCAGTTGGCTTAGTTAGAGAGACGCAATGGAAAATAATTACGGCATTTTCCACCGTGCCAGAAATGTTATACTTAGTCTTCTTCATTCCAAACACTTTCTTTAAATTGTACATACTTATGCATAAAACAAATGAGATATTGATCATTTTTACTGAAGACAACAACGCTTAGTTTGTTGTTAAGTTCAAGGTCAACCGTAATTTCACACTTAAAATCAGAGATGAGTAAATAAAGGCATAATTTCTCTTTAATTCCTTTCCAATGTAATAATTCGAAAAGCACAATATAAAAATCTATATTTATTCGGCCCTCTGTTATTTATATTCAAAGAGGCTTTTACTGGCTTAAAAACTTGTTTACCGAAATGGTCCTAGATATAAATATGATATTTTTACTTCAAAAGAGAAGGCATATCCACCGGATGTATGTAAAAAAGTAGGACATCTTTTTAACAATGTAAAACAAATTCCAATAAACATATCCAGACGCCTTTATTGTATTTTTTCTACTTGCATTTATCAGAAATTTGCTTCGCAGTTGCTCAAAAATATGTTTTCTTCTGAGCAAAAAAAGAAGCTGCTATATTATTTAAACCTATTAAATGATGAAAGTGCATCATGCGACACCGCACCGGTAGGCCTACATATGTCTTATAAAGAGCTTGTGAAAATTCTCTCCGTCTATCTAGAATATGTTTATACAATGTTTAACCAAGAATAGTTTTGCGTCCTTCCTGTCGCTGCTCGTTTATGTGCCATATAATAATAGTAATAATAATAGTAATAATAATAGTAATAATAATAATAATAATATTCATAATAATAATAATAATAATAATAATAATAATCGTTTTCAGCAGCACAGGGATAAGCCATTGCACGGAGTCTACTATAGAAATATAGAAGACTTAGGCTTATCTCGAAAGCTGACCTTTAGCTTTTTGAGGTCAGCTGGGCTGAAGTCAGAGACTGAAGGTTTTATATTAGCTTGCCAAGATGGTGTACTGAACACCCTGGTCTACCGAAGCCGCGTGATGGGTATAGAAGTGCCTGACGTTAGCTGTTAGAAGTGCCTGACGTTACCCCGCGGACGTGAGGAGCGGCCGTTGAGTAACGAGGCTGGAGGGACTCTCTGGACTAGTCGGAGGCCAGGGGGACTTACCAGCACCAAAAAAAAAAAAATAATAATAATATGGCTTTATTAGATACTGTATATATAATTACAGCATACATAAGAGCGAAGTCTAGCTAGGCCCTTTCACTCAACCCTTAATAACTTTATTCATCTAACTCCAACTAAACTCAACCGGAAACAATTCCTCTAAATTACGTTTATATTCGCTGCCTGAAAACTAATAACAGGGGATAAAATACGATTTTTATTGTAGATTGGATGTAGGGCTATATAATAAAGTTTTAACCTTCACTATATCTAATATAAGAGTTTCATGCGTTATATTATGCGTTATATTTGCACTTGTACGGCCTGAATTGAATTCATTAGGTAGGATTAAATCGTATGTGGAGCAAAGGAAATCATATGGCAGTGCTCAATTTCTTTACATAATAATACGTCTTCAATACGTAAACACAACCTTATAACCGAGACCTATAATATAATTTAGGTGACTATGACGCTTGTGAGTAGTACCACAAGGTTATATTCCAATGTGTTACAGAGAGAGAGGCAGTGATTTTACTCCAATTCATTTTGACAAGAAATGTTTACTAACAACAAAATTTATTGATACATAAAGTACAGACAGATACAGAATATTAGAAAGTACAGTCAGCGTCAAAAAAATCGGGTAAAGGGGTTGGTAGAAAATTTTATGTTTAATTTCTTTTAAATTTTTTATTATTTTCGATGTTCTTTAAAATTACAAACAAATTGTTCTACAATAAGTTTGTTTTTATTCACATTTATTATTTAAATAATATTAAAATAGCCATAATAAAATAAAATGCCATTAACTTTTAAAACAAATATGTAATTAATTAGTTAAAAATTAATTAATTAATAATGGAGAAGATCATAAAATAATTTAATATTTTGTCCTTTCATCATTTGCAGCAATCACTAGCTGTAAGCGCATTAGGGTAGAATTAATTAAATTGGATTAAATTGGAAATATAATCTTCATATTTTGTTGCTGTTGGCAATTTTGAAACAATAATACCCCAAAAAAGTACCTTCCATAGGACCCTACAACATCCCTATTTGATTTTTTTTTCTCTACAGGATAACAGAGTGACCGTGTTTCCCCGTGTCAAAATATAGAATGACACGCGGTACATGAAAAATTGGTGGCCAAATTATTACAAAATAAGTTTTTGTGTTTTATAACTCACTTACTAAACTACATAACAATATAAATGCACATATTTTAACCAGATTTAATGAAAATAATATAAAAACTGCCAGTTTTACCATTTTTATTATTACAGGGGCCAATTCAGAAAATTTTGACTGTCCGTAAAAAAAATCATTACATATTTATTGATTTCCGTCTGCCAATATCCCTTGGTAAACAAAATCCATATTTAGTTCTCCAGCTTCACGAGTCCTTGTAATCCTGAACAAGCACCCAACAATGCCAAGGTGGTTTGCGAGATGTCAATCGGGATTAAAGGAAAATAATAGGGCCGTCCTAAAGCCATAAAGGCCGCTTTGAGAATTCTAACAATCCTAAATTTAGTTCTGAGCCGTTCGAAATTAGTTGTATTCAGTGCGTTATTACACAACAAAAACTTGTGTATCAATTTGTACACGTGCTGCTTTGAGGCATTCTAAATGTGACTTGCGAAAGTTTGATAGAGTTTTAGAAAGTGAATGGGAGACTCATCGCTAACCAGGATTTTCACTATTAAAATGTACTGTGAATCTCTAACACCAGTTAGAAGTAGTTACTTATTAGGGTATCGACAGGGAGTAGTCAAGGGATATACACTCCCAAATAATATATACACTGCATTGAGGATTTTCCAGTTACTTGCCAGACATTTTGTATAATTACTTGCCAGGCATGTTCAAACATTTGCCTTGTTTCATCACATTTACTTCTCGGTGTCAGACAGAAGGAAAGTTTTATGTAGTTTGTGGGGTTTGTAATTAATGTAGAGTTATTATTGAGTTCCGTGTAACTATTTAAAAGCTTTGATGCCCGCGTGAAGTTTAGAGATGATACAAAGGGATCACTGAACTGGAACACAAGTTACTGTCCGTTTCAGGATTTAGACATTCATTATATCTATCTGCATGACACAATCATATATCTGTTATATTCAGCTTATTATACCAAAACTATCGAATCTTAGTCGTTGCATTATCACTAATAGAGCATTGCAACCTGCTGCTGTCTTCGCGTTAGGCGAAGTTTGAAGTGACTCTCACCTGAGTCCTCTCAGGCTTGTGTTTCTTATTGTTTTTTCTAATTTTATTAGAATTGACTATGTAGTGGTGGTGTAAAATAATTAATCGTAGGTGAATAACGCAGTTAAACACTCAAGAAACTCAAAAAGACAATTAATTATGTGTGATTTGCCTTACATCGACGTTGGAAGTTAGTTGGATTTCCGGCCTATTTTTTATTGGATTGAAAGAAGGTATGCGAAGTTAATTTTTGTCTGGACCTCCTGTCTGGTTTCGATGATTTTTTTTGTATGATTGCCTCTTATTCAAGAATGTGAATGTGTTGTTTTTTAATAACATTTTGCTTTTTAATTACAGGGCATAACAATCGCGACGTGTCTTTCCATTAAATTTTGTAACACCATGTGTTACAAAAGTTCAACAGTTACACCAGCAAGTTAGAATTTAAATTGTACTCTGGCCTTATATTTTCTTAAGATTCTCTTTTTTGATTCAGTTTATTATCTTCAGTGATATCAAAAATACACAATTTTATAGCATAACATGTTTTTACTTAACGGTAATATCCAAACAAAAAATTAAATAGAAATAAACAAGATGCAAAGAAGGAATGTCAACAGCGCGTATTTCCGCGTCTACCACAAATCCCATCTTGGCTACTCCGATTCATATTTAAAATAGGCGACCCTATTTCATTTTGGTCCAATTCTTCCCAAATTTGAATCCATGTCCGCCCAACGCCTTCTAATTTTTTAACAAGTTTATCACAGAGCCATTCCCATTCAGATGATTTAAGCCCGAGCTGGCCCTATTAGCTGGTCATGACCTCAGTGTTTAATAATATTTGGCCTCTTTGATGGACCTGGTTGGTCCAGGACGTCGTCTTCTGAGACGTCAGGAAGTTTTTCAAGATTATCTGAGACAGATACATGCAATTATAACTATTAGTAATAATAATTAATAAGTTAATACAGTAATATTGACAGTAATATTTACAGTAATACAGTAATAATAATTTTTTAACACCTCTTTGGTGTTGGTGTAGATCACATCACATTGACCTTGCCCACATTTCGTAAAAATATATTCCGACGGTTTTCCATACACACTCTCATCAACAATTACGGCATCGTGAATAGTTGATAAAGAGATCTCTGTTGTTATTATCAGTCTGTCGGAATCTTCTGTAGCCCGCATTTTGCCTCATTTATGTCTTCTAGAAGTAAACACATGCAAAAGGGAACGCGTAGTCACTGTTTAAAATCAATTTTGTCCGTCAAATATACCTACAATATATTTCGGAATCTCAAATTGTTAACTGCTAAAATTGAACGTAACAATATAAAGGCGTGCAACTCTCCAGCCATCATAAGTTCGCCAAATTATATCACTTCTGCATCTTACATTTTCCCTTTGCTGCTAATATCGTAAATAAAATTAAATCCCTAGGGTTATGTATATTGTATATTAATGTGAATAATATAAATGACGAGTTCCTGGCCTGCAATAAACTTGATTTGATACGTTAACATGAATATGCACTGGTTTTATATCACTATAACGGCACTTATAATGGGCATAAACGTTCTCAGCATTTTCTTATTGATCTGTAACTCTTGCTTGGAAATATAAGGGTTCATATAACAATCGGATGGCGGGTAGGAGAAATAATTTTCTGGTTGTGATTAATGAAGCGCCTTTCCTTGGCATTTAAAATGTTTTAATAATTTATACGAAGAAGCTGCTTCAGTGAATCT
Organism: Tetropium fuscum; assembly: GCA_964058915.1. Taxonomy (NCBI): domain Eukaryota; kingdom Metazoa; phylum Arthropoda; class Insecta; order Coleoptera; family Cerambycidae; genus Tetropium; species Tetropium fuscum. Next base: position 1,538,799 of record CAXKVY010018455.1, on the reverse strand, counting down.
GAACATTGCGGAATGCAGATTAGTCACTACGATTTATGTAGGGGTTGTTGCCCCTTCGCTGTATATAAATTACACTGTTCATTTGTTTCTTTTGAATAAATAGCAGAAGTTTCACAAAGAATTCCGTCAAAAGTTGCTGACAGAGAACCCAAACGAGAACACGAAGATTATCTACTAAAGGTTATCCTTTATGCCTCATTTACAATAATGTTTTTACATTTGATTCAGCATTAAAGAAATGAAGCCCTTGATTTTAATAACTTTTGTAGAGACAGCATACCTCATCTACCCAGTAACCTCTAGTAACGAAGATAAGTTAATATTAGCAACATATAATTTTTTTTCTGGTATTTCCACTACATTTACGCTGGTACCAGTGTCTGCTAATAAAATTAAGACGATTAAATCAAATGCTAAAGGAGCTGATGCAATTTATATAAAAATGACTTCTTTAGTGCTACCTTATCTCAGGTTACTTGGCATTTACTGTTAACAAATGTTTAACATTAAATACATTTTCGCGTGCATAGACAGACTCCAGCGTTATTGCTGTCCCTAATGAGGACAATCCAACAGATATCTCATTAAAGACCTATTAGCATTCTACGACAGTATAAAAATGTTGAAAAAATAGCAGAGTAAATAAAAGTTATTTATGGTACAAGCGTGTTATGTTCTATATAAGTCACGCTGGGAAATGTTTAGTACTCAAGGCGGTAGGCCGACATCTAATTTCCTAAGTGACTTATACCGGGTGATTTTTTTAACTTGATACATCCAAATGTCTCGAGAACTAAGCACTTTGGGGGAAAATGTCTCGGATCAAAATTAAATCATTCCGTGGGGGAAAGACTTTGGTACAAAAACACTACCTCCCACGCCTTTATGAACTGGAATCTGGAATCTGGAATATGTCCGGAGTGCGGATCGAGATCCGCTGCACTTAGGCCCTATTGGGCCCCTTGTGCTTCCTCCGTGAGGAAAATGTCTCCCTAGGTCATCGACCAGCCCAATGTTGTACAAAAGGTGATGATGTTGCCCAGGGGCATTTCCCTCAAATTGGCCATAGAAGGCCAACGTTCCCCCAATATGTATTCTCTGGTCGATGACACGGTGGGACATTCGCAAAGTACATGCTCGATCGTTTCATCTTCTTGTTCACATCCTCTGCAGGTGGGTGTGTCACTTTGTCTCATGTTATAGAGGTGTTTCCTTATCCGGCAGTGTCCGGTTAGGATTCCTGTAACAAATCGCAGTTTACCCCTGGACATTGCCAGATAGTTCCTCGCCGTCTCTTCGCTGGGATATCTCAAGAGATTTCTGGCCAGCTGACAGCTACTTGTTTCATCCCATAACGTCTTAAATTTTATGTGGGTGTTTTCCTTTATTAATTGGAGTTTCGCTGCAACTGGTAGCGTACTTGAAGGACCAGACCCAAGGATACTCAGGTTGGCTGCCTTCTTGGCCAGTTTGTCAGCTTCTATATTGCTGTTGCATTGTGAGTGTCCTTTGACCCAGCACAGGCAGATTATTATCATTATCAGTTATTCATCTGACATGCTCTCACAAGTGCTTGGTGACATTCCTATGTTGATCCTTTAGTTATTTTATAATTTTTCAGGGCCAGTAGTGATTGTCTACTATCTGTGCAGATTCTTATTGTCTTGCCCGTTATTTCTCTGCGAGCAATCTCTTGTGCGGCTATGGTTATACCGGCGAGTTCTGTTTGTACTACACTGGCATTTTTATCCATAGTCCAGCGGCATCGGAGTCGCAGATTCCTGGAATATATACCACAGTATGCTCCATCCTTTTTCTTTGATCCGTCCGTGAAGACATAGTTTACACCTTTACCAACGCACCAAAGTGGGCAGTGTACTTCCAAGTGTACTCCACATACAGTGCCCAATGGCCTTATTTCTTATCTAATGTATCTCGAAATAGGGTTGTTATTTCAAAAGAACAGACTAGATAGGACATTAATTACTATAATGAACTGCCTTTGAACAAATAATAGTATCCATAAACAAATAGCGTGAGTTATGATAACTCACTTGTGCAAAAAACAAAATGTTTTTGTATTGTATACTATTATGCAAATTGTGTATACTACATATATATACTATACTATTATACTATCGTGCAAAAAATTATATACTATTGTGCAAATATACTATTGTGCAAAAAAACATACTATACTATTATATACTATTGTGCAAAAAATTAAAATGTTTTTGCTTCAGTGGTTTAACTGTAAATTTTTTGAGATAATAATGATTTTAAAAATATTTGATGAATGTTTGTGATTTATTTTACGAAAAAACTAATTCATGTTTAATGAGTAGGCATTAAGTAGGTACATTAAACTAAACATATTATGAGAATTTTATGTTATTCTCCAGAAATAAAATTATTTTCCTCGCGACATTTTTCTGATTCCAATCCTCACTAAGAATATTAATGTCTCTAACAATCTGACCAAGTTGAAAGTTTAATGAATACGTAAAACGTGACGAAAGTTCCATGGATGTAATTATGCAAAATTGAAAATGAGTTTAGAGAGTTTTGAATTACTTCTCGACGTATATATACATTTAAAACTGTTGCGTAATGGATATCAAAAGGAAATATGGGTTTAACAAGATTATTCGTCACTTCCTGCTTCTCATGTAGAAAAGTATGATAATTACACTGCATAGTACTCTGTCGTCAGAAGGTGTTCGAATTTTCATAGGAATTTATACGCTAAAGGCTGTCGGATATCCTTGAAATCGTGTTTGCTGGCATCTTATCACTTATAATATCCCTAGTGCTTAAATTATTTCCGGACATTTTTGCGAGCACACGAATATTTTGATTATTTTTTTAAATATTCATGAACGAGGAAAAATATCCAGTTATTAATTTAAGCTCATGGGATATTCGGTAAAATTTTACACCATTAATTTATAAATATTATGCGAAAATTGAACCTTTTTATTACGAGTGCCAAAAATTCATTCATCATAGTGAGCCATGGAATAACAAAATATTTCTACGGCTGTCAAGTAGATTAGATTTAGTTACTAAGAACTACAGAATTAATTAAATTTTTCATTAATTATATACGTCTGTTTTCCTCGAGATAAAATGGACTATTGGACGTATTCAGGTTTATTATTATTAATCCGGCACTTCATGATAAATTAATTTATGATTTGCGCTTTGTTTCCGCTATTAGCTGGCATCTGCTGCATCAATGTTTCATTGATATATTAATAATGCAAAGCTCCGTATCAGATAACCAAGTATATTAACGGCTAATAATTAACGACTCTTCTGGTATATTGTGCCTAAAAGATTTAACTTAGTAATAACCTTTTCATATAAACCACTTAATAATCAATCGCTTCGAATATACCTCTTTATTAACTAAATTATAATATTTCTTTGTGTTGGTCAGTCCCCTGATTTTCCACTGAACGCTGTCCACGTGCGCGAAGCAATTTGTTATTAAGGTCGCCACTCCTGTGGAACCCGGGAGTTTCTGGTACATTTTTGTTATTCGATAAAATTATTCGCTAATTCGTAAATTATTTTTAGTTTTTTCCGCTTTCTTTGGCGTTATTAATTATGGCGAATGCGAGGGTTTCATTTAGAAATTAAATCAATCCCTATTAAAAGGGAAATGAGATAACAACATCAATATTGTAACAACATATTTTCACAGAAACACCGTTATTGAATAAATCTGAATTACCCAGACGATCAACTGCTACGGATCATCTACTTTTCACTGATAATTTATTTAAAGCATTTAATGGAAACTTGTAAATAAGTACAATTTACACAGATTTTACGAGAGGATTTGACGCAGTGCATCATGATATCCTACTAACTACTAACAAAATTACACTACTTTAGTCTAAATAAAGCTTGGCTTGTATTATTTGCTTCATATTTATCAAATCGACAGGCATATGTGGTAATTAGGGGAAATAGGGGAAGAAGTATTTGAAACGAATTCGGGAGACCCCAGGAGTCAAACTTGGGGCCGTTATTATTTTTATGTATAATTAGCTCCCTTCCAGAGGTAATTATAAACTCGCAGTGTCAGTTATTCGCCGATGACATTAAAATATATAAAGAAATTTGTACCTTAAATGGCTGTCTAAAACTTCTAGGTGATCTAGATAGAATGTACCAATGGTGTGTAGACAATTGTCTTAATTTTAATATCAAAAAATGTTTTACAATATCATGTTGAAATAAAATATAATGTAACTTTTTTTCATGTAATACTATACCATCATGTAATACTACGCCAATATACGTAGGTGTAGATTTTAGCACGTATTTCGCGGTTCCAGACCTACTTTGAGCAATATTTTTCAGCCATATAAGGATCGGCTCTTATATTTTATATGATAGGACCGTAGAAGGAAAAGGGTAAAATCATTTCCGCACTCGTTGATCTCGTCGCAGTTTGTCATATGGTTCATCAATCTTGGAGGCCCTTTCGGAGTTGCTTATAAACAATACAGGAAACAATATAAGGGTGGTAAATGAATTAATTGCTTTGATTGCTTTGTTATCTATTTTATTTATCTACTTACATTATCAACTCACTGTTAAGTTTCTTGGGGGGATGGAAGTGATTTGCAGATCTCGTCTTTTATTTCATATTTAGACAAGAATCGGATAATATGTACGTGTTACTCACTTTACCTTTCAAACCGTTTTAGAGAGATGGGTGTCACCCTTGCTTATCAGAGGAGGAGATATGTATGAATCTTATGATTGACAAAACGTGAGTGCAACATAATATAGTAAAATAACTAACATATTAAAGTCAGTAGCCTTCCAGTATTAAAGTATAAAATAGTGAATTACCAGTAATTCACTGGTAACTCAAATCACAATTATCAGCTGTAACTTCTGTGATTCGGATTTTTACTTAGTGGAATAAAAGAGATATTTTTATAAGCAATATATTAACAAATAAATAAATGTACCAGTGGATGGTTTACAGATAACTTAGAAATAATTAAAATTTACAATTATTAAGCATGAAGAGATTTAAAAAATGGCGATAGAATGCCAGTTAAAAATAAAAAGTATTAGGAACGGTATCAGGAGTAAAATTTCTAATAAAAATAATTGAATTAATAATTCCAATGAGCTTAAATTAGATATTAAAACCCACTAAAAGAAAAAAGTCTTTATTATGCAAGTAATTAAGTTGATTGATAAATATTTATCCAATAAAACATCTCAACTAAAGATACACTTTGATAAAATGTACAATAAAAAAAATAACAAAGAAAAGTGGTATTCAAGTTAAGCTATATGACTAACATATAAAGGTAGCGTTAAATGCTCTTCATTAACATAATAAATAAAGAAATTTTTGTGTTTTGTACGTAAAACCTGGACGAGCCAGACACTGTGACATTGCCGATATGACGAGCAAGAATTAAATGTCCATTTAATTATAAAAGAACACAACGGTATAAAATACCAAGAAAAATATATGTATATAAGGCAAAATCACATGTACCTGTTCTTCCAGACACTACGTAGAAAACACTGAATTTAGAAAAGTATAACCGCTAAGTCATCAAAGCTACATTAGCTATGTATATGAACGAACCAAAGGAAATTATATAAAATTATTATTTAAAATATTTGATAATGAATGGAACGGAGTATATTTACGTTACAATTTAAATAATAAAGATTTCGAATGAGAAAACACTTGTTAAATTAAAGTGGGTAACAAATTAAAAACGAAACAAATTTAAAATCAAAGAATGTGTTTAAATTGCCTACCATAAAGACAAATGAAATTCGAAGTCTTGCACTTCCTGTAACATTTGTTTGTCGTACGGCTTCATTAATACGGTGTCTCAAATGATTTACATTATTTCATGGTTTTACATAGACCTCCTTTATTCAACCCCCAGTAGAAAAAACTAGTAGATTTAAAAAAATAAATTTACACTAATTACATATATTATTTTGTCAAAAAACACTTTTTTATGGATAAATTTCTTTTTCACTCAAAATTAACTCGAAAAACTGACATTTGACATAATCGATCGACCTCCGGTCTCGTGATATTTTCATATGTTTTTCTTATAAAATCACTTATTGGCAAAATTATTTCGTTACAAAGAGAAATTTATCCGATATAAAAACTCTTATGGTTTTATTGTTGACGCTAACGCCGCGCCGAGTGCAAAATGAAAGTGTAATTTTCTTTCTGCATAGCAACTGATTTTGTAAATTCGTCGCATGGGACGTAAAATAATGATTACCTAACCCATTAGTCTTGTGTTGATACGCGATACATTTTGAAATGAGATAATTTAAAATCTGACACCATCGCGGCATTTTATATCATAATCTAATTGAATGAAGCACACTGTTTTATCACGTATTGGATATCAAAGAGCCTGACGTTTATCCCATGTAGGGTTCGGGTACGAAATACCTATTCGATCGAATGGGTGTTTCGTCTCGCCTCTCAATGCAAAATCTTTAAATTACTTCTCGCCGTATCTCTGATTTCTAATTCACGGGTTTCCTTTATGACGTGAAAATACAAGTTCTGTGCGTAACATCTTAAGAAACACATATTTTTTCAATTCCTTGTGTCATATTCTCTCAGCGAATGCTTGATTTTTATGAATAAGAAATCGTAAAAATTTATCCAAAAATTTATATTATTTCACCACCATCGGTACGCCATCAACACCATCGGCACGATATTTAGCTAGACAACCCGTGTGCGATTTATCAATGTATATATTATCTAATATATAATCTTTGTCATAGTCAAATATCACACTTTAATCTTCTTAATAACGTTACTATTAATAATAACGTTACCACACGAATCCAAGAACACACGCTTTCAAATGATTTTCCGATTTCAAAATTCTTAGCAACTTTCTCTCGAGACTCTCCGCCTGTATAAACGTAACCACCGAAAGACCAGATTTATTATCTCATAGGGCATTAGGCCGTAGACAATACATGCAGTACTTGCTACAGATGGTTGCATCTGTCTGGATTGTCTGGAGGATTAATATTATTGTGTATTACATGCAACTGGCGAGCAGAAGGAACGAGATAATTTAGAGACTTGTCAGTCACTTGGCCACAGTGATCGATATTCGGCACAGACTCGGTGAAATATTTACAGAAATAATATCAGCCGGGTTTTATTAATGTGATATATAATTACCTCATTAACAACAGTTATTCAACACCTCACTCCAATTATCTATTTAACAATATAATATTATATAGTATCATCCTAATATAGACAATTTATTAGAAACACCTGCCTAGTTTAATACAATCTAAGCAGACAATGGCAAACAGGAAGACACTTATTTAGATGTCAAGGCGTCATCTGTATTCATTTCTCTAATAACCAAATTGATTTCTAGAAAGAATAAATTTTTTTAATAACCCGTTCTATAGCGTTGCTATGTGTTGTATGCGACGTGGACGACGTTAGGTAGAAGATATCGCAAAAATGACCGAGGTAAATGTTGTATGGCATAAAATAAACTTTCCATTGATATACTTACCTTCTCTGTGTGCTCTCGCGATTGCCGCTTGTAGGATTGTATATTGAAAGTAGTTGTATAGGGCCGAAATGAAGACACATTTTTTACCATAAGTATTTTTATCAGCTCCTACGAGCGCGCAAAATAGGAACATGACGTGACTTAGTGATGTAATACTAGGAATCTAGCAGGAGTCGCGTTTCCGGGAAATGAGACAAAACATAAGAATTCAGGTAAAATTGTAGGAATTTAAATGCAGGTAGCCGGGTCCCCGCTGCCCTCACCTGATCTCCTCTCGCGTTTCTTAGAAATGGGGTTAAAAATTGAAATTTAGGTAAAATATTAGTAATTTTAAATGCAGACAGCTGAGTCCCCTCTCCTGCTGCTCCCTCTCGGAGCTCTGAGCAAGTTAGAGCTATGAAATTCGGGGAATTAAAGCCGGCAGACGAATAAGTCGAAACCTGTAGACATATGATAATGATATCGTTAAATTAGGTGATTTATACCAGAAGGAACTATTATATATCTGTCGGTCTCCGCTGCCGGAATCTTGATATTGATAAGTAAGTTATAACTCGGAAATTCCAAGTAGAAACATATAGGTGAATTTGAAAATATGAAGAAATTAGAATTTATGTAAAATCCTGGGAATTATAGCTTTATCATAAATCTCAGGTTGATATGCTAACAAACATGTGATAACTTAAGCTGTTTTCTAGAAAATTCAGGGATGGTAAACGATTAAGTCCAAGCCTGTTGCTAGTAATTACATTGAATTAGGAAATTGATATCTGTAAGATAGGAATAAGATTTATCTTTAAATATCGGTCCTATAGCCTTCTTCGAGTCCGCCGCTGGAACCTTGTAGGAATGTTGTTCGCAGGCTGCTGTCGTTGGTGGTAAAGTAGCCAGGTCGAAGGAGCGTTACCAACCTAAACCTTGTTCCAGTAGGTTGGAACGCTTCTCCAGGATTCCAGGACTTCCACACTCTCGAATTCCAGAAAGCCGGAGAGTTGGGAAAGTTTTAATATGTTGTTAGGAACATCAAGTAGAACACATATGCAAATTTCCAGCTTTACAATAATTACTTCCGGGTTCGAGCGATAGTGGAACTAAAACTCCTGGGCTATATTAGGCTGGGATATATTGAAATCATGCTCCCCTTCTCCCCAGAAATCCTGATAACAATTGATTGCCATCTATACTTTTGGTAAAAACAGGCAATATTCTTTCCTGTGTTAGTTGCTTTGCTTCTCAACCAGCATAAAGAAAAATCGTGCCTTTCTTAAGAGGCTATATGTTTCTACGAGTATATTGCTATTACCTTTCTACATAAACAAAGAAATAATAATTAATGCAAATCGATTCAAGATTCAATACACTATTTTGATATGACATCACGAAGCTGATTGAAACGTCAGTTAGACGACTCCCCTTTATACCTTTAAGAAATTACCTTCGTCAAAGCATGGGGCGCAATCTCTTAATTAACTTTCGCGTGTCTTCTAATCTGAAAATGTTTGAAAATAAACGGTTTAATATTTTAATCATCCTCCAGGATCGATACACCAAAGAAAGGCTTAGGTTCCAATTAAATTTAAATGAAAATTAGTCTGATGGGTATTAGTAATACTAAACTAAGAACTCTTAATAAAATTGCGCCATCAGGTCAATGACTTTGCTATCAACTTAGCTTGGATACCAAGAATCGAACCTTATTGCCAGATTAGCTGTGAAGACGTGTAAATTAAGCCATTAATTATTAATTTACTGCAGGGTTTGAAAATACTCCGCAAAATCGAGGCAGCTAGTAACAGGGCCCGTACCTGTCAATAAGACGAGTCATACAGACACACACATATATATAATATATATATATATATATATATATATATATATATATATATATATATATATATATATATATATATATATATATATATATATATATATATATATATATATATATATATATATATATTGTAGTATTGTGCTGCTACAATATTGTTATGATATTTAAATATTATCATAGATATACAGACAATAATGAACAATGAACAGAGATGGTTTAATATTAATTGTAATAGTTTGAAGATACTTACTCTAATTAGTTTATATTTTGTTGACTCTTTATTGCATGGGCGCAGGTTCACAAACCAGTGAACAATTTTGAAAAAAATTTATATATCTCTATGTATGTTAAGTCAGATTTATAGAAAATTTAAAGACTCTCATAGATTTAAGTTGAATATTAAAATCAGAGCATAGAAACGCTTTATCTCAAGTTGAGTTCAAAATAGACTAGTTATTTTAAGAGGGTGCTCATTTTGATATCATAAAATTTATTTTATGCTCAACAAAATTCTATTGAATATTTCGGTTACTACTCTGCAAAGATTATTTAATATGTAAAATTTATTATTATTATTATTGAATTGATGAAGAAAATAAATTGGTTGGCATTTAAACTAGTAAAAATCACACTTAATCTACCCTGAGATAACCTATCATAACCTAAATTAAAATAAACATGGGATATCACAATCCTGGACGAACAGTGTGAGACATATTCAAAAACAAGCAATGTTGTTATAGATTATAACAAATATTTTAAAGAATGGTGGTTGGTTTGTTACCTTTTCTAGCAAAGTTAATCCTTGTAAATACAAACACACGTGTATGACACTGTTGCACTGTGGTGGTGACCCCTGCTGGTGGTTTGCTGCAACTGCAAAACTGCAATGGTTTCGTGGTTGTATGAACGGCGCAAGAAAACTCACAGCGAAATCAGGAACACTACTCATGGGATATCTTCTTGGAAATATATTACCTTGTTGTTTTACAGCTTGGAAATCCTTATCGGGATGCGCTGAAAACTGCTATAGAAGTATCTAGGACATTCTAGATATCGATTTACTGCTTGAATAAAACCACTATTGCATGAAATGCAATAATTTATTTTTGAAATAATTTACATTTCATGATACCTTGGAAACACAAGTGATTACTGTTATGCTCAAATCCAAATGATTTACTTGAATTTTACTACAATGCTGAAAACAATTTCATGCAAGTGCGTTGCAGGTTATTTTCTTATTTAAACACGGCATTTTCTTGTTTTCTCGTAAATGACCCTTCCTCGGCATTGTTTATAAGATTTTGTTCGAAATATGGATTTGAAAGGTAAGCCAATTCTCTATAACTTTTATTATGGTAACTTTGACGCTACAACCAAGTCTTCCGTGGCCTTTTTGCGCACCAAAAAGGCGAGAATGTGAAAATTTTGCCAGTCACGAATTTGCCCTTTCTTCGGCGCTCCATAGCTCCGTCGCCATTGGTTGTACAAAAAAGGATACAAAATCAGTATTGTAGGGAATTTTATCGTCTACAACTTTTATAGAAAGATTTTACGTTTTGCGCTAAAAAGCACAACAAAGGAGTTAAAGCCCAAAACCTGGAAAAAGTGTCGATATTTTATGGTTATTTCTCCCTCCTCAAGCGAGCTCAGGGGTGGGGATTTCGGAAACATTGAATTGTAATCTTCTAACCATCTCGAACAACATATAAAAAAATTGACTTGCGCCGGACCTATTGCGCAAGGGAATCCCCCTGACGACAGGAGTATAAAGTGCAAGAGTTGACTGTCTACTATAATTAACTTAAGCGTCCTAGATATTTGTCCAACATAAGTTTTATCACAATTGTTACAATTAATTTTGTAAATGATATTTAACTTTTCTATAGGTTTGAGTGGCATTTTAGTTTTGGAATAGCTATTTATGTAACCAGTTGGGAAAAGTACTATTTTGTGTAACGAGCAGATTTCTGCGGAATGAGCCCTAGCGAGTTCCGCAAAAAGGATGCGAGTTACACAAAATAGTGTTTTCATACAAGATATTTTCTAATTTTCACCAGTTTTATATTTTATGAGAAGAAAAATTTTATACGTTTAAAAATAATCCAGCAGGTTGTACCGATGTGACAACTCGTCACTTTCATAGCTGGTCAGGTCTAAATAACCTACTATGAAATGAACTTTACAAAACCAGTTTCGTAATTTTTTACTTTTTGTAAATGGTTGTGAAAAGTAAGACGTTTCCTAACATCAAACGGTTTTGAAAAGTGTCACTTTACATGTCAAAATTAGAAAAAATAAATTTGAAACAGTTTTATGGTTATTTTGCTATTTTGACGTTTATGTATTTAAAAAGGGTAGTAAAATAGTGAACACTATTGTACTCTTTTAGATGTCTTGAGAAAGGAGATAAACAGTCCCGAAAGCGCGTTCTGTAATTCATATAAGTGCCTTAAACATGCTTTTCAAAAGTGTATCATACAATCTTTTTTCTCATTCATGTATTAGAAGAATGAAATACAATTTTGACACTTTTATAACGACAAATTTTATAATAATATTTTTTTCAGATGACGACGCCGGCAGAATTTATGTATCCATACAATTACTTTTCGCATTAGCTATTATTTGTCACCTTTGTGCGTTAAAGTTTCATATTCATACCAAAAGTATCACTTAATGCATGGATGAGATATATATGTTATTAAATTCCATGTACCTAGGCGAAGCCCGAGGCGTAATAATACACAACACAATTGCACAAGTATCCCAAAATCAATATACGTGTTAAAAAGGGAGATAATAATGAAGTAAAAGTTTGTTAACGGAGGATGATATTTAGTTACTTTCACCACTTCACTTTCGCTTGTTGATCTGCTTTCATACAAGCGACAAATTTTAAATGTCAAATGGCTTTTCTGGCAATTAAGCAGCTCGGTAACTTGAAAATAATCGTTCCTGAAGACGAGAAAGAATTTAGAGAATGGATATATTGCCCGTGTACTATGAACGCTAATATGATCCTTGGGGTTTTATACGATTTGGGTTTATCAAGAATCCCAAATTGATAGTCCATTTTTTCTACTGGTGCTTTTAAAGCACTTCGGAGTAAAAAATATTAAGGAAAAATAGACAAATCAATTTGGAAACGATTTCATGTTAAGAATCTCAAGTACTTTACTTTATATAAAAAAATTCTTTCTAGACCTACCAATTCTCAGTATTCACGAAGCTTATGCTTTAAATAGACCTTTTTCTAACCCCATCATATATATGACTACCTATAGAATTTTTACTGCGATGTAGATATAACTTATAATTTTTAAATTTCTCTTGCTTTTGCAAATGCCATTTATGTAAATTTCTTGTTATACCTAAACTACTATCAAAATAGTTCCGTCGATTTAATAATATCCTTTTATCTACTCTTATTAGGTTATATTCGTATGGTTATACTCGCAGTTCATGAATGAAATGTTCATTAATGAACTGCTTCTGAACAATTAATAGCATCCATAAACAAATAGCGTGAGTTATAATAACTCATTCGTGAGTTATTATAATAAATCACTAAGCGCGACGCGAAGGTGACTGATCGAGCAAAATTCTTTTCCGATACGGTGAAATACATTGAACGGTCCATTATGGTGTTAGGTGATTTGACATTTTCAACTCGAGTTAAATAATTGTGCCAAAAATGATGAATTCGGTTAGTAAAGAAGGACTATTATGTACACCGACAGAATTAAGGCAAGTAGGTAGCGAATGATACAATATATAATTTATTACCCGAAAAATCGCAGAATAAATATAAAATTGTGTACCTACACAAATTTTATGGAATGGCGTGTAGCGACAGATCGTTACAGAAAATGTACTGCTAGCATATTTTACTGAAATAAGCAATAAATGTAAATCATCTTTCTGGACTTTCTACTCATTGCTCACTCAATATGAACAAATGGATATAATAATAAAGAGAATTTTATAAAAATTACGTGCGTTTAAAATGTTGCATCTTAAACGCAAATTCGAGAAGCATGTAGCTAAAAAGGCAAAATCATTTACACCAGAATAACTTTATAATTTTATAAGTGAAGCTCCTGATGACAAATATCTGCCAACAATGATTTTTTTAAACAAAATTTTCTATATCATTTTTATTGTTGAGATTTTTATATAAAGTGTTGTTTCTGTATACTTATAGATTAATATTTATTGTTATAGTATATTGTTGTTATTATTGTCGTAGATAAAGTATAATATTCAACTTGGGGTAATGGTAATAACTCACTTGAAGATACAGCACTCGCCTGCGGCTCGAGCTGTAAACTTCATCTGCGTCAGTTATTACTTACCTTACCGCTCGTTGAATAATACTATTAATAAGGTTTGTAGAATCGAACTAAATTATTTTACGATGTTAAATGATTCTCATTGATTACTGTGTTAATAATAATAATTACATTTAGCTGTTCGCAATTGAACCTTTTAGGCTATAAATAAATTACCTTTATTAAATTATATTAAATTTATAATTAGCATATATTAATTGAATTGTAACATTATTTGGCAGCTAATTGATACCTGTTAAACCTGGACATGCAAAGGAGTGATATAGCCAGGAAAACACATATTTACTATGTAATAGCCTCGAATAACGAAAATTACTACTAAGACTACATTTGTCAGTGACGTATTTAATGGGAATGCTGCTGTAAATCCGTTAATAGCCATTTGAATTCATGCATGAAACAACGTTACATTCAATTATGTAACATAATGAGAACATTTAGAGCAACAATGTAACTTTTTATTCGAAGACCGGTATTTTGGGTTTTTTTACTTGTTTATTCTCGGAAAAAATCTACTTAAACTACTTTATTACAGTCCGATATTATACGCCACTAATTAGACTTAATTACAGAATTGTATGCACAAGGTAGTGTTTGCCTTACATCTCCGAAAGATGATATATTTACGGCACAACCCTCGCCCAAGACTGCATAGCTATTGCGTTTTAAACTGATATACAAACAACTAGAATGAAATAAACCTTTGTTGAATTTCATTTTGTCTCAGTAAGTCATATTCACCGAATATTTTGTTGCCGTGTATTGAAGGATTAATATTAAAGGTATTGAAATAGGGACTGTTTATATTTAATGTTATAATTATTTGTTACTGTAGCGTGTGTATTTTATCAAAGTAACGATCAATATTTATATGACAATTTATTTTTATCAAATGCAGAATTAACTGATACTGTGCGTATAAACAACCAAGCTGGAGGTAATGTGAAGGGGCGAGGAAAAATTTATATTGAAAAATAGTGTACGCCAATTAATATACAAATAATGCAATTTTTTTACCACTCTAAATCCGTTATTTTACTGTTGTAAATATATTGTTTATTATTAACGAACCTTTATTATGTCTAACTAAAATCTATAAAATGCAGTAGCAATGTCGATAAATTAATTACTAACTTCCTGAGTGCTGGGCATTTTTCATCAATTATTATTTACCGACTGTGAAGTATCTGCTGAGCGAGATAACTCACGGATTTAATCTAGCACTTTTTCCACTTGTTAATCATGGACTATCTCTATGTTTGTCTGTGTCATTCTATTAGTCGAGTTTACATTCACTTCTTGTTTAAACATGATAATAATAGAAGTACAAATATTGGTCGTATGTCATGGCAAAGTTATATTCTCATTTGGAAGAGAATATAACTATTAATATAACTTTATGAATACATCGACCAAGAGAAATCACTGGAAATCGTTTCGAAGATCTCGACCGCTAGGGGGCGCAATCTATAAACCAAAACATACAGATGCATTTTTATCAGAAATGTTTCCTATTCGGATATGTTAAATAACACAAATATGGATAGCCGGTTGCATTACGCATAACTTTTGTTATTGATATTTTGTTCTCTCATTTTCAATTTCATCTCTCAACGGAAAAGGTGGTGGAAGCCCCTAATGTCTGATCAGAACAATATTTTTTTTTTCAGGATTGCCTCTTTAAAAGTCAATAGTGTTATACATCGTTGAAGAGGTAATTTCATCACGAGTGAGTGTAATGTAATCTACATCAACATAGAAACTGATAGATTGCGTTATTTCAAAAGGTCATTTTTTTGATTTTTCTCAAAAACATAAAAAACAATGCTATAGTTTTCTTTACATAACGAAGTTCGGCACAATCAATTGATGAATATAGCATACGTTTGAAATTTCTAACGAATGTGTTAGGCTATTTAAATACACCTCGCACCTAAAAGTAAGCTTTGGCAGCTTGGAATGTAAATAACATTAATTTACAATTTACATGTAAATGGAAATATGTATTTACATTCCAAGCTGCGAAAGTTCACTTTTAGGTGAGATGTGTAATTAAATAGCCGAGGCGAAGCGAAACGTATCCAGGGTATAGAACAAAGTGTCAACAACAAAAGCTGTGCACAATGAAATCGGCTATACATATTTGAGCTATTTAACATACCTACCTTAATTGGAAAAATTCTAAGAAAAATTCAAATTATGTTTTGGTCTGTAAATTGCGCCCACTTGCGGCCGAAATACGACCTAGAAAACTATTTCCAATGATTTCTCTTAGTCGATTTATTTATAACTATTTTTTCCCGAAGCTCTGGGCTTATACTTTCCCCAATATCGTACCTCGCCGGCCTTAGTGGGCCTGCATATAAAAATAAGAGAATGTTTAAGGTCGATTAGTATATTTCCCGTTCCTCGGCCTTACACATTAAATTTGACAAAGCAACTGGGAAGAAAAGTTGCGACCCATTCCCTATCAGAATGTTTGTTTTCACTTCGGAATTCTAATATTTGTCCATTATTACATGCATGGGATACTCTCTTCGTGCGGGGGTTGGTAAAAGGAAATTCTTGGGCCTGTTTATATTCTCTCAAAGTATGTGGAATCAATCCGGAAAATACAGGGTGTCCTTCACTATAATTTATCACATTTTAACAGTTTATAACTCGAGAACGAAAAGAACTATCGAGTTGCGGTCTTCTTAGATGCCCTTTAAGTTTGCTTGCCATTGTTGCCAATTCTTAAATGTTGTCAGAAATTATAGGAAAAAGAGGAACATGAAGAAATTATATGTATAGGTATTATTTATCTATATAAAGTATGTCACAAATTCCGATTGCGACAATTCAGTCACGTATTCTACATAGAAAAATAATAGTAGTTTGTTATATAGACTCTAGAAATGTTTCTAGAAATCTTTCGAGAATCTTCTAGAAATGTTTCGTTAAGGAATTACAGGATGTACAAGTTTGGTTGGAAAAATAAAATGTCTTAACAGGATTTGGCCAATTTATGTAATAATAATAATTATTATTATAATAATAATAAGAGTTAAAACGCTCTTTCCCTGTCGTCGATAAAGTATCGAGCCCTTTTTCGTGTACAGTTACCATGTTACCCCAAAGACGGCTTCTAGCTAGAGATGGGAAACGTCCAGAGGTCACGTGATTCACAGGGAATATAAACAGTTGTATTTTATTTTGTATCAATGATAATTGTTATTTACCGTTGAATCTTAATCCTTGATTGCCAAATATATCTTAAGTTCATTATTTATAAGAAGATTTGTTATTTTTTTATGCAACCAATCAAAGGATTCTTTTTCTTTATTTAACATTATCTATTTGTTTCTTGTTTTCTATTTAAATACATAGGTTGCGTTCACTTTTTTCAATTGACCATTTAGATATCAGAAGGTTGTTGTAGGTACATAATTCTGAATAAATCTGTCAGGGAAATCGACAGCTCTCTTCCTTTAAGATTTATTATTAGATCTCAAGGCATGTATGTCACAAGTTTAGTTGCGACACATTGTGCTGTGATATTTTTTATAGAACATTATTGATTGGTATCAGCGCATTGGTGGTAGCCGTCATGTTCCTATTCTTTGTTCCCTATTCTTTAGTTTCTATGGTTTATGGAAAGCTCGCATGACAGCTTTCAAGTTGCAGCAGCAGTTACAAGCAAAAACGTTGTCTTATAAGAATAATTACGTTGTTATTTCCATGATAGGGTGGAATTTAATAAGAAAATCACTGTGTTGTGTTTTTGTGGTTTGTTAACCCGCACACATTAGATGGTATATCGGATTCGAATTCTTGAAATAGAGCCTGCCTTGAGGTAAATTCCTAGTGTTGATTGAGGGACATATAACATTAGGCAACCTTTCGAGGCAGCTTCCATCAACTCAGCTTCTTATGTTCAGTGTAGGTCACTCCACCTTGTAACCTCGACATCTTGTAACCCTGGGCACCTTTGTAATATCGGTACTTGTAACCTGGTAACTTGGGAATTTCATCTGTAACTACCTCAAACCGTCGTTGATTTTGCCTCCACTATATCAACTATATACGTAGACTTACGTAGACTTGTAATCTATCAACTATATACGTAGACTTGCTGGAGAGACCCACCTTACTAGACGACTTGATACCACTCAGATAAGATTAGTTTAAGCGGACTATTTAAATTATTCTTGACACTACTATAGTATGGTCATATAGATAACGATAACTACCGTTTAAGCTCTCATTCTACTTGGCGTTACCTAAATAAATTTTCATAGCGTACGAATAGATACTTGAAGGATGCCGATACTAGATAGATAATATGGCATGTTTATTTCCAAATCTAAATTGAATGTGTATTTATCTTTATATATACTTTCGCCATTTTGATAATATGTTTACGTAGGTAGTCCTATTTCTTGTTAATATTGGTTGTGGGAAGGTCATAGTGCACTTTGACATCGACACAATAGTACCTAGAGGTATATGATGTTCGTTTGATAAAGGATATGTGTAGATTTAAAATATAGGTGTACAATACTACATTTTGGGACTTAGTTCTAAATGTCTGTCGGTATCAATATACAATTTGATTTCTATGCAATTTGGTATGTATTTTGACTTCACTTGAACTTTGTGTATAACCATCAAATTTGTGTATAACCTTTTATACAATTTTTAGTCTCTAAATTTTTAAATTAAACTTAGTTATTAGTATACTGTGTTTCTTCTTTTTCTGTCACCCAAAAATTACAGAAAGTGCCGAGAGTAGATTCGATACCCGACCCAGGATAATTGGAGACTGTCTGACTTGGTTGCGAACAGTCAGTGGCGTCCACGGTTAATTAGTGACTTCGGTATCCACCGAACTTATTTTTTAATTTTTTTTTATTTTATTAAGGTGAGCTAGCTTAGGCAAACTTTGATTGCCCACTTTAATCGCTGTTGGATGTACTCTGGAGGGTAATAAGGTACAAATGTTTTAGGTTTTGTATCTATATATGAACTGTTAATTTTGTTTTCACTAGTAAAAATAATATTTCATATTTTTAAACCTTGATACATTTTACCCCCGTGTATGTTACAATTGTCACATGTACGGGTACATGTGTAACATTCTGGCCTGCCGCATTATGATTTTTTTCTTCTTAATGAAATGACCAACGTAAATAATATTATTTATCTTTGAAGCTATATGCTTGGGCTACATCGGGGTATTTTTTTAAATTTTTTTTATTACACATAGTCTAAATAAAAAATTGTCAGTAAAAATTGTTACAACTCTACCCGACCTCCCCTTGGACCTTCCCTACTTATATCTCATTACTCGTAAAAAATTGTATTGGTAACTCTCTAGCTCTAGAATATGCCGTTGTAGTCAGTAAGGGTATCTAAAAAATTGGACAATGCAACTTGACAATGGTCATTTGAACCTTAAGCTATGTTAGAAATTAGTACACCTATTAAGGTTAAGCCTAACTATAATTAAACAGAATATAATGCTTGTCACATTGACAATTCATTCATCATACTCCAGATTAGTTTTCGTATTATCTTCGTAAATCATGTCCCTGCTTTGGGCACTGTATACTGAACAGTTTAATTAATCAACTGATTATATTATCGATGTCCAGTCAATAGATATAAAGGAATATGCCTGGGGCTCTGCCATTATGTAATTCAATAAGTCAGCGACGGCGCTCCGAATTTGTCAGGAACGTATGTAACATCATAAATTATGATTTTACATATATACTTAAAAATTAGTTCAATTTGTAAAATATTATATTTTTAATCCTTATTGTGAAATCTTAAATCTAAAACCTAAGCAAGACATGAGTTAACCCCGTTTATTTGAGCGAAATTAAGTCCTGAATGTAATATACCAAGTAGATGGGAGGCCGATTTAACTAGCTCAATTAAGTTAAACAATTGACGAAATTGCTTTAATTGTCCTGATAGAATATAAAAGGGAAATCTGAATCTAATCTCAAAACTAAATCTAATTGAATGATAATTGAATTCCTTTATGGGATATAGTTGTCGCGGAATGCGGAGAGTAAGAATAGCTTTCGGGTAACAGCCTCCTCCCAGAAATCAAATTAAAATTTACTATGGGAAATCCTAAAAATGACCAAGCCTCATTTGCGCCGCACCATGAGCATTTTAAAAGTTCTCCTCAGCCTGTCATTTTTACTTTCTACTATGGTATGCCTTATTTTGCTAGATACCACATATACCTTTTTATAATTTTTCGGCCCTAATAGCCTACAAGTCCTCTCAGGCTTGGGGCAAAACATCATCTCAGTCTCATCAGCATTGTAGATTCTAATCGGGTTAGACACAATACTCATGATGTTTGCCAAGATATTCTCTCAAGTTTTGAAGCCAATGTTACTTTCGTCATTATTTACGTATTTATTCGTTTTCACTGCAGATGGTGTTTTTAAAAACAACTTTAACCACATTTTACCTGACCTTTCACGAGAAATTTCACGTTGCCTATCTGAATTTTGCTGAAATAATTTTTTGGGCTTATTTGATTTGACAATCCTGAATTAACACGAGGAATTTGTTGAGGTATTGTAATTAAATTGGTGGGGTAAAATGGTATCTTATGCCAAAACATATATGTATATACCTAGCCCACGCCCTTGTGTACCGCAAAAACACTAGTATTATGACAATAAGATATAAATATGGCTTAAAGCCTGTCTTGAATGCGGACAGGACAAGAGACCGCAGTTCGGGCGTGCGTTTCTATTTATTAGTTTCGCCCTACTACTGAAATGGTGGTGTACCCACGTGTACTATCGAGCGAGAGTTTATTTAAAATCTCTCTATTCAGTCTCTATTATTGTAGGCACCCGACAGTCAAATTAATCTCACAATTTTTGTAAAATCATGAATACAAGTCTAGAAATAAGTTACAGCTAAAAATATATGTAAATTATTTACATATAAAAACGTATTCACATATTTAAATAATTGATGAATAATAAGAGAATATTCCAATATTTTACTCTAAACGATCATCGTACACTGACGTCCATAGCAGCGTTGATCCTAATTCAATCTTCTAACAAGCTAAACGTCAAGATCAATGCAATTCAGATGGACAGTTTATTTTGATTAATAGCTGAACTTAATCCGTTAATATTTTATGACCATCAAAGGAAGAGTAGGTAATCGATCTTATTTGATGCAGCAGTATGAGTTTGTGCCTCAAAAGCGACCTTAAAACAATTATCTGAACATGTATCTGTGCGTCTACGGGTCGAAGCCCGAAGCGAAATAGCTAATAAGATTACTAGCTACTGATATGATTTAATTTTCACATAAATTAAATACATGAAATATGAAAGTATTGTAAAAACCACAAATGTATCAAAAATCATTGAAAATTTCAACTCTTAATGTGACATTTATTTATTATTTCAATTTAAATAAGAGTAGGAGTAGGGATCAAAAGCGAGATATCATATCTTTCTGCCATAATCCGACGTTAAATATAGAAAATTAAGGCGTCTCTGAGCACATTTCATCAATAAGATTTGGACGCAGAAATGTAATTTTGGAAGTAGCAGCTGCTTTTAGCATAAAAAGATTTACTCACCGCGGCCGCTTCACTACTTACTCAATTTACGCCCTGAAAAGCAGTTTAGATCTTTTTACACCGAGGACTATTTCCTGCTTGAGAATATGTAAGACACGATTTCTTTGAAGTTTTCACGTACCTACTAATATGTAAAAGACATAGGATTTTCCCTTCACATACCCATCAGGCAATGACAGCGATGGCTGATAGATGGGCGGCAAATTTCCATAATTTAACCCAGATTTAAGTTATTTTAAAAAAGATTTAAAACGTAGGATTTTAATTGGCGGCTTCGTTTAATATACGAGTACGCTACAGTTTTATTTCAAAATTATTTTATGGTTAGTTTTCAGTCAAATGTTTTTATAAATATTGTAGAATTATAGAACAACTGTTACGAGCATTTTAGAAAATATGTATATTCTATATTTGGATGGGAGGGAGAATAATAAAAGCTCATTAGGGGGATTTTGTAGAAACGTGAAATGGCGAAAATACGGCGAATCGGTGTTGGTGTTCTCTGAGTCAGCGCTTGAATGTGTGGTGTTTTTAAGTGGATATGGAGGTGATATGTATGTTATGATTTTGCTTGAGGACACACATTGTAGAATTATTAATAAATATTAAATTGAAAGTTAAGTATAAGTCATCCTAGATGTCCGGGCTAGTGATTGAAATAGTTTAGTTATTGTTCCTGACCTAGTTCCGTCATGAATGCGACATATTAACGCAGATATTCGTATTTTCTCTCAGTATCAGTCGGAATTATTTCTTTTATTAGTAATTGAAATAGTTTAGTTATTGTTCTTGACATAGTTCCATCATGAATGCGACATATTAACGCAGGTAATTATATTAACGTAGGTAATTTATTTTTAATCTTCAACATTGAAGGCTGTTTGAGTGTTCTTTGTTAAAAAATAATAAAACGAGAGAGACAACAAAAAGAAGTCCATTATATGTGACTGTTGATATATCCGACTAACTTTGTTGTAAGCTGCTGCACGAAAAAGAAAGAGAGGGCACGATTTCGTCTATTTGACGCCGTCAACGCTGGTATCCTAACCTTAAATTTCATTTACCGCTTCCTGCATACTGACTTATATTGCATTATATTGAATTGAAAGTCAACCAACTACACCTGTAGTCAAGCATAAAATACCTTGAAATTGCAGAAATTGTGTATAAATAAGTACTACCGCTTGGGACCACCATCAAGTATTTGGGGTTATGTTTACCACTACAGCTGGCAATATACTGTCAAATAAATGTCACATACGGCGCCAGGCGTCCTTAAATGTGGGCAGATATTTTTTCGAGGCGTAACGTTGCGTGCAACGCCGTTGAGCGGCGATGCATTCTGTTTAAACCACGCTCAGTCTCCTGTCTCTAATCTTGATTTTAACAATCAAATTGTAGGTTAGGTATTACGTTTACGTTTCTCTACGAGTAAAGTTTCTATACATCTGGACGAGTTGTTTCAAAGCACATTTGACTAGTGCATTACTTGGCAGCGAATGTTATTGGGGTCCAAAATGGCGGTGAATGTCAAGGAAGCGGTGTTACTTTAGTATGCGGAGGAAGCAATAATGGCGAGCATGGAACAATATGATTGTTTTTGTACTGATTAATATCCCGGTTTAATATCTAATATGAGTAGCGTATATAAAATATGTGCGAAAACACTCTTGTTTCGCTAAGTGAATCTCATTTTGTCATCATGAAGTTCTGATACTGTTCTTCCTTTCAAGATAACGCACTGTCCTGAAATAGTAACCGCAACTGTTGTCATTGATTAATTTTGATGTAGCGTAGTGTTCACCTGGATCTTCCCTGCTATATATATTTAAGCAAACTATTCTGTAACAGGAAGACACCTGAACTTTGAAATGTGTGCTCTTAGGCGATATTTTTATTTTCTCTCTTGGCTTCCTTGTGTCCACAAAATTAGGTATTAGCTGTCTTCCAACTTCATCGTTGTCTCGGGTGACGAACCCATACCCGATCACTTCTTGGGATCCTATAGCAGTCATCCATCGTCAGTGTTTGCAAACAAATAACATATCATTTAAGAAGAAGAAACCGCGTAGTGCTGTTAAATTAGAGGCAAAATTTCGATATACTTTATATATGAAACTTTTTGTAGAGAATTGAAATTCTCAACGCAATGTTGAATTTCTATAAAAAAAATTATGACGAAAATGTTGCTTTTTTGCCCATAATTTTTTTAGGTCAGAGATAGGTATAGGCATTGCGTCGTAGAAAAAAAAGTAGACAAAATTTCCTTTAAAATGCAAAAATTAAAATGCCATACATCACAACTACATATGTTTTTTTCGTGACAATGTAACTGAAGAAGAAATAAGTTCTGCATCAGAATATATTGCAGCTTTTTTGTATGGGGCAAAGTTAAACATGGCCCTAAGCAACTGTCCAGCTTCCAGAATTTTTACAAAATATCAAAAAGTGCAAAATTTTCTCTGGCGCAATTACCACCAACAAGGGATGCCATCAAACAGCATGGCTTAAGAACTTACTTCCAAATCCAGCAGTGGCAAGGAAATCACTTTAACCCATTGAGCTGGGATTGGAAAAATTCTAACTATGGATTAGTTACATTCGCACCAACAGCACCTCCTGCGCCAGGGATTTTGATAAAAAAAAGTGGCTTGTTGTTGCACTACAGGTTGTCATGGAAAATGTGGTTGCAGAAAATTGAAAATTACTTGTTCGATATTTTGCAAAGAATATATGGGGATCAATTGTGATAATGTGCAAGTAGCCGATATTGAAGAAGACGATTTTAACGTAGATATAGATGATGATATCGATATACAGCTTAAAAATGTTATTGAACATACATGTGTTTGAATAGTTTTATTGAATAGTTTGAATAGTTTAGAACGTTTTTTATGAGTAAAATAATAATTTTTTCATCAAAATGAGAAAGAAAGCAATATATGTATAAGAGGTAAAAAATCTAAAAAAAATTAGCTATGGTCGAGTGGCCATATTTCGTCAATTTTGAATCAAAAAATTTTTCGACCCTGCATTTTAAAGGAAATTGTGTATACTTTTTTTTAATGAAACCTATACCTATCTCTGACCTAAAAAAAGTTATAGGCAAAAAAGCAAAATTATGCAAAAAATCTAAATCTTGGCTTTTTTTTTCATTTTATTTCATTTTCGTCATAAAAATTGTTTTTTAAATTTTTTTAAATAAAACCGGTGAGAAATTCAAAATTCTCTACAAAGAGATTCATATAAAGTATATCGAAATTTTGCGTCGTTTGCGAGATATATTGAAAAAACTGAAACGGGTGCATTTTCACCCCTATCTTCAATTTGCGTCCTCTAATTCAATAGCACTCCGCGGTTTTTTCTTCTTTAATAACCATTAATCGATTCCTACCATAAAAACCCGTAAACGTCTTAGTTCCTTTCTATATGACATAATCAATAGTCTGTACTCTTTCTTCTCGATCGCAAATGATAAGTATCTAACAGCAAAAGCTGACTTACATTCGATGAGAAACAAAACACAGATTATATGATTATCAATAATGCATTGTAAAAAGGTTTTAACGGAATTTCAGTACCTACTTACTTACAGTACGTACAGTACAGAAAAAGAGCATTCGGGGAAAATTCACTTTCCATACTTTCGGACACATTCCAATACTTTCAATCCAAAGGGATAAGGAAATATTCTCTGAAGAAGTATTGGATAAGATGGCTAAATCAAGACGACGCGTCGCCATCGTGTGGTATAGTATTTTGTAGAAATTTTTCTGTAATTCCACTTTACTCGGTGTAAATCTTAAATTCTTAATTGCTTTTTTCTTATCTTTACGTAAATGGCTTTACATAAAACTAGGAACTTGCTATACCCTTACTGGCCATGCAGAATAACTCAATTAAATAAAGAATAATTCAAAAGTATTTTGTTGTAAAAAATTTCAGGCCCCACCCGGAGAAAAATCCTAAATACCCCACTAATATTACAAATTATTCTTTAATTTGCAATAATATTAACATTGGGTCGGCTTATATATAGCTCACAGTATATGTGTGCGTTCTATCCACATATTCTGTTCGTTGCTGTTTAGCTCTGTGGCGCTTCTACAAAAATCCAATCGCTTCACGCCTGATCACACCTACCCTTATTTTGCGCAATTGGGCATCAATAAATTCCATCACGTCTTAAATATCGTCGAGGCAAACACGGGCAAGAACCTCAAAGGAAAAAGCTACTTAGTTTCCAATCTGCGTTGCGACAATATTGTCGCACTAAAATACTGTATGTTTGTTGTTTCAGGAGCCGTCGTCATACGTGCCATGCCCTGCAATGTGGAGCTATGTAATGGCCGCGGCGAGAGGTGACCCCCGCAGGCGCCCAGGGTCAGTTTTCACGGTGCAGTCTGTCGGGGCTGGGCCAGGCCCCTGCAGGGACGGACTCAACTCCTCCAGGTACCCTCTCAACTCAGGATGTATTAGGGTAACTCTATTAAAATACTATTTACTGATTAGTTGTTTAGTTACTAACTGAATTTTTTTTACTCCTAAGAAACTGTCATTTCTTAATTTGTTTGATGTAGAACGGGCTGAAGACCAATTATTATAATATAACGTTGGGCAAAACAGTTGGGCGTATTGGGCAAAACAATGTCAAATGAGAACTGAACAAATATAAACAATTAATTGCCATCAAATTGGGGAGCTTCGACAGGTTTTGAGCATATTTCTAACTGCCTACTGAACCAGAAAACTTTAGTTCATATGTCATCATAACATTTGATTCTTTGGCTCCTAATTACCAAAAGGTCAGTTTTATACCGCCCCCCCTTCCCCACTTTTTTAAATATTCTTTTGATGTCGAAGTTACCCCGCGTATGGGATAACATCGACACCTTATGTATTTTGATATAGACACGAAGTTAAACTGTTTCAGGACAGCTTCGACACTAAAAAAAGTAAAATTCAGTACAAATTACATAATGCAGATAAGAATAAATACCACTACAGACCGAAATTAGCAACACTGGGTAGGTAATAAAAAAACAATATCTGCAAAACTTAACTATAAACAAAACTAAAAAAAATATTCACTGGTAAAAAAGTAGGAACGTAGGAATATAGGTTATAAGAAATAATGAAGGAACTACAAGAATAAGATTATTAATCATTGCCGCAGCACACCGGACATTCGTAGTCTACTTTCTTAAAATCCCCGTTACAATATCCACAAATCCACTTGTTACAGGTTCATCCACTTGTTAGAGGCAAATTAAGCAAGAACTGTACGTCGGACATTCGTGTTGAGGGTCTTTCGAACCAAGATTGCCACAAAACCACTTTAAGCAGGATACACAACAAATCCAATCTTTGGTGTCAGTATAATTCGTGCGTCGGTATAAAAGTGCATACAGAGCAATAAGAGTCACTATCAGTGTTGGTATTTCTGTTCCCTGTTCTGTCTGATGTGGACGCAATGGACGCAGCAGTTTCGGCAACAATAGGTTTGGAACAATTTTTGTTTTTCTCCTTGTTTGTATTGGTTGTAATAACATTGTTTTTAGGCATCACCGGTAAATCAACTTCCTCTTCTATTGTTATGGTTTCAATTTGAGTCCAATACGGTTTCATTAAGTGTCCTTTCGGAATCAAACTCTTTTCTAGAAGGAATTTTTTGCTAGCACTCTTTTAGGACAAAAGGGGCACATGCTCGTTGCTCTAAACCCAGATCATAGATTGTCAGCAGCAATTTCTATTGTGTTTGACCATAACCGATTTAACAACGTTGGGAATTGTTCTTTCGGAATGCTTTTTTCGGCGGGATTCCTTCCTCCACACATCTAAAATCTCTGCCCACTTGCATTTCATGGGAGCAAAAAAACTCACATCTAATGGTTGCATTAAATGTGTTGAGTTTGGGAAGAGGAGTCATATAGATATTTCTGACTGATACTGCTTCTATAATACGAGAGGAAAAGTGTGATGCGAGATTAACGATTTTTTTTGCTCTAGAGTGCTATTAGCCTTCGTATGAGGAATTAAAAAATGTTAAAAAAACATTTTTCACATGATTCCATGTCAAACCAGCCACTTGAAGTAGAGTCATACACTGTTCCTCTAGGACCTCCAGTGGTCCAATTTTCATAGAGGTGCTGTACCTTTTATACTACCATGAGCGGTAACAAGTCGCCCTTTGCTGTACCGCAAACCATCACACTCACAGATGTCCATGGACCCTTCTCTTAGGGCCTCTAGGGAACAAAACTTTCCTTGCACCTGAGTCGTCCGTTATGTTCGTTTCATCATAGTTGTAGGTGTTGCAAAAATTGTTGCAGTAAAGAGTTTTGTAACTCATTTTAACTCATTATTCAAAAATTCTTTTAGTTCCGGTTCCGGTCAGCGAGCTGCTGCTGACGTTTAATATTGGCAGCCAGTCAATATTAAATATATGGTGGTGAGGTTGTTCCTTATTAAAGCAAAAGAGTCCACAAAATCTAACCCTGGCTCATTTTTTCTCCACTCGAATGTTCCTACCTTGCATAGTTACAAATTTCGCTACAACTTGACGAATATCTGCGTGAATCATTGGGAAGCACCCAATCGCTCACTGTCCCAAGAATTTTTGCTATCCAGCGTTCCTCCTCTTCAGTCATCATACTGGAACGACCGGATTTAATGGATGTTGGTTATGAACTTTCTTGCTGACAGCCTGCTGCCTTTTTTAACTGCCTGTACTGCTTTAGCCATGTTGTCAGGGTTATAATGCATATAGCTTCTACCCCCCAGCTCCTTGATGTACTTTCGGGGCATCTTGTTTATTTTAGTCAATTATTCTGCAAAAAAATTAACTAAATTTGAAAAAAAGAAAAATAAAACTAACGTTAATATTATTGTTACTTTTGATCTTATTATGACTTTTAATATTATTATTACTATTACTATTATGACTACCCCTACCAATATCATTATTATTTTTGAGAAAAAAAGTAACGCTAAGTAGCATGATAATAAAAATAACAGAATTATAAAAAACTTTATCAGGTGTCGAAGTTACCCTGACTGTCGAAATTCCCCTATTTTACGGTACCCATTTTAATAAATTTCAAGTGGTCAGTCCGATGCACTGATGCGGACAGTAAGGACATTTTTATGAAATTCGACCAAAGATGTTCCTCATTTGCGGTTACAAAACAGACCTACAACTATCATGAAAGCGAGTCTTTCTAAATAAGCTTGCACGCAGGTCAACCCGATCCATCGATGCGGTCACTGTGACAATTTTTAAGAAAATTTAACACACAATTTAACTCACAGATACCAATTCATATCACTGGCGAAAAGTGAACGTGACAAGGTTTCTTACAACTTTTTGCAATCAGTGCATTTAACTGTAAGTTTCTTAAAAAGGAGTATTTCAAAATAAGAGAACGTTGATTTTGTGACTATTTATGAAGTTGTTCTACAAAGTTCATAGATATGAAGGTCCCATCTATGAACCATTTAAAACATTTTCACGCTGACCGCATAAGTAGATTGGTTTGACCTGTCAAATCTGTGCCGTTCGCTCGATCTCTGTTCTACTGCCTGCGCTTGTATGCGTCAACTTGTTCTCTGTCTATCTCATGCCACATGATTTCATTTAATTTTAAATGTACATTTTACAATTTTAAATGTACATATTTGCCTTATTTACGAAATATTTCTCTAACATTACGTGTCAAATGTACAATAGGCGGAGAATAATTATATTCTCATCCTCATTATATTTAACGCAATAAACCGCTGAAAATGTGCAACCATGGATAAATATTTCTAGATTATAAATATATAAATTTGTATCTAATCTCTAGACTAAGTTAACCTTTTATGTTGGGTTGTGTAATTTTATTCCGTATATTTACAAAACAATTCAGTTGTGCTAGAAATGATAAATGTTTATAGCATTTAATAGTCATATTTGTTTGATATTATACTTGTAGGCCATAAATAAAATATGTTGCTCTGTAAATTTAAATATACATCGAGTAGGTAGTCTATTTATTGTAAGAGAACAATTTATTGTGAACAATAATAAGTATTGTGAACGTGAGGAACAGACCATCAAACCGCGGCAAACTTTACCTAAATTTTACCGAATAATTAGAAAATCTTTAAATTCGAATTTTACCTTTGTTATAGAAAGCGAGTGTAGTATCACATCCAATGAATGCATGAATAAAGAAAATATGCTCTTTTTTAATATTTACATATTTTATTAACATTATTTTTGTTGAATAAACTCGTAAGGTATTATTTTTTAGTGGCTTTAAACAATATTTCTTTATCATCAGGTGCTAAAGCCATCAATAAGACTAAGACATCAATGTCCGCTGCTATAACAACTACATAAAGAAAGGCAGAATCTACAGCTGATTGCACAATTAAACGATCAGCATCTTTCTGCTTGACTCCACTCAAGCACTCAATATTCTTTTCAGCCAGTTTTTTGCAGAGAAGATTAATAAACCTATTTTTATATTTGCTGTTTCCTAATAACTTCTCTTTAGTTGTATTTAAAGGCAAGGTATAATTTCTCTCAGACGCTTTATTTAGGTCCATCATTATTATATCCATCAAATACAACTTTAACATTATTGCTTTAGTACTTTATTATGATGTAAATATTGAATTATTGTTTAAAACTTTCTTTCAATATCTACTTTTTATACTGATATTAATATATGAAGAATTTTTTAGAAAAAAAATAGTGGTAAAACTGAATTTTTATATAAATATCATATATCATAAATATCATATCGTATCAATATCATAAATATCATATCGTATCAATATCATAAATATCATATCATCACCATTCCTTCTCTGCTCCAAAAAGTTTCTGACTTTAAATAATATAAAAAAATTAAATTTTTAAAAAAATCATCAACATCGGAGCTGTTCTTGAGGACTTCTGAGGAAAAGAATTCATTGACGCGAATATATAATGCAAACGATTTCTATCATGAAATCAGACATTTTTGGCCTAAGCCGCAGTATAAGGCTTCGCGTATAGAAAAGAAATAAAGAAAATTTTGTGGCGCAAAATTGATCACAAACAAGATCCAAATAATGTCCGCCACAAGAAAGTTGAGCAATGACGAGTGATAAAATATGCAACAGAAACTTCTGTCAAGCTAAGAGCGTAAGGAATTTTAGCTTATTTGTGTAAGTAACTATAGTATTATAAGATAGGATTTTTTGTAATTAACTTATTAATAAAGAATGCCGGATTTATTATCCCGCATTCATTCCGTTGTACAACTCTCGTTTGGTGGCCTTTAACAAGAATTATATCCAAATAAAACATACCTCACAATTAGTATATCTCTAAAACAATTAATTTTTTTATGACCTGTCAGGACTAATTTTTAAAGATACCCCATGGATTTAGTCTATGTCATCGGATTATTAGTTATCAGCGCATTATAGTTGTTTACCAGTTTGTACGTCCGATCCAACAGCATTAATATGCATACTGAAATTATGCTACCACTAACATTAATCGACTGATTTTCAGAAAGAAGGGATTACGAGAGGATTTTCAAGAGACGAGCTGAACTCCACCCTCTCACGGGATGGCTCACGGGACGTGTTGGCGGAGGTGAGAATACATACCCCCTACACCGAGAGATGCCATAGTCCCTCAGACGCGCCTTTACAGGTAATCAATCTTTTCTACATATTTTTAGAAGCTAAAGTGAGTAGACGTTCTTGGTTAGGGCTTCATAAATTTTGTTACTTTCTCGTTTATCCGGTTTTGGTCTTACCAATTACGCGAACACCGGAAAGTTTTTAACTGCTAAAAGTTTTTGCTCTGTTGTAAACCATTTCCTTGTTATTAATAAAATATTGGGAAATATTAATAGAGCTTTCGTAAAAATGATTAATTTCAACTTAATTGGCTAACTAGCCTGCTGGCCAATAAACTTTAAATTCTGAGAGGAAAATAATAAAACAAAGAAACAAAATTTATTCAAATTTCAAATTTGACATTGAAAATAACTTGATAATTCTTGATATTAACTCCTCTGAGGTGAGTATTCTTAATGCTCAAATTTATTCAGAGAATATCTTATTCTCTATTAGATATTTATAAAAAAAAAATCCCTTTTATTAACGTTGATTATTATCAGATATTGGCGGAGGAACTTGCGAAGTAGCTGTTGAAAGCAAGTAAGCCGTGAAAATGACACAATGAAGAAACAGCGTAACAATACCAACAAATTTTCAACTTGTCATTGTTCCTATTTTATTGTGAATTTGGTTTCGTTTTGGAATTAATTATAAGGATTCTTAGAAATAAAGATGCATTTGACATGTTAGCGATTTACTTACTTCGAATGCATGAGACATGCAACTCTTGCTGCTACTTTATAATGTTGAAAGAGTTTTTAACGACTGTTATCTTCTGAAAACGGGCATTGTCACCTTCTGAAAACTGAATCTTAACAACTCCCACATTATCTAATATTCTGCTTTCTAAACCAAAGTAACAACTGATTTAAAATGCTATCGAAAACAAATTTTAATATTTACATTTTCATAGATCAATTGTTTCTATCGATACATATTTCCTACCCATCCATTTAGTTGTAACTGCCCTAACGTTCGTCTCATCTAGGTACTACTACTAACAGCTATCAAACACAGCGTTAATGCTAGTTCTTCGTCTAGTTTTAAAAGCAAGTGGAAAGTGCTTTTGGATTACCAAGATATGATCGAGTAGGTACTGAAAGTTTTACGGCTCATGGTTATAGTATAATATACCGATAAATCTCGATCATAAATTTTATGGCATATTAAAATAAATGTCAATGGAGTTTGTTACATGACTAATAGGGAATATGAAAGGAATATGTGTAGGCATTAATAGTATCTCCATATTTTTGTAGCCATTTAAAATGTAAACCGTTATATTTGGATAAGAAATGAGAGTATACAGGAAGCGGGAAAAAAGTAACGACATTCCTCGTTACTTTTTCGTTACATTATACTCTTAGCAATGAAAGGGTTATAGTGCATGGAAGGGGGAAATCGTTTCGCCTCAGGAGTGCGTTAGAACGTAAATATATTAAACGCCTCCGCTACTGCCTATCTACTTCAGGGGGAAAAGGGATGAAAGGTCTTTTCTTTGGTTTTTCACTTATAGCTCGAAAATAGTGCATATATTGTTTTCACCACGTTGCCCGTTTTCGATATATCTTATCCCAAGTCAGCATATTTTTTGAATATATATATAATATATATATATATATATATATATATATATATATATATATATATATATATATATATATATATATATATATATATATAGCGGTGAGGGTCCGGCTTCTGGCACCACCGTCGACACTGATCGCACCAGTCTTCGTGAGTAAGTTTCCTGAATGTCGCATAACGCATCCACACGGGAAGTGAGAGGAGGCTCCACAAGTCTTCTTCGTGGCTGCTCCCCTTTAAAGTGGGTACGCCATTTAAACAGTGACCCAGAAATTTTCACATAATTGAGAGCAACGCATATGAAATGTGTAGGTGAAGGTGAAGGTGATGTACTTATGTGTAGTTCTGCATCAAAACCGACGTCTAGTCGTTGAGAGATGTTTCAAATATAACTTAATATATCCTGTAATCTGCAATCTGGGACTTAATTAAATTGACCTAGTTTTGCTGTATTTTTATCTTGCGAATATCTGCAAATAATATGAAATCTATTTTTACAATATGGCAAATATTGTTCCTTCTACATATTTTTGCTTTAATTCATTATAGATAGCCAAATCAAGTCAATCCCAATGTGGTAAATAAAATGGCAAAAATAACTTGGTGGCTCATATTGACATTATCATTAGTTTTAGAGGGATGAGCATTTTAAAAAAATATCGGCAAATATATTGTATTAAAAACTAAATAAATGTTATTACCATATTAATGACAATTTTTACGATTTTAGAAAACATAAGGCGTTATTATTATTATTATACTTCATTCTCTACTTCTTTGTGCCATTCTTACAGGAATTTCTTACTATTTGAATATAATTTATTTATTAATGATTTGTTACTGAGATTAGCATTACATATATACTTTTAATAGTATCCATCAAATGATGGACTATCTATTTTCTAAATACCGATATTTTATCTGTTTTTAATATACTCGTATACCCCCGCTAAAAAACGTTAGAATCACTAAACATCCTGCACAGAAAATCTTAGATAGAACAGAACTGTCGACATTTACAGCAGTTGAAATCCTACCAGAAGCACATTTTTGTTTTCCGTTTATTTTTAGTATTGAAAATACTTCTGGGCCCGTGTATACATATAAATCAAATATCTATTAATTTAATTTAGAACTAAATCCCAAAATGTGGTATTACACTCGGAAACACATATCTTTTATCAAATGAACATCATATACATCTACTTACTATTGTGTCGACGTCAAAGTGCACGATGACCTTCCTATAATCAATATTAACAAGAAGTAGGACTATACCTACATAAACATATTAATAGCGAAAGTATACAGGTAAATACATATTCAATTTAGATTTTGAAATAAACATACTATTTAAGTAACGGCAACCTTCAGGCAGGTACCTATTCGTACACGATGAAAATTACTTTAGGTAAAGTTGAGTAGAATGAGACTTTAGACGATATCCAACGTTATCTACATGTACATACTAGTAGTATCAAGAATCATTAAAATAGGGTAAGCTTAAGCTAATCATATCTGTAAAGTAGCAGCATCTTTCGGTAAGGTGGATCTCTACAGCAAATCCACGTATATAGTTGATAGATTTCAACTCGGTGGAGACAAATCTAAAGACAGGTTGAGGTGGAGTTCCAGATGAAGTTATCCTGTTACCAGGTTACAAGGTGACAATAGTACAAAGTGCCAATGTTACAAGGTGTCAATGTTGTAAGGTGGAGTGATCTACACTCGACGTGCCAAGCCCTGCAAACGTCACATCTAATAAATTTGCGTCTTTCACAGGTTAAACAAATGTAATGTTATGTGAATATATCTACTTGTAACAATTACTGAGTCGATGGAAGCGGCTCCGAAAAGTTGCCCAATGATGTGTCCCTTGGAAGAAGAATACCAGAATGATGACGGGCGATAAAATATGCAATAAAGGCTTTTCAAGCTCAGAGCGCAATGAAAATTTGGCATTTTGTGTATCTAAATATAGTACAAAAATAAGACAGGAACCTTTGTGATTAATTCATTAATAGAGACGGTGGCGACATCGGAATTTGAATCCGGCATTCTTTCCGTTGTTCAACTCTCGTGTGGCGGACTGTATCTATAATGGTATGTGGAAACCGATAATCTATGAAATGTGATCCGTGCGCTGATACTTTATAGCTATTGCCTTGTTCTGAACTGAAAACTGAAAAAGGATCTGCGGTATACTTAAGAAGAATTTCAGGTTTAAGAATAATACGCAGACAGAAATGGAAATAAATGGAACGACGCGACGCTAAAAAATATCCGCTCTCTGTATTCAGGCAAACATGCAAGCTTCCTGTCTCCTGCAGAGGAGAAAACTTGATATCAAGCTGGTCTGAAAGTCGGATACATTGATTGGAGCCGGGTGATGCCATCAGACCCCCGGTTGTAAAATTACAGATACCCTGCTAGGTTTATGAAAATATTTCTTATCCTTGCAACATCAAAATAAATACCGTTTAATCAGTATGTAAGTCGTTAAAATATAATTTCTTCAGTAATAATTGATAGAGCATGACATTACTTGATGAAAATCCATGTCGCTTCATAAAAAAAAACACTTGAACAAACATTAATTGTTTCGCTAGGTATTCTTCTTCAGATGGTGAGTATAAAACTTTTAGTATACTCATCATCCGAGGAAGCTATTGGTATATTGGTATTTTACTTCGTTGTACTATATATGTAGATCTGACAGAAATTTCGAAGATTATGCGTCAAATCAAAGGAAAATTTTGTATTCCGACTAAATTAATAAGCGATCCCAAAAGCATTGCAGATGCTTTTGCAGATTTTCTTCAGAACTCTTATACAGAAAGTGTAATCCCTGAATTTACCAACAATGTCCTAACAGATAGCTTACAGTTAAAGGAATTTAATGAAATTGAAGTCCTTAATAGTCTTCAAAAATTTAAATATAGAGGCACTGTTGGCCCGGATAAAATACTTGCTTTTTTTCTTAGAGATTGCGCATGTCTCTCTAAACCAGTCACCATAATTCTTAATGTTTCTATTAATGCACCTACCTCCTGGAAACTCTCTAAAATAATACCTATATTTAAGAAAGGTGAAAAAAATCAAATTGAAAGTCATATACCAATATCCATCATTAATAACTTTGCTAAGTTTCTTGAGATGCTGCTTCATGACTTTCTTTTCACATCAAAAATAAAATAATACCACAACAGCACGGTTTTATGAAAAACGGCAAGTCTACAACCACTAATTTATTATGTATAACTCAATATATAGCTGATGCATTTAATACTTGTCAACAGGTAGACATTATATATATATATATATATATATATATATATATATATATATATATATATATATATATATATATATATATATAAATATATATATATATATATATATATATATATATATATATATATATATATATATATATATATATATATATATATATATATATATAAATATATATATATATATATATATATATATATATATATATATATATATATATATATATATATATATATATATATATATATATATATATAAATATATATATATATATATATATATATATATATATATATATATATATATATATATATATATATATATATATATATATATATATATATATATATATATATAAATATATATATATATATATATATATATATATATATATATATATATATATATATATATATATATATATATATATATATATATATATATATATATATATATATAAATATATATATATATATATATATATATATATATATATATATATATATATATATATATATATATATATATATATATATATATATATATATATATATACGGATTTATCTAAAGCGTTTGACCGACTGAATAACATTACTTTACTTAAAAAATTACATAACTCAGGTCTCTTTAAAAAATTCTTTAAGCTTCTTCAAATCTTACCTAGAAGAGAGAAAATAGTTTGTTTATTCTTATCGGTGACTTCAGGGGTTGCTCAAAGATGCATATTAGGACAATTACTTTTTAATGTATGTAATGATTTTTAAATGACATTGATGCGAATTGTTTATTTTTCGCGATATGAAACGATATGAAAATGATGAAATGAAAATATACCATTACAAATCCGGATGTTTGCAATACACTACAATTAACATTAAACAAAATCAGTATTTGAGGTGTTCGCCGCTTCAACAAATGTGCCATAATTATAATTTATTGCAAAATAAATTTGATTTGGTCAACTGCAAAGTGGCTTTGATAAAATAATTAAAATTGTAGATTATATTACTTATTATTTCTCTTTAATTCATACTATCATATATTGTCAATACAGAAATGTGTATTTATGTTTTTGTGATTTTTTTTTGTGTTTTTGTATTCTACCCATTCAATAATTGGTGTTTACTGTGGAATGGTGCATCTAAAATAAAATAAAATAAAATAAAATAGTGAAAGTATTATAATAAAAAAAAAATAGTTATTGTGAAAATCTTATTTCTAACACTGAAGTGTTTTTTGTCATGAATTATTCAGTAATAATCAGTGAATTTTGTTTTTATAATAAGATACTGCTATATTACTATTATTCTGATCATATCATATAATCCTCGACGTCAAAATACTTTACCCGATACATCAGCGCCCTTAAAACAAATAGCGACAAATATAATTAAAATTAGTTGTTGATAGTCAATTTAATGGAGCCCTTGATTTCCATGCTAATGTAGAAATAACGAGATCACTTTGCCGCTCACACTCGTGTATTAGATAGACAGTTCTCTGTTGACTCTCTCTCTCCTATATTCCTATTCGATATCCTCGGAAATTATGAAAGTTTTCCTGCTTTATTCATGAGTATGTGCCCTTGGTCTGAGACTATGGAGCAGAAAATAATATCTAAATGGTAACCATTGCAATTAGCCGCTTTAGGACGTGACTATATTAAGAATCGCGTAAATAAAACGTGCCTGCAATTAGAAATTAACATCGACTACACTCTGGAAACTGGGTGTCCAAGGGCTCCTAGATTCATAATGTAGGCACACTAAACAATGCAGGTAGCTGAGAAATGAATACAATTTTTTATGCAGCCACACGTTGAATCATATCATGTTTTGCAAGAGCAAAATATGATTTTTCTAACGTTGTTATGCTGCTGGTTGCGTCATTTTGGTTGGTTTTAAATAATTATCTTTGTATCAACCCCATTCTTCAGGAGGTATTGAAGAATTTATTTTACATTGCGGACTTGCAAGTAGACTCTCTGAATATGTTGTTCTGCTGCATCTTCTGGCGGGGGTAACAAAAGAAGTTGTACGTTGTACGCTTTTATTTTTTGAAGCTAATGCTATGAAATGTTTATATCGCAGTTCAATCAAGTTTTTGGCATTTTTATCATTTTGTGAAAATGCAATTAATACCTTCATTAAAAAGCACTTCTTCGCTTCGCGCTTCAACCTTAAAAGTTTCAGCTGCTGCACGTAACTTATGATCATCATTAAAAATTTTAATAAAACTATTTTTACCTTTGTTATATATATAGAAAGCGGATGTAGTATCACATCCAGTGATAGCATGAATAAAGAAAATATGCTTTTTTAATATTAACATATTTTATAAACATTGTTTTTGTTGAACAAACTCGTTGTAAGGAATTATTTTTTAGTGGTTTAAAAAACATTCCTCTATCATCAGGTGCTGAAGTCATCAATAACACAAAGACATCAATGTCCTCTGCTACAATAGCTACCTACATGAAGGAGGGAACAATCTACAGCTGATTGCACAATTAAACGATCAGCATCACTTTGTGCTTGAGTACTCTATTCTATTCAATTTTTCAATTCAATCAATTCTACTCAATTTTCGGCTAGTTTTTTGCCGAGAAGATTAATAAACCTATTTTTATTTTTGGCGGTTTCCTAATAATTTCTCTTCAGTTGTAATTAAAGGCATGTCTTCTTCAAATAAATAATCAATTATTTCCTTCATTATTATATCTCCATCAAATACAACTTTAACATTAGTGCCATAGTTATTACGTAAACATTTAATGTACTATTGACAAATATCAGAAATTTTTATTTTTCCCATTTTAATCTATGAGTAACGTACCACCATCAATAATGTAGGAACTTCATTAATATCCGTTTCACATTGTACAAAAAATATCATATTGTGTTGATTTTGTCGTTTTCCTCATTCCAGCGTCGTCATTACTTTTTCTAAAAAGGCATAAACGTTGAAATATTAAATTAGGCTCTACAGCAACTAGTATTATTAATTCTAATTTTACTGCTCAAGCTCTATAAAGATTTAACCGTATCTTTTATGATCTCTTTATCATCTTTAAAGTTCAAACCTGAATATACTGAATTTAGTATTTGAGGATTTTCTTAGGAAAAAATTAAGATAAAACTTATTTTTTTATATAAATATCATAGATATTGTTTTAATAATATAAATAATTCCTTCCCCGCTATAAAATAGTTTTATATTAGTTTAGTTTAAAATAGAAGATATAAAATAAAATTAGTTTAAAATAGTTTTATATAATAGAAAAAAACAAAATTTTCAAAAAAAATCATGACGCGACTAATAAGTTACAAACACAAAATAAAACTTTTTTAATCGGTTTAATATAAATGTTAGAAGATATTAAATTCAACCAAAAAATCGTGTAAGCAAGCCACTTTTTTGAGACTGGGTGTATATTGGCTTCTACCTACGAATTTATATTTAAAAGTCTCGCTACCACAAATAATATTTGCAGAGAGCTGCAGGCTTAATTGGTATTGGCATCCGTCGGAGTTAAGTGAGGAAATGCGCCGTTGACAAAAATGTAGTGATGTAATGACCTTTACAATAGCCCATAAAGGTCTTGATTGAATTCGTGTCTACTTACTTGCTATGGTTAAGGTATGAAAATACCTGATACCAATAGCAATGGAGCCCGCATTATGCTAACAGCAGTATCATTTAAATTGACAGTTCGGTTTCAGTTTTGATAGCACTCTGCCAAGAATGATCGCGTAAATGTGTGGGTCCGTTGTCGATAACCAGTGATGGCTTTGCGTATGCTCGACAAATTATGATACTCGACACCGACAGTCGAGATGGTTACAGTGAAATTGAACATAACACCAGTGGATAATTACCGAACGGTATGTACCTACCTCGAGGATCGAATCTAGTTCACATGTCTTGTATAATGATGATACTAAGCTTAGAATACTAAGCTTAGAATGACTTAAAGTGTAGTTTAGAAATCGAGGCAAAACGAATGTGATTAGAGGCGGTAGGCTAGACAAACAAAAATGTATTACCTCAACTAATTTGACAGTT
Source organism: Tetropium fuscum (assembly GCA_964058915.1). Lineage (NCBI taxonomy): Eukaryota > Metazoa > Arthropoda > Insecta > Coleoptera > Cerambycidae > Tetropium > Tetropium fuscum. The sequence goes on along the minus strand of CAXKVY010018455.1, from coordinate 1,498,794 downwards.
TACTTGAGTAACACTGCATTGTACTTGTTTACAATAATTCCTCTAAAGAACCCCGCACATTTCTTATGGAAAATGGCTTTCGGAAAAATTTTCTGAAAGTTTGATATGATGTAGTTCTCAACGTCCTGATTAAAAGGGCCCGAATCTCATGGGCACAATATGGACCGTCAAAATTGTCTTTTTTAATAAGATATGTATATATTTTATATGTTGTCTATATTTCCTTTATTAGTACATTTAAATTAAAAAATATATATTCTTAGTTGTAGGTTTTATGGTGTCTACTTAAAATGTGGCACACAAGTTTGTACAGTGTCTTACACAAAGTAAAGAGAAATAAATGCCAATGGCAAAGAAATGTGAATTTAGAGATAACAAATAACTAAATCCGATCAATTGCGTAGAATAAAAAATCAACTGCTAGATTCTACGTATTGAAGTGAATACTTCTTTAGCCGCATGAGAGTGATTTTTCAAGGTCGCGTCACGGCAGATTTTATAACATTTTCGTCTCGCAAGTGAGATAAAGTATATGACAGATATGAAGGAGAGAGAGAAACAGATATAGCGAATGCAGCGATATTTATATTGGATGCACATCTGCGGAGCAAGAAGCCTTTATACGTCAGAAATTCCATAAAATGTCACTTATTGACACTGCAGGGCTGCCATATGAAACTGTGTTTGTCGAAGGTGTGTTTTATATGATAACAATAAATATTGATGTGTCAGATGGTTTAGCAGACGGTGCAGTGGGAAAATTAGTGCATATTGATTGTGATGATACGGGTGAAGTCACGATCGCAGGGTTAGATTTTCCGGATTCACCGAAAGTTGGTGAAAAAAATAGGAAAAATGTTGCAGGGTATGTAAACGCTAATCAAATTAGTGAAACAGCTGTATCAATCTGGCCCTCAATAATAACATAACAAATGATCACATACAAGTGTTCTAAAGTGGAAAGCAATTTTGATATAATTTACAAATGATCATGACAGAATCGGAATTAACCAGAATACAATATTACTTTTGAATATCCTGCTGGATATATCTAGATGGGACTTTCGAATCTGATCCAAATGGATGATGAACTTTTTTGCGGAGGATGCGTCCTTCCCACTACTTCACTTTCTTGGTGAGAAATTCGGTTTAGATATGGATAACAACCGGAACATTGCCATGACTAAATCAGGAACAAGGTTGATGCTATATTCTCGAGAAATCTACACCATTTAGAATCACGAATATATGTGTCACACTTCAGTTACCATAAAGCCAATATGTACAATACCTCTCTCTCTCTATCTCTCTCACTCTCTCCACGAATCGGTAAAGAAGTATCCACTCCTATCACGTGTACTATGCTGCACGCGGATTTTTTTATTATGTTAATATCAAAAGCAAGCTGAATAATTCCTACTATAGTTTCGGATCAAAAATGTTATACCGGGTGTTATATTGTGCCATCATATTGTGCCATCTTGTGTATCGTTGGAACATTTGATTTTAGAGAACTAGGTATACTATCGAGATACTACTTCTCCTGCACCATTCGGAAGATAATATTGTAAAGTGATCAATGTAATTCAGTAAACATACATTTTATTTTTTAAATCTGCCGCAACTCCATAACCTTTATGGCAACAAATAGTAAATATTATAATATTTTTGTAAAAAATATTGTAACTATTGTTTTACTTTTTTCACACTTTTTACTTGTCCTCCTACCCTATAGGGTGTGACGACAGTCAAACTAAAGTCAGTTTTACACTCTTAAATCCATGAAAACATAACAAAAGGGCATATCAATATTTTTTTGACATGCAAAAGCAAATAGTTGTTTGCAATAATATTGAACAAATGTTTAATATTTTACGTTTATGAAAGAGAAAATTAAATATTAAAACTGGCATTTCGGTTAAATAATGTAGCATGTTATACTTATAGATGATAGACATTTTAATATACAGCAAATGGCTTCATTGTATGGCAAGATCATTGTAGACCAAGATATTGTATCGAAGAGTAAATATAGATAGTTTAGTTGAAGAGCATGTTAATCATGAAACATTTTGTTTTAAAACTGTCATCGTTCAATTTCGCAAGACTATTTGTATTTGTCCTATTTGAAGTGCAATGAATAATATTCACAGATTATCTTTACAATGTAGAGTGACTATTTGTATTCATCACGATATCTTTATTCCAACCGGGACTAGAAGCTGTAATCATCATTTAGATAAAAATGGCTTACTTTTGTCATTTCTGCTTCCTACCCTGCAATTTATTAATCAACCACATTTAGCTCTGGAACCAAAACTGGCGATTTTATTTACAAGAAATTCGCTCGGCGCTAACAAATGGCAATGCTGTGAGAAAGACTTTAACGACTGACAAATTATATTCTGTGCCACCCGACGCGCCGCCCCTGTCACTGAAGGAAGATGTTTGCAATATATATATATATATATATATATATATATATATATATATATATATATATATATATATATATATATATATATATATATATATATATATATATATATATATAATATAAATGTAAAACAGAACACATACACCGTAAATCTGTTAAATATAAAATAATCTGTTAAATATAAGATAATCTTATGTTTAGGCTTTAGGCATAAATTCATAATCCAGAATTTAAAGTCTGAATTCACATATTAAAGTCTGAATTCAGAGATTAATGTGTGATTTCAGAGTTTAAAGCCTGAATTCAGAGATTACAGTCTGCATTCGGATATTAAAGCCTGATATCAGAGTTTAGTCGTCAGAATTCATGCCATGGATCTCTTCGTATGACGACTTCGTATGTTGCAACTTTTTGTCATTTTTATCATTTCTATCAAACATAGTATGGCGTGCGCTCCACCAAACTTTCTTATAAATATACAGGGTGGTCCATAATTACTGATCGTAGGGTATAGCATTGGGTTCCCGACATTGCATTTTTGCTATTTAGCTAAACAATAAATATATTTATGTAGATTAGTATCATCGTGAACTAAATTTATTCCAATCTATACTAAACTTACTCCGATTCTCTTCTATGCATATGCGATCCCTCTTTACGCTCTGTTCAACAGCAATTAATAAAACGATTCTCCGCCTATAGGGAAATATGACCCATCTGTTTCCAGTTTTTCTATTAACTCACGTACGAGACCTGGGAATATGTCTTAGGGGTGAAATATTAGGTACGGCAGAATAATAACGTCAAATTACAAGACCCCTTTATCTTATAAATCTGGGGATATTTTTCTGTGGAAATTGGATGGAAATAGTAGCCGTACAGAAACAAAAAGTGTATGGATCTGGCCAGAAACGTATTATTTGTTCAGGGATAAATAAGTCTACATGCTTTTCTGGTTTCTTTTGACCAGGCTTTCCAACTGCTTCAACATAGAGGGAATACGGAACGCTAAATTTGAGGTATGCTTGTTCTATATGGGCTGATAAAAAAATTAAGTGCGCGCCATTAACATGGTTAACTGGTGGCATTTTTAACGCTGATTAAGATAAAGAAATCAAATGATAATTAAGTAACGCGTTTTTGAGCAAAATAACATTTTCTTTAATACCCTACCCTACCGATAATATACTTTTTTCTGGTAGAACTTGAGCTTCAGAAGATAAAAGGCGTTAATGATATTTTTCTTAAAATCGAAGAATAAAATTAAGGACATAAAAGAAATAGTTTAATGGACAACAAAAACATAAAACTTTATTTTAGGCATAAAATTATAATAATATTATGTTTATTAACCATTTTACAATATATACCATTTACAATATATATTTTACCATTTCTATTCATACCATTTTACAATATATATTCATTCAATTTGAAAAGGATCAAACATATAGTAAAAGACTTTTCTAGGCTAAGCAAAAATACACAACACAAGTAAAACATAGCCTACTACCTGCTACCTGAAAACATAATGTCCTATATCCAACCTCTAGCAATATATAACTGTATTAAACTATTGTATTGGTAATAACGGTTTCTCTGATAGCACATAAAAACGAAATAAAATTTACATTTAGCGGAGTGGATCTGGAGAAATATGGGTCGAAAACAGAGGATTCAAATTTAATTTTTTTTTTCTCAAATTTACCAAATTGGGTCCTCCCACATTTTGACATAGTTTGTGCAGTGCAGACGGGATCAAGGGGGGGGGGGCTGATCAATTAAAAAGCATTGGAAAATATTAATATCTTAATCTTAACATCTTAATCCAATTAAACCTTTTTTAGAATATGTTCAAAAACACTAGCACGTTCATCAATACATTTCTGGGCTCATTTCTGAAAGGCTTGAATTGTTTTAGTATTGAAAATACTGGGCGCGTGTATATTGGAGCCGTCTTTAAGGTCGTCAATAGGTATATGTTATTGTTATGGCATTTAAACAGCTCGTACGCAGCGGCCTAACTTGTCATCCATCCTAGAAAGTCAAACCAATTTTATTGCTAACAAAAATTCTCTGTTCCAAAATCTCCTTTGAATTTTTTATTTTTTTTTTAAACCGTATCTCTTTATAGTTAACTTTTATTTTTTAGCATAATTTTAATACTAATAGTGCAAAAAATAACATGTACAAACTACAATATCTATGAAGTTCTGACAGGCAAAACCTTGCGATGTCATCATTTCAACAGGATAAATTGCAATGTCGATTTTTATTTAATTTTTTTCATATACATATTTGTCCTAATAATCGTCTGTAAAAAAATCGCTTTCGGAAAGTACAATACTTTATTTTCGCAACTCGATGATGTCAGAAATGCAAACAAAAAATATTACATCATTGACGCACCTCTTTAACAACACCCATGGTTACCTCACTGCTTGAAACAGGAAAATTAACTTAATAATAAACACGATACTTATCAAGAAAAATGTACCGCGAAATTTCAATAAACTATTTCCCTGAGGAGATAAAAAGTAACGATTACCCCTTGTATTTCTGAAACGGTTGATTTTTCGATATGTAAGAGAACTGATATTATTTTCACGTTTTCCACAATACGCCGATTTTACCATAAATCATAAATCAGTGAATGAAATGAGTTTTGGAAAAGTCTTAGGAAAATGCGAAAAATTGTAATTACAAGACCATGTAATATATCATTTTCGAGTTTTTTTTGTTCACTGATGAATTAGAAATTCAAAATGATGAAAAATTGTTCATCGTTTTGAACCTATACACGGTCTTGTAATAACAATTATCTGCTTATGAATACCTGCCGAAAAACTGTCTAATTTTGGCTAAGATTGTCACTCAAAGGACAAAGGACAAAGGATGACTTTTCATCCCCTTTAAGTAATACCACTTACCGGGGGTAAAATCTCAACCAATTATACGGCATCTACTTTACCCCTTCCATAATCTCAGAATACTTTTCCCGTACGCTAACGACATCTGGTTGCAAAATAAGAACTAAACATTTTACACGACATGGATAAATAATGACAATATTTTTAGTGTTTCATTGTGGGGGCCGTTATATACACATATGGAGAGAAAACCCCACAGAAAAACTCTTCTTAGGCTTAGATTCCTCATTCTCCAAAACAATGCAATTGTGACATTTCTGAGATACTCTTTCTGCATTAATTAGTTAGCTGCGCCTCCGTGTTATGAAAGTATTATTCTAATATTATATTTGGGGTAATGCTTGGCCATTTCGCTATTTGATTTGGCTTTGTAGCCAAATGAACGTTATACTGAATACTAATTTGCCCATACCGGAAACCATAACTTGAGTGACTTACCGCGATTTTCCATTTAATAAATCGCCAATGATGTCACGTATCAGTATATTGGCGGAAGTGGTGCCAGGGGAATCATCAGTTTGTAACCTACTAACTTTAGGGATCTTGGGTTTTATCTTCTCTTACCTACTGTGTACTGTTTTAGTCCCGATAATAATATTCTAAATAGGATTTTATAAATGCCCCTCTCCCACGGGAACTAGAATTATGTAGGGGAAGTTTAATTATCCATGAAATAATATGTAATTAAGAATTTGAAAAAGAAAAAAATTACCTCTAAATATTGTTAGGAATTAATAAAAGAGGGCGCCACCAGTAATTTGAGGCTACTGGACCTCTGTATGGACCTCTCCGGATGCGTGGGCACGAGGGCCTCCTAAGAGTGGAAAGAACAGTACGAAATATAAAAATGCCTTACCATTCGGGCTTACGGAGTTTTCCAGACGTCCAGGCTCCGTCGCGGTACTATCACTTAGTATTAAGAGCTCGGCCCCAACTTTTAGCAGTCAAACACAACTACTATTAACCGCAAATAAAGATAAAAACACGATCCCAGGAATTGACGACAAAACAAGGGAAAATGCGTCACCAGACAGCTTCTAACCGAACTCGAGTGTGACCGATAACACTAAATAAATTAAATTGTTGAAACGATACACGTGACAAACGTGAAGAACGATTAATGAGATAGTTAATTCTTGCTATTTTTTCTGATTAGAATCTCAGAATCTCAATCTGACATTCCAAAAAAAAAATGACAGCTCAATCTGTCATGCGGATAAGCTCTGCCTACCGCGCGAACATGGAACTCGCGACGGCTCGCCGCGGTCCCGCTGAAACACAATACCGAAAATACAACAAAATACAACAGTACCCTGTACTCGAAATACATAATCGTAGGTACTCTCTGTACCCCGTAGCTCAAAAACGGTAACGGATTTTCCCGACAAGAGGAAAATATTGTTAGATTATAAAGCCAAATACTTAAATTTAATCTACATGTAAATTTTTTTTTTTTTATATGGATCATAATTACGAATATTATTCATGTTAAGTGCTGCTCAGTCAACGGTTAAATATCCGAGAAAGTTTTAATCTTGAGAAAACATGAGGGTCATAAACATCTCCAACATAAATATTCCAGCCGAATAAAATGGCGGGATTATAATAAACCGCGTTTCAATATCTGCGAAAGTATCGAGGGCACTGCCCGTTTTATTAAACCTCTTTACAATATTTTTCCAATTACTGCCTGCTAATTATTATTCGGGATAAAACAATACAAGGAATTTTCTTTATTTGAGTACCTACTTTATTTCTCGCATTCTCCGGTGTTCATTTCAAATTGTTCCAAGAGGTCCCATGGCAGCGATTGTATATTTAAATCGATTTTCATGTCTTCCTGCTAAGCTGCGTTCCAAGTCTCAGAAGGATTTTTACTTTAAATTTGCAGAACTTCTGGTTAAAATATTTACTGCTACTTTGAAGTCATGTCTACCAAAAAATATTAAATGTAGTTAGAGTTCTCTCGAAACCGACGTTTCAAATTTATAATCATCTTCAGGTGATTATTCAGATTTTCTGAAACTGTTCTGTTTAAAAACGTGAAAGCCTACTGGTCCCCAGTAAGTTATTACAACAGTGGTCAAAAATCAACAGTGCAACAGTGATATGTTGCAATTGCCAAAAATTTTCCTTTGATTTGAAGCATAAATATTACATTTAAAATTTAAAAAAATTGAGTTTTTTAATAAAAAATCGTAACAGCGCAAGAACGACAGATTGAGGTGCTGCGCGTAAGGAAAAGCGCCCATACCTTACTCTGCAAATTTTACAGTGTAGTAGAATCGTTACAATGAAGCCGCTAGCACTATTTTTACCACTATTGTAAAACTTCAAAAAAGAACGGCGCACTGGGGACTATTATTCTTCTGCGTATATTTTTATATAACGCTATAAAATCATTCCATATTATATGTTACCGATAGCATCTGTGTACTTGACTTATTAGCTCTGATCAAGATTCCTGACATGTTTCCAATTGATTGAAAACTAATTCGAGGAAACTAGGTCACTGTCGACTTTAATATATTCACAAGGTAAAGTTTTTTTAAATAAAAAAGAGACCGATTTACATAACTTTGATATATTTTATCTTTGGGATACCGTGCGTGCTGCAAAATCCGCACTTGTTGAATTAAATTGAGCTTTTCAAAGTCTTACAAAACTTTTATTTGATCTCCACCGGAGAGGTTATCGCCTGAAGGACGGAACGTGTGAATCCAAAAACGTGTTTGTGGCAGTTCCTCGCGATTTCCAGAGAATTAGGTCGAGTTATATCTATTCGTCGAGTTATACCCGTGTTGGAAGGAAAAGAAGGCATAATTTAATTTTGTGGGTGACGTTAATTTGAGGGTTAATTTATTTTCAGATATCGTCGTAATCGCTTTTCGCTCGCCTAGGCACAGCTAGCTAGTACAGATGGTTTGGTAGAAGGGTACTAAAATAAATTCAAATCATTTTTTATCAGAAGTGGAATTAATTAATATGAAGAACTGTAAGATAATATACAAAATGATTACTTAGAAAAATAGTACCTTCTTAGAATTATTGGCAATAAACGAATTTTGGGTCGATATCCTACTTTGCGAAAAAAAATTATAAGCCTGGACTTTACCATTTTTTTACAATACCCATTTCCAGTAAAGGTCACCTTTAACACCCATGGTAACTCACAGCCCATTTTTATATGGGAATTAATACCTACTATTAGTACTAATTTAATATTAAGTGTATTGTGGGCCAATCAATAGTGTTGGTTTTTGATAAGAAAATCATTATTTTAAATCAAATGTGTATGGATCATAAATACAATATGCGATATCTCTAGTTTTATTTCTATTTTAACACAAAAGAATTTAAAAAATACAAAAACAGGTAGGTAATATATATTCCTCATTGTATACCTTTATTTCATTTTAATGAAACACTGTACTAAGCTACTAGAAGGTAACCCTTCTAGTAGCTAGTACAGAAGGAAACCCTTCTGTACTACTTAGTTAGAAGATAAAATAATGAACAAGGTTCCTTGGTTCTTCTTGGTTCCGAGGTTATTAAAAAATGCTTATACAGGATGTTAATCAAATGCATATTTTCAAATTTTAGCTTGCGCACAGCGTTAAGCAAACACCCTGTGTTTTATAGAGCATTATAAAATTTGTTTGTCTTATATGTCTCCTTTAAAACCCTTTTTTTAATTTTGCTCCTATATTTTTTCCAGAAAACGATACAAAGATTTTAGTAAATGTTACATTTTCATACAATGCTTCAATGTTACAATTTCATCATTACCTGTGAGGTCATAGCTAGGTCAGACGCAATATTTAGTGTTTTGTTCATCATCATATCATGACCTCAAATAAAAAATTGAAATGATTGAAAATTGTCTTATTTATTTCTCTTCATAAAAGCATCTTATTGTCCTAGAAAATTCACTGGTATAAAACGATTCATTAACAATGTGTATGCAAAGTAAACCTTTGTTTCTATGTACAATCCAATTTGAATATTTATGGCACCTTAATGTCATCAACTCTTCTGCTTGACGTAAACTTTTCATTAAGTATACACCAAATTCGCTCATAATTGTTTAGTAATAGTTCCATTTGATATTCTAAATTCTGTCACGTCCTAGACATTTAGTTAATTGCAACGTCATCGGCTATAAAAGTTACTGAAACGAATTACTCATAAAATATGATAGAAATCTTAATTAATGATGAACACAAAAGGTACATGTTTAATGAACTCACAATCTTATTAATTAGAATGATTAATGTGTAGGCGCAAAGAAGAAATAGTTGCTTTATTATAAAAACATGTTAAGTTAAGATAACTTGTTACTAATAGTTTTACCTGTAACTAGTGGCCCCTCATGCAGGAATCATTTACTTATGGTTCTTTAATTATGCCTGTCGGCTGCTCAGATTTATGACGGGGTTGTGGGTAAGGCTGATAAACTAGAGGCTCTCGTAGCACTTAATACCCTTAGAATATATCACTGGTCGAGGTAGAGAAGTTACGGCTGGACACTTACTGAATTTATTTATATTTTATTAACAACAAAATATGTTTGGACGCCAGGCCTGAAAAAGTACGGCAGACCGCAGAAATGGAAAACAATAATTGACAGCTGTAATCTCTGTTATTCAGTCTTTCAATCAATGAAATACGACAGGTTTTTATAAAACAAATATATAAAAAAATAAATAGTTGAATACCTAGAGTATATAGGTTTACAGTTTAAATAAAAATATGAAAATTTTACAGTGTTAGCCTGACGGGCTAAAAATTAAAATAAAAATGAAAACTATTGATCCTCAGCCAACCTAGGAAAATTTACTTTAAAATTTCCCGGTTCCAGTCTGATTTTCAGGAACTAAGGGAATGATCGGCACAGCTTGGTCACAGGAGGAATTGCTTCTCGGTAGTCTCGCCAATAGAAAGAAATATTTAGCAAAATATGTATGAATTTCCACGTTTAAGAGAGAAATCAAGAATAAAAAATTAAATTTAAGCAAAACTGAATCGGTAATTACATTAATTTAATATTTAGAATTAAAATAATAAAAAATGATATTAGTTTAATTAGGTATTTAAACAAAAGAAAAGGAAAACATTCAACCAACAGGTGAATAAGTAACTAATTATTCACATAATTTAGTTAATTAATTAATTATTTAATTAATGAAGTATATCAAATTGATATTTAAAAAAATATATAAGCATATATTATGTGTAATAGTGAAATTATTTCAAGTAATAAGAAAAATATGTTAAATTTGATAAAATCGCCCAAAAATTGTAGATTAGATTAAAATCTATGCAATTAGAAATAAGTATAGTAAAGTGATTTGCAAATTAAGCTCTACGATAATACGTATAGAATGTGAAGTGATTTATTTGATGCTCCTCAATGAGATTATCAAGAATAAAAGAAAGTTAGTGCCTAAGCTTGTGGTTATTTCCACTTAGAAGTTACGATAAGTTACGGAAATATTGTTTTTTTAGAACGCCTTAGAAGCTAGAGATTATTAGATATTGTTATTTATATGTCCAAACATAAGGTACGATAAGCAATAATTAAGTATTATTTAATTATTGCAAGCACACACTAAAACCGAGGTAGGAAAGTAACTTGTTCAACTTCGCGCGGGATTTATTATTTAAAATATATTTGATTTAATGGAACGGATTATATTAACGTTACAAAGAATAATAACACTTTAGTAATACATTTTGACATTATAAACAGTGTGTGGGACAAGTCACATAACAAGTCGCATTTAATAATACATATATGATTAAGAAACAAATTCTGAATATTTTGAATAATGTAGATCTAAAAGTGTGCTGATGTTTGTAGTGTTACTTCAAGTTAGTTACTATGATGTAATGTAAAAAAGTTATGTTCGACATCCATTATGCAGATTATTATGTTATTTTTCAAATATCTCATTAAAACTTATTATACAGAAATATTCAAAATGGCATATTACAGTATTTACAAACCAATGACGAACAACGGATCCTGGAATGACAGCAATATTAGATCCCGAATCCAGTAATTGAAATATCAGTTGTAAGTGGGCGAGTGTTTTCTCTTATTTGTTGTATAAAATCAATATTACATTCGAATACGATCCAATATAGAAGCGAAGTATCATGGGAATGGACTCATTACTCATTATAAATTTTAATTAAATACTCTACTAATCAGCACCGCATGAGTGATAAAGTTTAAACCCCAGACGACCGGCCCGTAACCATAGATCTTGTTACCATAGACGACTCGCGCTTTCTGCTGTTTCCTTGTAAATTCATAAATTAATGATTTGATAATCATTTGATATTCTCATAGTGTAATAATAATAACATTCAGCATAATTAATAATTAACCCTCAATATTAATTATGTATCTAAAAATATCAATAATAATAAAAAATCATACACAAATAAGTCAACATAGTTATATATATATATATATATATATATATATATATATATATATATATATATATATATATATATATATATATATATATATATATATATATATATATATATATATATATATATATATATATATATATATATATATATATATATTTATATATATATATATATATGTATATATATATATATATATATATATATATATATATATATATATATATATATATATATATATATATATATATATATATATATATATATATATATATATATATATATATATATATATATATATATATATATATATATATATATATATATATATATATATATATATATATATATATATATATATATATATATATATACACATATATATATATATATATATATATATATATATATATATATATATATATATATATATATATATATATATATATATATATATATACATATATATATATTTTGTGAAAAGTAATATTGGGTTTGTAGCATTTCATTACATAGAAATAATAATCTATTTGCTTATTTCTATGTAATGAAATGCTACAAACCCAAGATTACTTTTCACAAAATAAATATGAATAGCAAAGAATTTCAAAGCTAACATATAAATATATATATATATATACACTGAGCTCGTAAAGTTTGGAATAAATTCAATTAATCGTTATTGAAGGATTTTCACAGGAAATCCTCGGACACGTCAACCTTATTTTATAAAATGTCCCTTTTTTCAGCCATCGATTTTTTTTTTGTTTTGTTCGTTTTTGAGCTATGACGTCATCGACAATTTTTTTAAATGACAACCCAAATTTTTTTTCACGGATTTCGATAGAGCACATTTTTCTGAGTGCGAATATGTCAAAAACATAGTACCTTTAACATTAAAGTTTTCGAGATATTCGGTTGCAAAATTTATAAAATGTACCATGGCACCATGCATAAGCTATCGGGCGGGTCAAGATTTTTAATAGCTTATTGATTCTAATAGCTTATAGCTTATTACATTTTAAAAGATTAAGGAGTAATATTATTTATTTTGATAGCTTATCGAACATTTTGAAAGATTTGGGAGTAATCTGTTTAATTTTTTAACAACAATTTAAACAAATAAAAAAATATTTTAACAAATAAATGATAAATAATTAAAGTAAAAAATAAAATCAGAGTAAATTTTCAAAGTGACCTCCATTCACTTCCTGGCAATATCCCATCCGCCACTGAAACTCCTGCAGAACCTTACCATCAGTATCGGGTTGAATGGTTCGAATTTCATTGCGAATTATGTCCTTTAATTCTTCGATGGTATTTGGTCTATTGAAATAAACTTTGCTCTTTAAATAGCCCCATAAAAAGTAGTCTAGGGGAGTGAGATCTGGAGATCTAGGGGGCCATTCGATAGTTCCCCTGCGACCAATCCAATGGTTAGGAAATACATGGTTTAAATAATCGCGAACGATCACTGCAAAATGGGGTGGTGCACCGTCTTGTTGGTACCATATCGTGTGATGGGGCAGATCTGGATCTACGTCATTTGGGTAAAGTACCGCAAGTGCAGGGACTAAGTCGTCTCTTAAAAATTCTAAATATATTTCACCTGTTAATACGCCTTCAAAGAAAAATGGACCCAAAATACGATTACCTACAATACCAGCCCAAACGTTAACTTTTTGTGGAAACTGACTACGAGTTTCCATTTTCCAGTGTGGATTTTCAGGAGACCAATATCTACAGTTTTGCCGGTTAACTGTGCCGTCGAGATAAAAGGTAGCCTCATCAGAAAAAACAATATTGCGTAAAAATCCGTCGTCATCAATCAGGCGTTGCAACATGGTTTGGCAAAACTGTAACCTACGGTCAGGATCATCTTCGTTTAACTCTTGGACCAAAACCACTTTATACGGATGCCATTTGTTCAATTTCAAATATTTCAAGACGGAGCTTTGAACTATTCCGTTGTTTGCCGCCACTTGGCGGGTGGGTAAATGGGGATTTTCTTGAAGCTCTAGTAGAACATTCAATTTAACATCTTGTTGCACTGGTGGACGACCCGTTCTAGGGCGATCTCTCGTATGACCCACTTCTAAAAACTTTTGTTCTATTTTGCTAACGGTGGACTGTGTAATTGGTTCTCTGTTTGGATATTTGTTGTTAAATAAACGGCAAACTTCTACTTGTGTGCGAGCTCTGTCCCCGTAACCGATCATCATCAAAATTTCGATTCTTTCCCTTTCACTCAAACGACGGACCATTTTTAAATAAAATGAATTATGATGGAATAATGATTAATCAACTTACTTAATGATATTATTCAACTGATTAAAACACAAACTTGCGAGGAAAAACTTCAAAATTGTGACAACTGTCAAAACTGTTGTTTTTCCTGCGCTTTCTTGATAAATGATTAGCATTTGGTCATCGCTTGTATAATTCATTCTTAAAACTTTGCAACCGAATATCTCGAACACTTTAATGTTAAAGGTACTATGTTTTTGACATATTCGCACTCAGAAAAATGTGCTCTATCGAAATCCGTGAAAAAAATCTGGGTTGTCATTTAAAAAAATTGTCGATGACGTCATAGCTCAAAAACGAACAAAACAAAAAAAAAATCGATAGCTGAAAAAAGTGACATTTTATAAAATAAAGTTGACGTGTCCGAGGATTTCCTGTGAAAATCCTTCAATAACGATTAATTGAATTTATTCCAAACTTTACGAGCTCACTGTATATATATATATATATATATATATATATATATATATATATATATATATATATATATATATATATATATATATATATATATATATATATATATATATATATATTTATATATATATATATATATATATATATATATATATTGTAGCAGTTCATTACAGAAAGTAATAATCAAATACATAGATAAATAGTTAAACAAACACACTTACCAGTTATATATCTGGACATATATACGGAAGCGATTCACTTAGAAGTTGTACAAGTTCTTGTACCTTAATTGAGTGTCTTCAGAGTGATGTACGATTTGTTTAATGTATCATATAACTTCAAATTTTAAATTTCGCATTGATACATCACCATTCTCACAGTGACACTTTTATATGACATTAGTTTTAACGGAACTCAAATTCACAGAAAACACTAACCTATTCTCCTATTTATATTTGTTATATTTAAATGCTAGAAAATATTGAATTACATATATACAATAGAATTCTGAAGCATTCAAGAGGGAGTGATGCAAAATCCAGTCAAAATCAAAATCTAATAATGTCCGTACCGCGTTCTGTTATAAGGCATTTCAAAACAGTTTATATTTTTTGCAGGAGAATACTCAGCAAAACAGGCTGTTCTCAGCCGTGCGGGGCAGATTGAGGCAGGTGGCTGCGTCTCTCCAAGCGGCCATCAGATTCCGGCGGTTTTCCCGCAAAGAGTCTCATCCTCCAGACTGGTTCGTTGACAAAAGCCATCAAGATGAGAATGCGGACGTTGAGGACACTCCAGAGTCCACTTGTTGGGGACACCACATTGTTGTCGACCCTGCTCTCCCGTCGCATTACAAGGTAGGTCTCGACGTTGAAGGAATCGCTAGGGGATTTGTTTTACGTGCCTATCGGCTATTTTTCGTGAACGAATAAACCAATTGTTAACTAGAGGCTTAAACTTCCGTTGACATGATTTGACTCAAGGACTTTAGAATAAATAAGATTCTGATTTGATGGTTTTTAACTTCAACTTTATCAATGAAATCAATATGTGTACCTATAAACCAGTGAAATTCCTACAATTATACCTCTTTGAGTGAAGTATCCCCGAATATTTATTATTAAGCAGTACCTAATTAGTAGGTCCTTTAGTGTGAAATGGAAATCCAAAAGTCCCCAAAAATTGCATGTGAGCTAATGTCACCATTTTTAAAAACATGGCCGCCAGCGCCATTTCTTTAAATGCTGATATTTCAGTCACCGTTTGTCCGATATGCAATAATCCGATATCTAATTAGGAAGCGTAAATTTAAGGACACACTTCGTAATTCTACGACCTTTCAAAAGGATATAGAGGCTCCAAAATACGTATCCATCCCGTACGAACCCCGGTTTACTCGTGGTTTGAGTAACGTTTTCAAAAACGTGGGTATAACAGCGATTCATTCGTCTAGCAACAAATTACAACAACTTTTAGACAATCCAAAGGATAAAATTGTTCCAAATGAAAGGTCTGGGATTTACGAAATTAGTTGTAATGATTGTGATTGAAAATATGTTGGACAAACGAGACGATCAATTAACACCAGATTTAAAGAGCATATGGCTCATCTAAAATATGGATGAACAGATAAGTCTAGTGTTGCACAACATGCTTTTGACAACAATCATAGAATAGATATTAGTAATTTAAGATTAGTTAGAAATGTGACCAATAATAGACAGTTGGATGCATTTGAAAGCATAGAAATTGTAAAATGTAATAGTAGTATGAATAGCGACAAGGGACCTATACCGTATAGCCCGCTTTACGCGTTGCTTAGCAACCGATGATTGAAGCGTGATTAGTCACGCGTAAATTTCACGGTGATATCATACCGTAGCCCGCTTTACGCGTTGCTTAGCAACCGATCATTGAAGCGTGATTAGTCACGCGTAAATTTCACGGTGATATCATTAGTGACGTCACCATGAATATAGTATAAATATGGTACATTTTGTAGTTTAAGATTAGGTTTAATCGTCTCCGGATGATGCCAACTTGGTTGGCGAAACGCGCGTCGAGCGAAGTGAAAGTGTTTTGGTGTTTGTGGAAACTACTCCGAGTGTTAAATATAATCGTATTGGTTAATATTTAAATTTATAATTCAATATACATATCAAGTACTTATTATAATAGTTGATCTAGCTTTTAAGGCGTATCTGGACTTAAGCTAATAAAGAAGACGTAATTCCTAAAATATGGACCAATACAATGAATATCTGGTGCCGTTTTCGATGTAGAGCACAACGAGAGTGGCCAGTAATCCCCAAAATCTGGGTTTAATATCACAATATTTCTCATTAAACACGTAGTGGGGCAAGAGTCACACCCTATAGCTATAGAGCATACTTTTTCAGTCGGCAATTTCCAGACACACATAATAGCCTGTTCGCTTCTACGTCAGTTGGTCACCTAGAATCTGCTTTTTGTTCGAGTTGTTGCGGAGGATCTAATTCGCCCGTTAAATGGAAGAAAATACCCAAACAAATTACCCCCTCAAACAGCTTTTCATGGCCCGGGCCAGAAAACTCGATTATAATATGTCGCAAAAAAGCCGCACGGTCGATTTTGCGACATATGGAATGAATGGTTACGATTAATTTTAGGCTGGAGGTGTCACCGCCGACAAATTTGTTGTTATCGCACCGCAACGCGTAGGATAGTCACACGAAACAGGACCAGGGCCCCAGTTACGATAATTAATGGTGTTTAGTCTTCGAGGGTGAGAGTTCATTGTTTCGTATTTTACTTTTCAACACACCATAATGGTTTTGTGTAAATCGAAAATCGTCCTCGTCGTACGCAATTGAAATTCTCCTCGTTGAAACTCAAAAAAAATATATTTATTATGATGATATTGTTAATGTGAAAGATAGATAGTATAACGATATAAATGAATGGTTTATCTATGCATGACCTATGTAAAAACAATAATAATTATGCTCTGCTTTGACTCACGCCAATCATCTAAATATCCCTAATAAACTACATGTGCACCCGCTACCCCAGTCTAATCCTCATACATATATAAAAATGCCAAATTCAAATGCAACAAAAAAAATTTAAAAAAAGTAAATTTACACACTAGAATTAAGATAATTTTAGATAGTAATACACAAATATCTTTAAACTAACACTTAAGGCATTTCTCAACAAACAAAAACCACTGGGCCTAAAAGAGCATTTCCAAAAAAAATATGTTAATAATAAAAAACTATATTCAAACTAAGCGTTCGTCACTGAGCAACAATTTTGCGACAGCAGAGCTGGAAATTATGGGAAAATGACAAAGCAAAATGCTACGAATTGGATGATGCAAATTGAACTAAAAATATACATGAAAAGTATTAAAAAAACGGAAGACATAATATACTCAGTTAAAAAAGGCTGTCTAACAACATTGAAGGAAAAGTGACAGTTGAATATCACACCGATGATGGAGACGAATCAGCTCATGAGACGGGGTAAAAAGATAGATAATTCGCTTACACAAACAAACATAACACAACAACAAACTAGCGAGACCAATATAGGAGAACCTTATAAACCAACTTTCTAACGACCAGATTAAAGTCATTAATGAAAAATTATTAAAATTAATGTACAGGGTGAGTCAGACTTGAAAATTCTTGCTGCGGCACTAAACAAAAAGGTATATCCTTGGCATTCTTATGAAATGAAAATAAGCAGTTAAACTTATGGCCGTTAAAGTTATGACATTATTCCATGAAACCAGAATATATTGTCCTATTTTCTGGACAAAGAAAGCGTGGCTACAAACTAATTGGAGCCACTCCCAAATTAAAATACAAAACAAAACATCTAAATATGTTCATTGTTCATGTTCTCTTTCAGGCATGCCGAAGATATTGATAAAATATATGAAATGGCATATATTCGGTGACAGGGTTAAAATTCTACCATTAATAAAATCCAGTATTGTACCACAATGTAAAAGTGCCAACGAAATTAACATATCCCTATCCCTAAACTGTATTAGCTGCTTGAGATTCCACTCTCAAAATACTACTTTATAATCATATTCTTAAGCCTCGACATGGATATATTGCAGCCTGCTGTATGAAAAGGAATGAAAGAAATAACAGCGATTTCAAAACAAAATACTAAGTCAATGCCCCTTGGTATTTCAGAAACACTGACCTCTATAGGGACCTCCTAATAAGCAGCTTTGACAAGGCTATAAAAAAAATTCGGCAACAGTCATGACCAGGCATTCCTCAATAAGCATCTGAAGGGATATCTGTTGATGTAAAAAAAATTGGAAACGCAATATGGGATTCAGTGAGTGATGAAAAGTGCCTTGCAAAAGTTACCTTTTAGTTTTTTTAAATAGTTTAAATTTTGTACGTGCTATAATAGTTAATATAAAAATAGATGACAAAACCAGATATATAACGACTTTCCATTGTTGTAAATATGTGTGTCCTAACCGAGCTTGGCCTTAATTTTAAAGCTGCAAAAATACACGTGGGTAAACCGCTATAAAGCAGTAATTCACATTATGTGGTCTGAATGTTAATCGTTTTAAATAAGCTTTGTATCCATAGACCTAATGCACTCCGTTTTGTTCCGACATACATATTACCTAAATAGCTGTGCAGCTTTTATGCTACACATAAATTAAAATAGCCAGGGGCGGCTTAAGGCCCGGGCGACTTCTCGCCGCGCCGGTAAAGGCCCCAAATCATGTCTCATATAATATATCATGTCGCATCACGTCAGTCTCTTGTTGAATATTCGCAGCTACACAGCGCATGAGAATTGTGGTCATCTTGCGAAAAGCTTCTGGCCCTATGGAGAAGCGTACCAGTGCATACGAAAAGAGCATTCTGGTTCATTTTAGCAAACGAGAAAATCGCAGACAGCTGCTAAAGTAGAAAAACAAGCGATTGCAATTATTAAAAAGTTCATCTTGATTGGAAGCGCTATCCCTAAATGGCAGACATTATTTGTATCCGATTCACCTATTTACTATGAGTCCGAAGATGAATTAGTTGTGGACCCAAATAAGGCTTAGAAGTAACTTAAGCTTTTACTTATTAGACTGTGCTATCAATTCATTGGAAGGACGTTTCTCCCAACTTAACAGTCACAATCATATTTTTGGATTCATGTATGACGTAACATGTGAAGATTTTGCTAAGAAAAACGTTATCAAGAACAGTTAGTGATCCTTTCTTTATATCCTGGGCCCAGTGCGCGTGCGTGTGGACCATGAGAAATATTATCCCGCATTTCAACCAACAATATGAATGGCAATTATTATATATGGCTACAACTATGACTATTAATATATCCATAGCTCTATGAATTGCTCTTACACTTCCAGTTAGTGTGATGGTGCACCAGCAAAGAGAACATTTTCAAAATTGAGTCAACGATTTTTCAAGAATGACTCTCATGGATTAGCTATGATCACAATAGTACATAAATTATTACAAGAACAAAATGTCCTCTCGCCCGGATGCAAAATTTTCCTTGAGCCGCCCCTGAAAACACATGCCCTTTGTGGGACGCCGTGTCGTTTGAGTATTTCGAGCGAAGCGGACACGGGGGATTCCCCGCCCACGTAAAACGTTACTGAAAGTTTAATATTTAACAAATGGATTTATGTATGCATATACTAAGTTCTAATTGAGTTACGGCATTGCCGCTGCTTTAATTTTCGCTACATTCTGTCGTTCAATGAACCTGTATTTTACTGGCTAGCTTTAGAATAAAGTCAAGAGTTGTTTCAATTACCAGAAGACGATAAATAATAACTGTGTAGCTTAAATATTAAAGACGAGGAAGAGGGGACGAGGAGAAGACGACGAAATGAAGAAGATATTAGAAGGTTCTCTAGTAGAAGGGAGGCACGTAAATTTGCGTTATGAAATAAGATTTATCAGGATAAGAACAAAGCATGGCCTCGGTATACGAAAATTTGTTACATAAAATATATTTATCATAAAAATCATCTATAGTTCAGACAATGAATGTCCCAAAAAGGGGTGTAGAGTGCGCGAACAGGGTCCTAAGCGATTCCTTCATAAACTTTTTCAGGGTGCTTAGGGAATGCACATACTAAAAATCCTGACTTCTGATTCACAGAGAGGGTTCACTTTTCGGTTTTTTGCTTATATGTCGGAAACTGTGCATCATAGGGAAACATTTTCTAATACGAAATGAAAGCTCTTAAAATTCTCTAAAACTTTCGTTGTTTATACTTTTTCGAATTGGCAACTGTTTTCTAGCCACACGCCCGGAAAAGGCAAAATTTTATTATTATATTTTATTATTATATTTTTTTATAATACGATTTTACCCCACATTTTTCATCAAACATTCCTACTGCACAGAGGATTCCTACTGCACATAGTAATTTAGCAAAAATATGCCTCTGTTACCCCCATTTGTAATGGATATGTCACCTACGTCAAACACCACTATCCTGGAACGAATCGCCCTGTGATATTTCATTGGTACGCAATCTCAACCAATAGTACGAGGCCACAAGAACAGAGGCGACGATACAGACTGAGCAAGTCGGCTGACATTAATTTGAAGGTCAGTTCATCTCCTTTCTACAGACAAAGGTTCAGCAGAATAGGATACAGACTCTCCAGGCCACCAATGATGCTGACGTCCTTATCGTGAAGACTGCTGTGGAGCAAACTACTCACAGCACTGAGAGTAGTGTTGTGTTGGTGCGGATGTGGACCTCGCTGCGGCATGCCTCTACTGCCAAGGAAATTGCCCCAACGGCGTGCCTATTTACGACGAGGACGACGATGAAGACGACACAGCCCCTTCAGCAAGAACCACCCACTACTGAAGATGAGGATGCCATTGACGAACAACCCTTGCCAGGGCCCTTACGGCCAAAGGGGATGAAAACGTGAATCCAGATAAAGTTGATAGTTTAACATTGAGAAGTTATTGAGAGTAAGAACAATGAGAATTATTGAAATCGAATAAAAGTACCTACCCTATACATGTGACTTTTTTTGTCATCTTTAAAATACAATTTTCCATTTTTCAAGTAACATGATTTTCTTCTACTGCTCTAATAATCCGCTTTTGAGTGTGGCAACATATATGTATATATACACAGTGTTAGGCGCATGGTTGACCAAACGGGGAGAAGAAAGAGGTGGGACCATCTGCTACTTACTCAGCCCCAATAATTAGTTTTTGGCCTTATGGTTTTGGAGAAAATCATTTTTCTATTTTTAGAGCTAATACCGCTCACACGCTATTTTATTCTTATCTTGACTCAGTATGTGACGAATTATTGGGGCTGAGTAAGTAGCAGATGGTCCCACTTCTTTCTCCTCCACGCGCCTATACATTTTTCCTTACGACGCACCGTTTTCGACATATAAGCGAAAAACATAAAAGTGGACCCTCTTTGTACCCACTCCCCCTTCGGCTCTCCTCCTAGAAGTCATGACTTTTAGTATGTTCACTCCCTAAGCACCAGTTTCTGAGGGATTCGCTTAGGTCCCTGCTCGCGCACCCTACCTACACCTCTTGTATTGACTGGACTACTAGAAATATGAGTCTTCTGTAATGCAAGTGTCATAGTGCAAGTGCCAATATTATTAACATATTTTTTTTCATTTATCTAAACCCTTCATTACTTAAAAATAAATATACAAATATCACCTCAGGTTTCACCTACAGATTAACTAAAGGTACTCTGGTTAATTAAAGGTATCATGTAGCAAAAAGTAGTGATTTTTGATACTATGTGTATGGTAGTAACTTTAGCAATTTGAGTTACGAGGTGTAAACCATTTTTATATATCAGGGCACACTGGGAACAGAATGAAAGTTTATGTGACTCAAGATGCACTTTGTTAAAAGTATGTGGCTTGTTTGCAGTTTATATGAACTTCCTGGATCGATACAGTATTTTGTAGTTAATGCCTGCACTATAATAATATTTTAACATTAAACAATATATGCAGAGGCGTTCAATTTTAACTAGTTACCATTTTAACCGTTAAAACAAAAGAGCTTATGGGTAGCATCATATGTAATAGGTTTATTAAGTTCCACCTTTGAATCCGTGTTACTCCTTACAACAATTAAAAAACCACTCCAACTTGTTTCTATCGAATTGCAACCCCTGAATAACTGACTGTTTGTCGAGGAAATAAAGTAATGAACCTCCGATTTTTTAAGCAGTAACATGGATCTTAATGCGGTTTTGTGCGTTCGATACGTGAGAACGTCTATAAACTTGAACTAGATTGATCAATTACTTTTGAAACAATGCATTTTGCATATAAAATATGCATTTTAGAAGTGCATCGAAGAGACAATAAATAAAAAAATTTCAACTCGGTAAATATTGATGGAAATGAGTCCAGTTTTGCTACTCTGGGTTTTTTGGGGTTGCTGAATACAAATATCATGACGGCAACCGTCTCTGAGGTACCTGGTGTCCTGGGCGGACAGTCTGAACGTCGTATCCCGTTGCTGTCGTGATATAAGAGTTTAGCGTCCCCAAAAACCCCCGAGTAAGTAACGACTTTCGACTATATGTTACGTGTTGTTAAGTCCCATAAAACTCTAGGATACGACATTCGTACTGTCCACCGTGGGCACCAGGTACAGCGTAGACTGTTGCGATCATGATATTCGTTTTCAGTTATCCCAAAAACCTTTTAGTAGCAAAACTGAACTCATTTCCATCAATATTTACCGAGTTGTTAATTTTTTATTTTGTATATTCGAGATGCACTTACTTCCAAAATGCATATTTTATATGCAAAATGCATTTTTCAAAAGTAATTGATCAATTTAGTTCACAAAGTTTATAGACGCTCTCACGAAACGAATAAGCAAAACCGCATTAAGTTAGGATCCATCTTACTGCTCAAAAGATCGAGTTAAACAGTTTTTAGTGCTTCATTTCCTCGACTTAACGATAAAATGGTGCATGCGCCGGTCAGCAAGTGTAAGGGCTGAATTTTATTATGGTTTATATGAACAGAGTTGGTACAAGATGTTTTAAATAAACTGTAGTAAGTAGGCATATACATTTTTTTAAATTCCAAAGTATAACTAATTAGGAATACGTTGAGTGATTTGATACTTGTAATTATTACTTGATAGTAAAATAAAATAAAAACAGTATAATAACTCTTGTTATGATCACTAACCATAATTTTAACCAACTGATTTTCAGCAACTAGTATACCAACATTCGCTCAGTTGGTTTTATAACTGCCTGATGAATTTTGTTGAAACAACTAATTAATTTTTAAATATATTTTTTCTGTTTAATTTTAATTTTTTTTATTCATTTCTTTTAATATTACCAAAGTAAACCAATAACGTAGTAATGTAAACCGTATGCATCTATTTATTATAACCCAAATCCAGTTATTTCGAAATAAACTACCAGCATATTATAATATAACACAAATTTAAGTCAACCCATTCCTCACGCCGCTATCTAGTATCAGTATTTAACGTGATGGATTTGGCAAAACTAATAAATCGTCGTCTTTTGCAGTGGTTAATGATAGTATCGCTAGCTGTGCTGTACAACGTTATCTTCGTCCTGGGACGAGCCGTGTTCTGGGAGCTTAATAACGCCATTCCCCCGCTGTGGTGGACCCTGGATTACGCCTGTGATGTGATCTACATTATAGATACTCTTGTACACGCTCACGAAGGTATGTGTAGCTTCCTTATAAGTGCTGTTTAACATGTCGTTTGTTTGAATGAATTTTGTGTCATTCGTAAAGAAAAAAATCGTATACAACCGTTTCTTGTGGCCAGGATTAATCCAATATGATCCCCTTTGATAGTATTCTTTAAAAAAATCTTGATTTCTTCAACAATTCACTCACTAACGATGTGGAATTTATTGAAAATATAAACATGTATAGTAGGTACGAAAGAAAATCCTGTAGTTGAAATAGTTACCTAATTATTCTAATTAAACAGCCAAATTGAGAAACTAAGTCGATTAGTTTTCGATACAACAAACTGGCGTAGAACGGAATCAAACTTAGCGGATTATCATTCAGTTTAAATTCGTAGAATTTTTGTGATATGTTTCTGATGTAGTCAGTCCGCTATTGGTACCATGTCGGGGCAAAGATTCATTGCCATCAAAGGGTCTAGATATCTTGAAAAAGAATAGACTTTGCGTATAGTTTCGTTAATATGTTGTGTGAAGGTCAGTCCTTTGTCCAAAATAATCCCCAAGTATTTTCCGTGATGTTTAGTCTGAACAGATATGATGGTTTCGCTACTAATGCTTTCTAAATAAATATCAGTCTTCATTGAAATTGATGATAAAAATACTATTATCAATCATCGGTTCCCTTTCCACAAATTTTATTTCAAAACATTTTGCACGCTCAAGCCGATTTCTCCATTTGCTCGAAAAATGCATCAAAATAATTGGCGAGATTTTGGAATAGTTACAGTTTCTTGACAAGATATTCTTTTATGGCCCATACTAACTCAATTAGATTAAAATCGGAATGGTTTGGGGATAATCTTACCGCACTATGACCCTTTGACAAAAAGATCAAAGATTTCGTGGCAATTAAACTTCGCCCACGAAAATCCAATTTATGAAAATCTTTTCTTAGGGTATTACTGCTTCCTTGGTAGCTATCTTGGACTGTGCGTGTTTAAAAGCCTTTTGACCCTTTGACAAAAAGATCAAAGATTGTGGCAATTAAACTTCGCCCACGAAAATCCAATTTATGAAAATCTTTCCTTAGGGTATGCCTGCTTCCTTGGTAGCTATCTTGGACTGTGCGTGTTTAAAAGCCTAAAAAACCAAAGCAATTACTATAATAAATGAACTGCCACTGATGGCGGACGCTCCCATTCGCATGCGCATCCATTGCGCATTCAAAAGTCAGAGTAAAAGCTTTGGGTGTCGAGTAGTGTTTCAATAGAGACTGCAGGAATTGAATCGAACATTTACAATCGGTATTTACGACTTTTAAAACAGATCACAGATTCACCGAGTGTACAATGAACTGAAATTGAAAATTTTAAATGTAATTAAGTACAATTTTCGACAACCCTCGACATTGTAAAACGCGCTGCATTTCCGAGAGATCATCAATTTAGACCTTTCTAATTGCAAACTGATTAAATCACCCGTCATGGTCACGCTTCTATTTCTATCCGAATTTGTTTCCAGAGCATAAATCGTTGTTTTAAATGTATCTAGATAAACTCCAAGCGCGATCCAAGCCTGCAACCAGAAAGCAGTAATTCAAAGGTAAAGGATAAACGGAAAAGGTAAATATTTACCAAGTGCGCCCTTAGGAAAGCAATTTATCTAGGAGAATTATGAATCATAATTTTGCAAATTGTGTTCTTACGTAAACGGAGACATCAATAACTCTGGTGGTAAACATCCACACCCTTCTTCTAAACTATTAAATATTTCATTAATTAAGCAAATATGTGGCTTTTACGCATTAATTTACTTATGCGATCTAGTTCTGGTTAGGAGAAACGTAAACAGAATAATTCATTGCGAAATTCTCATAAGATATTAGTAGTACCAAAATCTACGATAATAATATTACCGTAACATGTATATAGAAATACAGGGTGGAGCAATAGTGCGTCGGACTTCGATATTTCGAGTTCTGTGATAGCTGGAATAAAAAAATGGTAGTAAACTAAATAAAAAATTATATAACTGGAATTATTTTCGAACATACAGGGCGGGCCAAGAAAAAATTACAGGAACAAGTTCCTTTTTCTAAATAGATTGCTATATATATATATATATATATATATATATATATATATATATATATATATATATATATATATATATATATATATATATATATATATATATATATATATATATATATATATATATATATATATATATATATATATATATATATATATCAGTTTTTGAAGCTCCTTTCTAGTCTTCTTCACTCCTATATTATTATTGACTATCACCCAACCACCTGGATATAATGATTTTTTTTTGAGATAATGCAATCTGCAGATGTATATTAAAAAAATCATTACAGTCAAAATTATGGGTTTTAAGAAAAAGTTATCTACCAGTTACGAGACATCTAATTAATGTTTTTGGGTGACCAAAAATTATTTTTCAATTCAACTTTTTAAATTGAATTTTCTCAATTTTTCCAAATGGAGCTGTCTGTATATTTTTCAACGATGTTGATAATTGATATAGACAGTTGGCAGAATACGTTCGGAAACTAATCCGATCACCATGTTTCCTCCCATATGTTGGAATCTCTTTAATACTCTTTAATACTCCAAGGAGGATAAAGAAATTAAAACGTTTTACGCCGCGTTTTAAAAATAAACCCCAGCAATAACCAGTAGAATCATTTACCCTCCTTGGAGACAATGCCCCTGTATGGCATAAAACGAGAGTATCGCGATCTTAGTAATTTCTGAGAAGGAATGAAATATAGTTTCTAGGCGACAGTTTCCGGGCTTACTAGAGCCAAAAAAATTAACTCAGCATGTCAGATTACAAACCTTTTGCTGTTTAATTATGACGTGTTTACAGTTTGATTACAATAAGCAGCAAGGCTAGACATAATTAGGAATGATTACAGATATTATCGATTTTCATAAATACGGACTAATTAATGAAACTCGTGCTTCCGATATTAAAATAATTACTCCTCGGTTAAGTTAACCCCGACATGCAACCAAATATACAGGCGAAGCGTGGGCAAATAACGTCGCGAATTAGAGATTTCAGAGGCGTACCATAAAAACATAATTTCAAGGATCTTACGTAACCATTTCTAAAATAATTCTTACATACTTAGCATATTGAAGTAATAAGTCTTCTCTGTGTATTTATAACTTATAAGATAAGGTTCTAGAAAGATCATTATTTTAATTTTTTCAAAATATGGTGAGGGTTCTATGGCTAATCGTTGATGAAGGCTTTGGTCTAGCCAACACAACTAATTACATGTTAGTTAATATACACTTACCATTTGTAATTCTGGATATTGGTTTTTGTTCTTCGGAAATCTTTTACCAATTTTCTTCACATGTACATCTTACTGTAATGTTCTTTGTCTTGGGTATTTCACTTATCCACTTTATGATACCTGCAACATACGGTCAGGTTGCCAAGACCAATACCCTGAATTTGTATTAATTTTTTTTTCAATTCTGAATAGCCACATTGACATATTAAGCTTCAATAAAAGGGATGATCACATTTTCACCCGTGGGCAACTCGATATATTCAATATGCCGTCTGTAAATTACTTTAATATGGAAATGATTTTTTCATGCAAGTTTAGTGTATTAAACTATATTTTTCTAGCATGCGAAGTTCCAAATCATCATTGAAATTGTATTAGGCAATTAGTGTAGAAAAAAAACAATCAACATGCATAAACAATGTAATTTGTGTCATATTTATGAGAAGTATAATATGGTAATACTTATTCTCTTATAGTATAAAAAGAAAACATTTCTACGAACATTTTGTCTAGATAGAAAGCAGCTCTTTTTTAAGATATGGAGTACTTTTCAAAAATATAATCTGCAATTGGTCCATAAGCATAGTCTTCATCCCGCTCCACTTCTACTTCAGCAAACCGTGTCAAATCATTGGAACAGAAAATTGTTTTGTCAGACAATGTCAGAATATAAGTTAGTAAGTGAGCTCGCTTATGGTTTTCTTCAAATGCTGAATTTGTTGGTGGCAGTGAGCACAGTTTTTGTAGTTGTGATGTCTTACTTCCATCCAACTTTATCAGCCCACATTTTAACACCAGCCTCTGAAGTTGTGTTACACTTATTTGCTCTATAATATGCAGCCAAAAACTTAAGTACTTGCCATTTCATGTCACACAGATTACCATGTAGATCTCCAACCAACGGCAGAGAATGTCCTCTTTTCAAGACACTAACGGCTTTAAACTTCCCAATGCAATATCACAGACAGTGATAGCTGATGAAGTGCTAACACATCAGATATTATTTTCTCGTGTTTAATAGCAGTTGCCCTAATGTCAATTCGTGTACGACCCTGGACAGGGGATTCCTTCAGGATTGTTGCACGTATCATCTTAAAGTTGTAGAAGTACAAAAGGAGCAGAAAAACATCTATATCATCTTATGTGACGACAACCTGCTTGCCTGCATCATCAGCAGCCAGGATAGCTTGCTGTATTTACTAG
This sequence comes from Tetropium fuscum, assembly GCA_964058915.1. Taxonomy (NCBI): domain Eukaryota; kingdom Metazoa; phylum Arthropoda; class Insecta; order Coleoptera; family Cerambycidae; genus Tetropium; species Tetropium fuscum. The sequence goes on along the minus strand of CAXKVY010018455.1, from coordinate 1,470,007 downwards.
TCTGGTTTCTCTTAAACGATTCGTTACCAACAATGCTACTGCAAGTGTGTTCAATAAATTGCTTCTTGTCTTTATTTTATGTCAAAATGTCAAAATATATGTGAGTACGTTAACTCTGGTTAGTCCTACCTGATCTATCTGATCTTGTACAGTCTTTTAGTAATATACTCCATGTACTGATCAAAAAACAAGGTGCATATTGCCATTCTGCAAATGTATGCTTATAGATGTTTTCGGTGCCTTTATGAAGTCCTCTACAGTCCCCTTTTCTGGCCACTGTATACACCATAAGAGTGCAGACCCATCAATAATGATAACTGCGTTCTTAACACCTTTATTTCTTGTTAAGCAGGAAACCTGAAGAGGTATCTTTAAGGTGGACTACGATTTGCAGATTTTCATATCTCCAGAGTATGTAAACATTGACTTTGGTATAGGCGAACGTTCATGGAAGAGAACATTACTGACATCTACATGTCGTGAGCTTGCCTTGAAGTCCTGTAACTCGGGAACAAATAATACCAGTATCGCATCCCTTGACACTATCAACGTTTACGTGTTTCTTTGCTGTACACCCGGTTACAACTAATCTGGGTATAGTGAAATGAAAACTTATGGCCTTCTTCAAATTTTATAAAAATAAAAATAAGAGATATGTTTTAGAACTTTAGTTTAAAAAAAATCAAATTAAAGTCATTTACAGCCGCCATATTGACCGCCGTATTGAATATTTCGAGTTTTCCAAGGGTGACAGAATGTCATCATTAATTTTCGTGCAGCTCAATACGCCCTTGTACTAATTCAGAAATAAAAAAAAAACTTAATAAAATAATTTTGGGTTTACATAAAATATATAGTTTGGCAACCGGACTCTTAAGATGGATTTACATTGCCATGGCGAGATGTATGTTGTTCAACGGTCCTGCGTTTAGAGCATTTGTCTATATAGGTACCTCTTTATAACCACAGGGCAGCACATATGCATATCAATTTTTAACACTGCAATACCCGAAAAAGCATCGTACAATTTGATAGCTAATGTTTGTATAAATAAAGACGAGATAATATCATAGTATCGTAAAGTGCTGTAGTGACAAAATACGATTAAGACACATTTAATATTTTATTATTAAATTAATGGAAACGTGTACCCACTACCCATATGTATCCATATGTAGCTTCCTATATTTAAACATTATATGCAAGTTTTTTTATTACTAATTAATATCTTAATTATGTTTCGGTGTTGATTATTGATTTTTACAAAGAAACAGCGATTTGGCAGCTATAGTACATAAATAAATATAACTATTACTCTCATCATCACTAGCTATCTATTATTATTATTGTTACTATTACAAATACAGATGCGACAATTATGATAATTACTATTATTCCTGCTGAATTTCGAGGCACAGTCTAACCCTTATACCATACTTGTTGAACTTACACTTGGAAAATATGACACAGACGCCCATGCAAACAGAAGAGCCATTAAGATGTTTGCTTTACATGAATACTTCTTAAAACGTGACATTTTATGGCGTTCTCAAACAAATTCCCAAACAAAGGTGGATGGAATTGAATTACCTCGTTCATTACAATATGACATATAAAACTCGAAAGAATGAGTCACTGTTGCTAATGCTTTTTCTGCGTATAGTGCACATATTCTAGGCAAGTGATAACATAAATTCTTACCTGGATAAAAAAATATGGGCGTTAAATATGTGTTTCTATTTCTTTCAACTCGCACCTGAATGGGGAACTTAACCTAAAAAAATCGCAAATTAAAAGACGTTTTTTTGTAAATAACTAGAAACTATAGCTCCTATCGAGAAAAGTTAAATAAGGGATATTAAAAAATATATCAATATGCCTCTATATTAATTTAAATAAGGGCGTTGTAGATATTAAAAAATATATCAAAATGCCTCTATAACATTTTTCGATATTTTTCGTACTTTTCGAGTTATATCGAAAATACCGCTAAAAATCGGGTTAGCTAGAACTTAGAACTAGAACTTAACTATAACGTTCCCATACTTGTTGCTTGGGAGAAGTATATTTTTTCAGGCTTTATTAAAGGCGTAGTTCACACCCACGGTAGCAGAACATAGCAATAGTATGACTTTTACTTGCCCAAGATATGTATATAAAGGGTGTACGATCCCTTTGTAGCGTACCCCTTGCGTACACCCTGCAAGGGTGTACAACTTACATCCGGTTTTCGACTACAACAACTACAAAATTCCTTATTTTAATATTCTAATTTTTGTTATACAACCCTGACTGGCCCTGCTATTATTCACAGTCCAAAATTAAATTACCATACCTTTGATTAACCAATTTTGATGAGATATGTTGATGAGACGTGGATATATTTTGTATATAGCTAATTCCTTTAATATTAGAGCAGTTCCTAGAGAGCAAATCGCACCATAGCCGGTGTGTTTGTACTGTATGCCTCATACTCGATATGATTGTTATATCCACTTATTAATGCCTAACATTATCTGGAACGAATTCCATTGAAACATTGCAGGCACTAAGCAGATAATGATTTTTTGAAACACGGTGAATAGAGACACATTTTATTTAAACATTTATATAACGCTTGATTCGTTGGGAACTTTAGAAAATGTACATCTGCGTCCCTGATCCGGTTTCAATTCATATGAAGCGACCGCAAAATATGACAATGTGAATCTGATTGCCAGTAGGGTCTTACGGAAGTCCTTGCACATCTAGAACATTTTTAGAGCATAAAATTTTCATAGTCTGATAAATTGGGACATTCTCCACTAAAAATCCCTGACCTGAATCTGAAGAAATATGATGCGCCCTGTAGAAGTCGTTAATATGAGACTTATTTACACGGATGTAAAACAAATTACAGAGCATTTGCTTGTGACATTTCGAGTCGAGGGAAACCCCACGCGGTCTAGAGTACTCCTGGTAAGCTTGGTTGAAATTGAAACATATAAACCGAGTCCCTATATTGCGTTTAGGCAACGCAATGTAATTAGTGGATAGGGTGACTGTCGGGAAATACAATCTGATATGTTGCCGAAAATATGAACGAGAGATATGATTATTTTTGCATCAAATAAGTCTATTAATTAACAAACAACAATAATGTAAAAAATTATAATTAAAGGTTAATAATAGGATATCCGTGAGTTGAGTTAATAATTTTATCTTATTTATGGGATCTACACTGCCGGACATAAAATGTGACGCGCTCGAAATTTAGTTCAAGTATAATGTGTCAATTTCTAAACTCCGTAGCTGATTGCCACATTTTTAATATATAAAATTGCATCTTAAAATCATCATAGAGGCCCTAACATTTTTATTGATTAAACATTTATAATTGATACAGGGAAAAAAGTGGTCATTTTATTTAGGAACTTAACCTCAATATAACCTCAAAATACTCTCGTCGTTTAAAGTGGAATTCGGATAAAATTTCCATATCAATTTAAAAACACCCTATATTTATATTGAAATTTATATTGAAAATAACTGGTAGTAGAAATCGCCACCTTAATTGTATCTGTCTCACCTACAAACTAAACTGTATTTTCTAAGAAAACCAAGACAAATAGGTGTATCAAAAATTAAAATTAATCTGAAATTTGCTTTAAACGGCGAAGATATTTTGCGCTTATCCCTTTCTTAAGATGTCTTAAAGTTCCTGATAAAAGCGGTTCCTTTTAGTTTTCCCTTTATCAATTCAAATGGTTACAATAAAGGACCTTTCTTTTAAGAAAAAAAGGAAATTTTAGGACCTGTTTGAGAATATTAATGAATCATTCTTCAAAATAGAGAAGGTTCGTAACAATCAGTCAAGTAGTTTATAAATTATGTCATATTAAACTTGAAGAAAATCTTGAGTGCGCCTTATGACGGATATAGACGTCAGTGTATAAGAAATTCCCTTTTCTATTAATTGAGAGAAACATTATTTAACATGAACGAGGGAATTGTAAATTTTATGATGAACCAGATGAACCATCGTAACCAGTAATATCAGAGTGAATGGAGTTTAATATAAGTTTCTCTCACTTCTTTGTTTGTAGTTAGGTTATACAAAATTGCTTGTATTTTAATTTGTTATTAATAATTATTATTAAATAACTTGTTACGGTCACTTTTCATTAGTTGCCAATTTAGATATAAGAAGTTTATTGTAGGTTTTTACTTCTTAGATAGTATACATTTTATGAAAAGCGACTACGCACGCCCTCTAAAATTTGTGGTTAGATCTCAAGGCATGTATATGTATATAATTGAGGACTATCTTACTTGATTGGGCACGGTCAGTGGCGTCCATGGATAATTAGTGACTTCGGTATCCACCGGACTTACTAAGTTTAATATTTTTTTTATTAAGCTGAGCGAGCTTAAGCAAATTTTTATTGCCCATTTTGATTATTGATGTTGAATTGTTGAATGTACTCTGGAGGGTCATCAAACTCTAAATCAGGATACCGAGTAACAAGTGGAAGAATCACAAGATATCGACTAACATCATTTGCATCAGATAAGTGGCCTGGTATAAGATAATATATTTTTTCGTCGATCTTTTGTATATACTTAAATGAGAGGAAAGTCTCTCCATAATAATCATTATATTTTCTTTGAAATGTTCTTTTTCCTGCATCATTTACTGCTCTATTAACATCATTTCTAAGGATCTTTTATATCCGTCCCAGTCAGTGTTACGTTCAGATCTTTTGTTTTAATGGCTCTATATCTCAACTGGCTAGCACTCTTAACGTCTCAGGTAGGTAACCAAGGCATTCAATATTTTTTTACTTTTTGAGTTTTAACAGAGGCGTGAATATTGGTAGTGTTGCTAATATATTATTGAATATGCTGATTTCGTGGCGTATATCATTTGCATGTATATATGTCAAATGGAGATTTGCATAAATCATCACAAAGCTGTGCAGGATTTAAATATTTCCATTTCAAGTATAATAAAAGTGTTCAGTAAGGGATTGGGTAACTGAAATTCACTAAACGATATATTTCCTGTTCGCTGTAAAATCAGAAACATGCTAAACCTTGAACTTTATTTGTATCAATAAGTTGTCTAACTTATAGGTACAAATAATATTTAAATTTAATAGCGTTCTAGATGCTTGGTTTATCCGTTTGGTTTATCAATAATTCGTTTTAAACTGACATTTCTTTAACAGCACTGAGACTTAATATTTTTAAAGAGTCTGGAAGATAAGGAAGAGTCAAAGTTTAACCAGTAAACCACATTTTAGCCACATAAAATATGTAAAAATACTGAATTTGGCAGTATACAATTTGTAGAGTTGGATGAAACCTGTCTAGGATGGTTTAGCAGGTGAAAGAATCTAGATCACACCGACTCCGACTTTGATCTAACGTATCTCACATAAGCTTTGATAGAATTTTAATATGCTTAAAAATAAACGTAAATGACTTTAAATCTAGTTTCAATGATAAAAAAACATTCGTTAATGCTCAAACAAATAATTTACACCATTATGTTGCACAAGCTGCAAAGGTGAAAGAGTATTTACAATCTTGTTGGACACATGCCGAAGCGTTAAATTGTAAACATCTTTCGCAATCAAAATATTTCTAAAACAACCATTTACAAAACAATTGCAGAATGCGAACCGGGTATACCATCAAAAATCGAGCCAACGTAATCTGGAATAATGCAAAAAACCATGTTGGAGCAACATTCCGAAAATTATTCAGAAGGCTTAATGTTTCTCATTGTAAGAAGGGTATTGAGAAACAAGGCAACAGAAAAGAGAAAAATTAGAAAAGTAGGTACGTCATTAATAATATGCAGAAACAAGAAGTATCATATCTTCGTTCAAAGATGTGATCGAAACATGATTTCAAAAACAAAACATTGGAAAAGAACGAGACTAAAATAGGATTATTATTGGGTTTCGGTAAAGCACACTCCACAGGGCGTTTTACATTTCTTGGTAAAATTAACGCCGTCATTAAAACATATACGTCAACAAAAATACAGAATATATAAACCAGGCAAAGTATCAAGGTGTTTTCAAAAAAAAATCATCGAAATCGAGGAAGTACTTAATTACTAAAATAATAATTAAATTACGGAGAAGTAGGTACTTAATTACTAAAATATTGAGATGAAGATTGAACTTACGGTTACTCTTAATAGATACATTAATTTTAACGAGGAATGTATTGAAAAATATTCATATCATGTTCATAAATGTCTAATACTCACCCAACATTATCATGAATCATAGTATTTTTTACATGGTATATTTCGTATTAAAACAGGATTATATAGGATCAGATACTGGAATGCCATCCCTTTATCAATCAAAGTTCTTGTCGAGCAACATCTAGTTCCTGTTCCAGATTTAGCTAATTGGATTCCTAACCCAGATTAAAAGCCCGCCCTTAAGTCCCCATGTATCGTAATTTTGTTATCCCTCATCATAAAACCTGTTTGGGACTGATTCATCTTGTACTTTTTGCAGGATATTTGGAACAAGGCCTTTTAGTGACGGACCCACACAAATTACGTGCTCACTATCTCCAGTCGAAATCCTGGAGAACGGACGTCTTATCGGTGCTGCCAACGGATCTGGCCTACATCTGGTGGTCGCCCTACGCGTGCAACGTGCAAGTGCCATGCCCGGTGATTGTGAGACTGAACAGACTGTTCAAACTGCCCCGATTATGGGAATGGTTCGAGAGGACAGAAACCGATACGAATTACCCGAACGTTTTCAGAATTTGTAAGGTAGTGTTAGCTATTTTAGTGTTAATTCATTGGAACGCGTGCCTGTATTTTGCCATAAGTTACGCCATCGGTTTCGGAACGGACAATTGGGTGTACAATCTGGAGGGCCCCAAAAACTCCACGTTAGCGCGGCAGTATATATACAGCTTCTATTGGTCGACGTTGACCCTGACGACAATAGGAGAAACCCCAGTGCCTGAGAATGACGCCGAGTACTTGTTTGTAGTGGCCGACTTCTTAGCGGGAGTCCTGATCTTTGCTACTATTGTAGGTAAGTATTGCTGGTGGATTAGATAATATGTACGTACATCTCGGATATATAAGAAATAGAAGAAACGTTTTAGAAGTCCGCCACATACGGACTTCAATATCGCTATAGTTTAGTCAAAATATCGTTGAAAGCTCTCTGTAATAATTTTAGATCTATTTAATATTACTTTTTGCCAAATGGTCCTTTTCCCCTATTCTGACCCCTCTAAATCAGAATCGTTCGGTTGCCAAACCAAAATCCTTGCCGCAAATATTCCGAGATATTCAAGATGACTTCCAATATGGCACCGAACCCCGAAATCAGTGGACACAGGAATGCATCCAAAACGTGCAATTATATGTTTTTGGGTATGGGGAATTCAAAAATACATTTAAAAAAACATTGGTTCGGTTTTCTACTCAAAAATTTGAAAAAAAGTGAAACTAAAATATAACCACATTCTATTAAATGTTTTTTCGTGTTTTATGGATAGTGATAGTTTTATGGGTATAAGTACCATGAGGTTCGCGTTGTTTTTGACAGGTATGTATCTCAATCTCTGAAAGCAGGAACCGGGAAGAAAACAGCCAAGGGCTTTGCTCCAGTACGCAGGGACTGATCACTGATTCTAATGTGCCGTTTCCAAAGAACTGGAGTAGCTTTTTATTCCGTTCAGAGAACAAAACTGACTTGTGCAGGTTTTGGTCCGATAAAATCCTAGAGTACGACTAGGGTGATCTTGAAGTGGTGCCCTTAGGATATTTCACAGAGGAGGCACACGCTCAGTCTACCGATCCAACTCGCAATGTTGATTCCCAATTCAATTTTCAATTCAAAACATTTATTTGTAAATTATAGACTATGACAAATATCGCCACGAAAGTAGCGACGTGGCAGTTGAAGGGGTGGACACCGGGGGTGGTTCCGGGACGTTAAGGAAAATTTGAATTAACAGCTCCTTACGCCAAGGGGCGTATTATCTGTTATTGGACACTAGGCTTGCCCAATGGGCATCAAGGAAATTTTTCGGGAAGTGATGAATTTTCATACGTCTTTTAAGTCTCTTTTTGAGACATCATCAGATGTTCTGAGGGTAAAAGAGTCCAAATAAAAAAACCCTTAAATGTAGATCAAAGAAAAAGGTAACAAACATAATAAAAAAAGAGGGAAAGATTAATAAAGTATCTAATTTTGTAGTTAAATTTTAGTAATAAAATGTTCTTGGATTTGGAAGTTTATAGCAATGCATATAAAAGTTGTTAAATTTTGTGGAATTTGGAGACAAAGAGGCTAAAAAACAAATAAACAAACCGGAAGGGTAAAATTGATCAAGTTAAAATAGTTAAAGAGGTTAAAGTTATGGTTAAAAGTAGGAAAAAATGCCTAAAGTGGTTGGTGAAATAGCACTTTTCCACTTTCGTGGTCAGTGCTGCAATCGTAGAATCGCGTTAACAATGTAAACGAGCTGTACAATGCCCTTCCTTGGTAGGTTCTTGAGCAGACGCCGGTAGGCACGCAACGCCGTCCCTACCTGGGGCCGTGTTGTTTGGGAATGTTTAAATCAAAGACTCAATCTCCGAGGGTTTTGTTATTAAATTTTGCTATTCTTGTCTATTAGTTTGGAAATTTGATTTATTTCGTTTTCAATATGGTCATATTCGTCGTTATTTTGTCCATTCTGAATGTGCATATTTTCATATTGACTAGCTAATAGATTTGATTTCTGTATGTTTGTCTGTCTGTCTGTCTGTCAAGTATGCCTATCCTTGTTGGTCTAAGAGGGCAGGCATGGTATCCAGGGTTTTTTTAGTCTTCTAGTTATCTTCCAATGTGAATTATCCTGCGGGTTTAAAACCGCTAATTTAGCCCCCCAATTTTGTTTTTACTGATGTCTATGGCAGTGCGTATGGCCTTTTGAAGCCTCATCATCTCGAGCTTCGCGGCGACATCCCGGTTTTGTTGCCAGCGACGCCGCAACCGATTATTTTCCCATATATCCCGCTTGACTGCGTCATCGAGACGGTCATGATACGAGTTTATAAAAATCGTTTTGGTAACAGATCTCTTCGCTATCTTAATCGTGCTGGTGAATCTCTCCACCTCGCCCTCCAGATCAGCTGCCGTGACTATATTGTAATGTAAATTTTGGTTTATTTGGTTCCGAAACTCTCGTCAGTTTGCTTGCGTTCTTGTGCGAGGTAATTTTGTCATAATTCCTCGACATGTTGCGCAAGGTGATCAGTATAGGGTTATGATGTGACGTGAGCTCCATCATCGCTACGGGTAGTGATGAGTTTACCACGCCTTTATTGATCACCAAGTCGAGGGTGTTAGGGAGTGCCGTCGTTATCTGGATAGCAAGTATTGTTAATGTAGCAACATTGTTGTTAATGTAGCTGAAGAGAGTGTTGCCATTTGCGTTAGGACGCTGACAATTCCATGCGGTATGTCGAGCGTTAAACTCGTCAATGACAATTCCTCTAAGGCCAGTATTCACAATGTTGTGTAGGTGTGCTGTTGTAAAAGTATTACCATATTATTAAATGTTTAAATGCAGACACGTAAAGGGCGTACAAGACACATTTAACATAAGGGGACAATAATTAAACAACAACAATAATTATCTTTATTTATGAAATTATTAGAAGGAACAGTTATTAAAAACACAGTTGTTATAAATTGTTTGGCTTGGTGTACTGAATTCAATATTCTCTTTAGTTTCCACACATATTCATTTTCGAATATTCATTTTGACTTGTTTTATTCGAGGCTCGGAAGTTACTAACAAGATTTACGTGATGTTCAGGGTCAATTTGGAGGTAGGGTTTAATTAATAATGATTATGAGTGTCCGATTATCTCTATTTGTTGATCACTTACCCCTGCTTTGGCTAAATGGGAAACTGTAATGACACGATTTGAATGATAATTTTATTCTTTGTGATATTAAGTCCAATTTTAACTGCAGAATTTTTGGTCCAAGTAGATATCATATGAATTTCCAGTGGAACATTTTTAAACCAACCTTTAGAATCTGTTTTTCCAAAAGGGATTTGTAAGGAAAGTCGTTCGGATTTTATGTTTTTGTTTCTTTTTTCTAAGAGTAATTTTGACAATGTAACGGGACAAATACTTTTACACGTGGCATTTTTTCTCATCAATTTCCTGTCTGTTAAGGTTGGGATTTTGTAGAGCGAGAGGAAAATAGATGCATTTATTTTGGTTAAGTATAAATAATTAAAAAACTACATAATATCTGATTATCAAATTAGGTGCATTCACTGCTATTTTATTAGTGATAATTATAATATAAGTTTTTTGTCCCAAAATATTCTTATAAGCCTGTTTTGTGCGCTAGAAATGAAAATTTGCATTTTTATTGTTAAAATCACATTATTTTCATTGCCAGCACACAGAATAGATTTATAAGAAAATATTGGGACAAAAAACTTATATTATAATTATCACTATGATAATAGCTAGTGAATGCACCTAATTTGATAATCAGATATTATGTAGTTTTTTAATTATTTATACTTAACCAAAATAAATGCATCTATTTGCCTCTCACTCTACAAAATCCCAGCCTTAATTATTTAGAACTTGTGCCGTCTGGAAAATTGAAATGTATCAATTCTCCCTGTTCCATCTGGATTTTTTCTTCATTAAAATGATAAATCTTACTGTTTACAGCTTCTCCTCTCCAAGCTAATTCATAAAAACCCATATGCAATAATCTCTCTTGTAATCCCTCTGGTCTATATTCCACAATTTTGCCATGTCAAGTATATCTTTCTTGTGTATTGCTACACGGCTTTCTTTTCTCTGAAAGAGCTTGTAATTGCTTTCGTTTACTGTTTACTGTCTTGCATCATGTGCTTCTTTAAAAATTATATCGGCAAAAGGATCAAATTTAATATTGTACTCACTAAATATTTTTTTCTAAATCACCGCAGTTGAATTCCAGATTGTTTAACTGCATATTTTGTGTAATCCTCTAGTTTTATTTTTCGTATTATAAGCACAATCCTTTAACATATCTATGTGCTATATTTTGTAATTGAGTTATTTCTGACAGTTCGTAATTTTGTATTTGACAAAACTCCACAAGTGTCGAAGTGACAAAAATGTGACTGTCAATAGACTTTTTTATGTAGGAGTTTTAATGGTGCATGAAATCATTGGAATTTTTACACCCAATCACACAATAATATCATTTAGCTCGCATTTTTAATCATATTTAAAACGGTTTCTATAACGAATACCGTACAGATGTTTACACGTGGGGTACCTTCGTCACGACTGGAATGGCCGTCAGGGCGGCGCCACGTGAGTTACTCTACAGGCATATAACTTTAAAGTAACCTAAATGTTATAGCAAAGTACTAAATCAAATAAAATAAATTCCAATCCGTCCCATAATAGATCTGTATAAATGAGCATTATTGATTCAGTAATATAATGACGGCTCGGGTATTCATTCGAGTCGGATCGCTATAATAATGATGCCATTCAGGAGATTCGAGTAATCTTAAATTTGATATTTATTAGGATGAGATCGTGAAATTGTGTGATAAAATCCGACAGAATTTAGCGACGTTGCGCGTCGCCAAGTTTCATTCAAGACTCGGTCAACTTTAACGTTTATCATGTAACGTGATTTTAGATAGTGTAGAACAATGAAATGTTGTGAATCATACTTTCATATTCCTTTAAAGATAAATTATAACATGACCAACCATGAATCATCAACCATCAAACTTTAATTCGTGGATGAAGGTTTTTGCAGCAGTAGGCGTCAGAATCATTATGTGAAGGTTTTTCGGGTATTGCCGCGTTAAAGGTCTGTCGCGATACCCTCTGTGAGGGCAGCTGATTGGAGGGGATGACTTGACGCCATCATTGCTAAAACATACATTAAATTGACGTTTGACGCAATGAAAAATGGTGGTATGGGATAACAAGCATGGGAAAAAATTATTGAAATTATTTTTTCATTGTTATATTTTGAAATCTGGCCAGACAACCCATATGGAAATTCCATTATTAAACGCTTACCCATCTTATTTGTGATAGCTATTTAAATAGATAGATGTTTGTGTAATTAAGACCACTTTTCCACAAATTGAACTACCATACCTAAATACTAAAATCAGCTGAAAGGCAATCGTTCTAACGCCCACGAGTAACATTTTTTAGATAAATAGATAGTTTCATAGCAGATAATAGAAATAGCAGATAAATAAAGGGTCCGCCAATAAGCGCGCTCGATCTTTAAAATGAAATAAAGCAAGTTGTGTGAGAGGTATAAATGAAATTTATTTTTTGTTTGAAAGAGTATTCGAAGGCATTATGTATGGAAAATAATATCGGTCAAATGTCCACCTCGGCTTCGCTGGGTGGCGCGCATACGAGAAGTCCAATTTTCAATGACTGGCGCACAAATCGGGCTGTATTTCATCGATGGCGTGGCGTATGTTGACTTTGAGGGCATCAGTGTTTTGTGGTTGGTTTGCGTAGACCTGTGATTTAAGAAGACCCCACAAGAAATAGTCTAGTGGGGTTAAATCGCACGATCTCGGTGGCCAGTTGATGTCGCCTCCGCGCGAGATAACCATTCCTCCGAAGCGCTCGTGCAGAAGATCCATTGTGGCGCGCGCTGTGTGGCTCGTAGCGCCGTCCTGCTGAAACCACATATTCTCGACATCCATATTGTCGATTTCATGCCAGAAAAAGTTCGTTATCATGGATCTGTATCGTTCGCCGTTTACCGTGATGGACACACCATCGTCGTTCTCGAAGAAATACGGCCCGATGATGCCTCCGGCCCAAAATCCACACCAAACAGTTACCTTTGCTGGGTGCATTGCGACCTGGTGGACCTCCTGTGGATTGTTCTCGGCCCAATAACGGCAATTCTGCTTGTTGACATTCCCATTTAACCAAAAATGTGCCTCATCGCCGAAGATGATTTTGCGACCAAAATCGGGGTCGACTTCCAACTGCTCTAAAGCCCAATCAGCGAAGATACGGCGCTGTCTATGGTCGTTTATTTTGAGGTCTTGTGTCAGCTGGATCTTGTACGGATGCATGCCCAAATCCAGATGCAAGATTCGGCGAAGTGATGTTTCCGAAAGGCGGAGTTCCTGTGCGCGATGTGAAATTGACTGTCGCGGATTTTCACGCACACTATCGCGCACAGCGGCGACATTCTGGGCAGATCGGACGTTTCGACGACGCGTCGGTGTTGGCTGATTGTTCACCGAACCGGTTGCCTCGAATTCAAATCAAACGACGGATAGTCGACTCAGCAGGACGATCAATTGCACCGTAAAATTGGCGGAGCGCGCGGAACGTTGCTCGAACCGATGAATGATTTTCGTAATAAGTTTTAACGATTTGCACATGTTGCTCGCAGCTGAATTGGTTCATGGTGATTTGTGAAGATACACTGAATAATAACAACTACGTTTGCCAACTCTACCACAAACAACATGGCCGCCATGAGCTGTCAAAGATCGAGCGTCCCTATTGGCGGACCCTTTATTCAGTTTCATAGTAACCAAAGCGAAAACTTTTTCATTATGTGCGACTTGTTTGTTTCATATATTTTTAAAATTATATTTTTTAGTTTAATTAAATTTATTCAATATTTGAGCATGCAAAAAATGTCATAAGCGCTGCGGTCATTACGTATCTTACTGCATGGTTCCGGATGTTTTACACAGGAACACTTACTGACGTTATATAATACTTAATATACCTCCTTAATATTATCTCCAAATTTTTTGTAATTGATCTGTATCAATGCATTTTATATGGATAATAATTATTTTCATGAGAATAATATACTATCCCTCGTTTTTGCTGGTCGTTGATTAATTAATTTATAATGAAGTCTTTTATCTGCAAATAATAAGCTTGTAATTCGATTTTTAAAAGGAGAACAAAGAGAATACGTAACTATTATAAATGCCAATAATGGGGCCGTGGGTAATTACCTAAATACCTACACACCAGAGAAACCATATTTCAAAGCTGTTTACTGTAACACTGAGAATTCAGCGTATTTTTTTTATTTGTATTTTTTTTATGACTATTCGTCTAATTCGAATAATATACGGCGTCACTCAATTCTGTAAATATTACTCTACTCAGAGAGTCGTGATCTGTGACCCTCATTAATCTTACCTCTTACAGGAAATATCGGCTCGATGATATCAAACATGAACGTGGCACGTGTCGACTTCCAGAACAGAATGGATGGAGTGAAACAATACATGGCATTCAGGAAAGTCGGCCGGGAGTTGGAGGCCCGCGTGATCCGATGGTTCGCTTATACTTGGGCCGAGAGCGGGGCTCTGGACGAGGAGCGAGTTCTATCTGCCCTTCCGGACAAGCTCAAAGCCGAGATCGCCATTCGGGTACACCTGGATACCCTAAGGAAGGTGAGGATATTCCAGGACTGCGAGCCCGGATTACTTGAGGCTCTCGTCCTCAAGCTAAGGCTGCAGGTAAGCTCCGGAATAGATGCATGTTATCTATTCTTTTAGCAATATTCCTCACCTTTGAATTGACTATAGAAATGTCTTTAATATATATATATATATATATATATATATATATATATATATATATATATATATATATATATATATATATATATATATATATATATATATTATCATTTAAATATAGAACAAACGTGCATGATTTCTGATATGTTAACACTTGTTAACAACGATTTAAGTACCTACAATTCGCGAAGAAGTAGCCAATTCAACTTCAGGTAATACAAAAAGATGCAATAAGTCAAACTGGTTCCAGTTTGACTTATTGTTCTTATTAAAATAAAATTCATATTTTTTTTGACGTTTATCTGATATAAATATTGTCGCTGGAATACTTTGTCGCCGCTCATTTGACGTAAATATTGTCAGTGTAATATGCGATTGCATAGGCTGAATTACATTGGTGAAAAAAGATGAGTTGAATTGTCAATTAAAAATCTATGATACGTTTCATCATTTCATCAATATCGGAAGTTTCAATTAAAAAATCAAAAGATCAACCATCTATGTTTACTCTCCATATGGATATTATTGCCATTAATATAATGGGAAATATTTCTCATGTATTATTCAAAGTGAAATCGTAGTAGAATGGTAGTGGAATCCCAGATGATTCCCCATTGAGTAGTCCAATAATAATAATTCAGGATTCTGTCACTTCCAGAAAAGTCATTATTAATAATTCCCGACTTATTTAACTTGACAAGGGAAACATTATTCCTGGAACAAAAATATGATGTGAAAGTTATTAAATAAAGAGGCACAAGAATAGTCTGATATGAAACTTAGTGACCGTCTTATTTTGGTGTAAAATACACAGATCGTAATAAGTTTGCAGCCTTGCCTTTTTGCGGATGGAGGCAGGGATAACTGGAGACGAATTTGTGGCGGAGTAGACATTATGTCTAAAGTTAATTTTAAAATATTGATAGTAAGTAGTTAAGATACTCGGATTTCCGTTTTTCCATTTTTATCTGAAAGGAAAATTTTGAAATGATACGAGTGACAAAACATGGTCAACTTGGTGAAACAACAACTTGGTGACCTATATTGTATATTTTGCGGCGAATTCAGGTATATTTTCAGGCAATGGTGGTTGGTGCATAAGCGCTGCAGTGCTGCAGAGCTCCCAAAAAAATAAAGAGCTCACAAAAAAAAAAAGTAACCTAACCAAATATTTTCTATTACTAAAAGGCAAATATAATACTTGGCATTTGCGTTGTGAATTATAAAAACTGCAGACGAAGCGCAAACCACGCAAGCACGCAAGTAAAGTCGACCAGTGGAATAACCTACCAGATTACCCTATCGCTGGGCACTGATTTATTATTTTTCTGGGCCACACGTTCGTGCTCTTCGAGCTCCTTCGAACACCCATGCGGTACTCCGCTTCCCCAGTGTCCGTCTAAACCGGTGTAAAACAATGCCGTGATTTAAGTGGAGAGTTCGCTGAATTTAGGACATCGTGGACTTCGACAAGCGAAACCAAGGGTAGAGCCCCACTATGTTGGTAGATTATCTCTATCGATATCGCATAGACTAGCGCTAGATGCTTAAGGAAGATATTCCCGGGCCAAATTACAGCCGTAAATCTTACATTTGTTCATTTTACTCGTTTAGGTTCTTTAATTTGCAACTCATTTTAAAATAAATAATTAATCATTTTCCAAAATTGCCTTGTCCTTCGGAAACCTGGCTTGATAGAAAACATCTGAAAGCAGTGGCAGATCCTGGTAAAAGTTTAAGGTGTTCTGCCATTTTTGCAAAAAACACCTATTTTTTATAAAATAATAAGTCTTGACAGACATCAAGAAATTGAGCCTTGACGTTCATGACAGACTTGTACACTGTAACAAATCGTTCTGTATTTCTTGAGCCATAATATTAGTCAAACTCTCAGACACTCAAGTGCTCTAGATTGGTGACCACTATTTCCATCCAAGCTTTATCGTCACCAAAAAGTAAGCAGGAAAAACAGTATAAAGCATTTTTTTGTTACATCCACATTCATTTTTTAAATAAATGTCTATTAAATTTGGGTGTGTAACTGTTCCCTCTATACACTAGATTTTTCAATAATAATATCTGGTAATGACCTTTACCTTTTATTTCGATCTTTTCTTCGTTTGAATATTTAAAAATATCTTCATATTAATTGTATTTAAGACCACTTCCATAGTACAGTACATATATGATTGTCAAAGATACATAAAAAAACAAAATCACACACATATTATTCAGAAATAAATAAAATAAAAATAAAAAAATAAATAAAATAAAACAAATAAAATAAACAACAAATAAATAAATAAAAAACAGAAACCCACATAGTATTATTGTTTTTGAATTCGCAATCGCTGTAAACTAGAAAGTCGCGTATAAAAATTCGATACAAACGACAGGTATACACACAGCGGTGGACTAAATGAAAATGTCCTGATGAAATATTTCCCTATGCTCATCACTCACCGCCCCGATGTGATCTGAGAATAAATCCAAATGAAAGTATAAAAGATTTTGGAACTCATATTTCGACAGGCCTCTAAGAATGCCAAATTCAGTAAACTGAAAATGCATAAATTATTGATTGTTTAAAATATATTTACATCAACAACTTTAAAAAAATACGGGATCTAACATAATTTAATGATTTTACATCTTTCGACAAGTCTAAAAATTCCATATCCATCACTCTGAAAATGCATAAATTATGCACTATCGGCGTAAATTATCGAGTACATTACTAAAGATGAGTTTCTGCGTATTTTGACCCGGGCGTCGCGTCGCCGCTAAAGGTGCCATCACCGGGAATATGTACATGTACAATATAGATTTTTCCTTCAAATATGCCATCATCAGTGCCTAATTCAGATGTATTTAATGCAATATTTCCTTTATTTGAATTTGCAAGCAATTTCAATTCTACAATTAAGTAGGTGGTATCTATAAATAATTAGGTATATTTATATCACATCAGCTCACTTTGTTAGTACACGTGATCTAACACTCATATTACAAAATAATACATATATGTACTAATCCGATCCTGGTATAGTGTGATTATACCTGGAGCTGGATATAAACGTCTTTGGAATATATTATGTTCTGGGACCCGCGCATTCGCCAAATCCACGAATCACGTTCGAATGGCACATTCAAGACGAATACAATTCAATTCAATTCAGAATATTTATTTATAAATTAATACAACAATAAGCACATCTCAGATGATCTCAAGCCCAGGATCAGCCAAACATCCACGCGCAGTAAGCGCCACGGCAACTAGCATGGGACCGGGACATTTAAAGAAAAAATAGGTAATGGGCTTACGCCTTACGCCAATGGGCATCGAAGTAAATAAAAGTAGCAGTGTGAATAATGAACAGTATTTGTGTTTCTCTTTGAGACTTTGTGATTTGTTTGAGGGTAAAAAAGCTAAAGAAAAAAACCCTTAAATGCAGGTCCGAAAAAGTAACATTTTGTCACTGATTAGAGTTGAAAAATGTTTTTGATTTGATAGTTTCTAGTAATGCATATAAAATTGGTGTATTTTGTAGAATTTGGAAACAAAAATGACTAAATACAAAGAAACGAACAATGGATAAATTGGTAAAATTAAGGGTTTAAAAGAGTTTAAACACACCGAACCACACCGGCCGGCGCGGCGCCGCGTATTGAAGGGCCGGCCTCAGTATGCATGTGTATATTAATTTCTTGTCATGCCTATTTAGTCTGCTATGCCTTGTCATCAAAGGGTATAGATGAGATGAATACAAATATGGTCATGATATCATATAAAAATATAACATATAAAATCATATAACTTACAGTGAAACTATTAAATAAACCAGGAGTTCTGTAAATTTATACTTGAGAAATATGTATCCCTTAATGCACCTATCGAATATGATATGTCTCTAGCGCTTTCCATAGTCTGTCATTTTACCGACTTTGTCATGTGAGGACACTTTCCCCTTATAGGTAAATAAATATATTACATATATTACGTAATAGTCATAACAAAAACTATTTTGTATATATCACTTCTGTCAATTTATCACATTTACTTCTATATTTATTGAAATTATTGTTCTTCTATTATCAAGTGGTGTGTGGATTGATTGTAGTAATTTAGGGGAAAATTACTTACTTAGGAAAATAATTAAGGAAATTACTAAAATTTGAAACTATTTCCAGTTATCCTTCTGATGATGTTTTAATAAGGCAGAATTTTCCTCTTTACCGTTAAATGGCAATAAAAAATATACGTAGGACATAAGAAGTAACTGATTATATATAAAAATTTCCTACTCGTATCTTATGCGGCTCACGTACTACACTATATAACTTTACAAGACCTCTAGATATATGAATGAAAATAAATCTCGCAGAACATAAACTGGCAAGCTTACGGAAGTCAATTTTGTTTTAGGTATTTTCCCCCGGAGACTACATATGCCGGAAAGGTGACGTCGGGAAGGAGATGTATATAGTAAAGCGAGGCAGGCTCCAGGTAAGCATTGAAATTAAAGTATTGGGGCAATATTTTATTTAGGTACATATACGGGGAAAATTAACACAAAAAAAAACGAAATTTTTCGGAACGGATGAATTCAGGGAGAAATGGGAGAAAAATGTGAATCCTTATTTTCATTGAAAAGTGCTTTTGTGAATTTTTCCATGAAAAATGCATTTTTTGCATGAAGACGCACTCGGGGATGCACCTGGGGACCAGGGCACCCTGGTTGTGAGATCATCACCGTGGCTTCTTTCTCAATTTAATTCAAAATATATACACAATCATTACTCGGGGACTTTTGGGGTCGCTGATCAACCAATATGATGGTCAAAAAGTAAGCCGATGCACCTTGGATACCAGGGCGCCCTGTTCGAGAAAATCAATAAAGTGACGAATTGGTCAAGGTATTCAATGAAGTAATAAGTACATAGAAAAAATTGTTTGATATTTTACTTAAATTATTGATTTGCACTTATACATGGAATTTTCACATTTCTTACATGTTTAATTCACTTTGATCAGTATTTCTTTCTTCCAAGTCTCCTGCAGCCACTGCAATTTCTTCTTCTGAATATTGGTTGCCGTTGGAACAGTTGGTTCCCGTGCCGTTTTTGCAGGTAATACTGCAAATAAACCTTGTTTCCTGCACCCGCACATAGCACCATAGTCTGCCTTACATCCACAGAATATGATCTTCATGACGCTAAATGCACCAGCTGGTTGAGTCATTCCAATGGGAATTAAAGAAATAGTCTTCAATTCTCACCCCCAGTGTGCTGGATCCATGGAGTTTTCTTCATTTTCAAGCAGCCAATTTTGGATTTGAAGATATAAACGTTTTAGGTTTTGGGTAATATCATCTACTGAAGCTATTATCCTTCCAATGTGTGGGTACTTTGTTTTTCTTGCTTACATCTGTAAGGTATATTCTATATCTAAAAGTTTCTACCAACTGGGTTATAGGTTTGAATTAATCGGATGTTTGGTTTTCTGAAGAATCTCGGCAATATTTAAGGGGGTGATGGCCTATGTCATTTTATAAAATAAGTTCCTATAAACATAGGTCCGGAAACGCTTCGTTGCAGATATACAGGATGTTGAAGCTTAATTAAAAATACAGTAAAAATTAGATTTCACTCAATAGTTTTTTTAATTTTTGATAAGAAAATTGTGATACTTATTGTAAAGTACTTGTTTTTGTCCTTCAATCAAAGCGTTGAATTTGTAACAAATATTTTGGTATGGTAAATGGACATGCATTAAAATGGTTTTAATTTTTTTACTCAAAAACAGTGAGTAGAACTATAAAATTTGAATATAGTTTTCTTCTTCATAATTGAACAAGGAATTCAAAAGTAATTTTTATTTTCGAGAAAACAGCGGCGTCCAATTTTTTATTTTTTTTTAAATAGCCGATGACTAATACGTGCGCCGCTGGTAAGACTAAAAAATCGTATTGCACAGTATGCCATAGCTATTGATACGCGTTAAATTTCATTATAATATCTCAAGATGTTTTGGAGAAATCTACTTTTTTTAATTGAACATCCTGTAGTACGGTAACGAAGCAATTGCGGACCTATGTTTGTACGAACTTTTAATGACCTGGGCAATCACCACCTTAAATATTGCCGCGTCTTTTTTAAACACCCTGTATATTGCTAGAACTATTGTTAAACTAATAATAATGCAGCTGTGTTTAATATCATGGATCAACAAGCCTTTATTTGGAGAAACTTTGGTGATGACGAATCAACAAGGGCGCCCAGGTGCATCGGCGGACTGCTTGACCATCATATTCGTTATTGCCAAAACCCCCCGAGGAAGAAAATTGGGATCATTTCGTTATTATTTACGAAATATAAATATTTATTTCATATTCTAACAATATGCACTTAAAAATGCATTTTTCTATGGAAAAATGTACAAAAACGTTTTTCTCTTATAATAAGGATTTACATTTTTTTTAAATGTCTTCCTGAAAATAAGAAAAAAAACGTCCATCCATCTGGGATAACTATTGCGGTTAAAATGAGGGGTAGAGATATTATTATATTATAACTTTTACCCGCGGCTATCGATATATAGCGATAAAGCGTATCCGATGTATTAATCCGGGTTATAAACTATCCGTGTGCCAAATTTCATCTAAATCTGTTCTGCCCTTTCGAAGCCAGAATCAAAGCCGGGCCGTGTGAGGAATTAAAATTTTTAGACACTCAGCCTTACATCCGACCGCGTATGATAATTACGATAAGTGGATACGTCATGTAGTTTGTTTTTTGATAATCCCACAGGAACCTAACATTATTTTTTCAGGATGAAAAGTACCCTATGTCCTTTTCTATGCCCCTGACAATGTGTGTACAAAATTTCATGACGATCGGTTAAGTAATTAAGGCGTGAAAGTGTAACAAACAAATAAACAAACAAACTGACATTCGCATTTATAATATTAGTTATAATATTATTATCATTCATTTGATGTTCCAGTTTGAGTTTGCCATTTCATTTTAATTGGCTTATCTTATCGTGCCAAAATAAGTCGTTTTTCATTACTTATATACGTGTAAACCATATTCATTGTATAATTTTTCAAAACTTAAGTATGTTTTTTAGATAGGCCATATTTTTGGTATACCTTTGCATTAATCGCTCAATGTTATAGTGGCTCGTACTGCCTTATTTTAGTATTTTTGGTAAACCAGGTTTATTTCTTCCAGAATATCTTGAACTCCATTAGGGATTCCACTCTTCACATTAGGGATGCTTATTATATTTTTTTAAAGTTTATTTTATAGATAAAAAGCAACCTTAGCGACGTTTCTTGTATACTTTAATTTTTAACATTATATACTTATTCTAAATATTTTACAGTGGAGGTAGGCGGAGTTTTTTAATTGTATAGCTCAATTAAAAATATAGCTGATAGTAAGACGTTATAAGTGATAGAATAAATGATATGGCAGGTAAAATAAAATTCTCGGTAAGATATTTTAGAATTATCTTTACTATTACAGCAGATATTATAAAGGAAATTAAGCAAAATACATTAATTAAGACAAATAAAAGCGTTTAAGCGTAATTTCTCAGATAAAAAATTTACTTAGGTACTAGTAAGTTACGTTATTGCCGGACATTTATTGAAGTTTCGTACTTCAATGCAACCTATATGAGGTTTCGGAACGTTACAGGTCGCAATTTGGCTTCATCCTAATCCCATCACGAACGAAGTAGATAGTCACGTAAGTAAGATTTTTTAACGATCGCGTATCGGGATTGAATTTTAGTACATGGGCAATAACTTCTCGCGAACAAGGCAATTGCGTTCACCGTGAATAGCTTGATATATATTTACAACGCCATATAAAGAGATTCTCAAAACAAACTGTCTGCATTGTTTGTTAAAATACTGTCACACAAAAATGTATCAATTGAATTTGGTAAAAATGTAAACATTTCTGTTTTCAACTGTCTGTTTCAGGTAGTGGCTGATGATGGATGCACGGTCCTGGCCACATTGGGAGCCGGTTCTGTGTTTGGGGAAGTCAGCGTGTTAGACATAGCAGGAAATCGCACCGGAAATAGGAGAACTGCGAACGTCCGGTCCCTGGGCTACTCTGATTTATTTTGCTTGGCTAAGGACGACCTTTTAGTTGCGCTGGCTGATTACCCCGAGGTAAGTTGATGCTCGGTTTCGCCCCACGAAAATAAACAACGTGTCCGTGCCTCAAAATTCCATGGCAGAGCGAGTGCAAAATTAATTGTGAGTTGATACAAAATTTTACCAGAAATCCAGAAAGGCATATTATTTATTTATTATCAGCAAAAAATATTAAATTATTTTTTTTTTGCAACTCCTGAAAATTTAAGGGAAGAACTGCTAAATATTGCAAATAACTGGGACGGATTCAAATAAACAATTATACATATAAAACATATAATGATCTGGAATTTGAAGATCTAGACTCTAACAATGAAGAGGAAATGAATTTGTCAAAGACCAATGACGAATCCATTGAGATATGCAAAAGTTGCAAAAATTGTGCTATATGTTGCTATTCCATTATTTTAAAATATAATATGTTTCAAGGAACATAATCATCTCTATTTACTGCTTATCAATATTTATTAACGCTCCCTATATCTCAAGTAGATTGTGTCAGAGAAAAGTCATTCTCAATTCTAAAACACATAAAGAACCGCTTGAGAAATAAGTTATCTAATAACAGACTCGAATCATTCATGCTTATGAATATGGAAAGTTCTATTAAACAAAATTAATAATGACGAAGTTATAAACACATTAGCTGAATAGAGCGACTCATGGAGGCGGTCTCTTTAATATTGCATTTTTATTTCTAATTTACTTTTATTTTCTTTACATATTTTTGGTTATATTATATTTAGGATTTTGATTAGGTTTTTTTTCAAATGAGTTTTCTGTTATGTTTGTGACCTGAACTATACCCTGGTTCCGAAATAGTGTGGAGTGATTCATACATAATATCACACCACCATCACAATTGAACGGTCTGCCTATTTGCAATGGATCACAGAATTTCTTAGTGTGCAAATTTGTGTACACTCTATAGAAATGGTGGGCAGAACTCATTAGTAACCGGGTCTACCGCTCTCATTGGCGAGTTTTAGGCGGTTCTAAGTTAAATTAAGTTTCATTGGTCAAAGGTAAAGACGCCGGATTTCAGTGGATATATTGACGCATGCGCTGTTTCATGCATGTAAGTTTTGGCGCGACAGTGGCGCTTCATTGTGTCTTATGTACGGTTGATTCGCGTTATAAATTTATTATAATATTGTGTTATACGCGAGTGTTTAGTATTTTTATGCGATGGAAGCGACGAATGCGAGTAGTAGTGGTTCTAAAACCAATAACTAACCAATCGTAAGCGACCGAATTTGACAGGAGCAGAACTGGAAATGATGAAAAATGTACACGAAGGAATATTGGAACGGTATTCTGGAATCACTAAAACTGAGGCAGTTTTAGTGATTATGCATATATGCGCTTCGTTGACAAAAGTCTGTGTGAATAGTGTGTTTTGTGCAATTATAGATGAGGAACCCATTGCAAAAAAAATGATACGCCTATGGAATTTTGTTCCCTTCGCCCCTCATCAACCTGAGCCGTCCATATGCTGGTGATGAATCACTTCACACTATTTCGGCACCAGGGTATAAAGTAAATTTTAGACTATTGTACATTTTTTACAAATGTTTTACCAAAGAACTATAGTGAACTAGCTGTTGATTATTTGGTTTGTGATATTTTCATCATTTTTTGGTTACATGTTTGAGTTTGTAGTTTTTTAGGAAAGTTTATTTTGTTGCAATATAATAATACTCTGTTTTATTCTATAATACTCAGATATATTTTTTATTTTTGAAGAAATATTTTTTTATATGTTGACTTTTTATATTTATACCTATTTGATAAAAAATCCGGATAAAAAATCCTCTGTCCTCTATTATATTCAAAGTATATTGAGCCAAAAACTTTTTTGCTATTATGGCAAAACGGGGACGATCCGGTACTGATTTTCCCGGCCCGGTTTACCCTACCCCATCCGCCCCTGACTGCAAACCCAAATACTTCCACTGGTAACTTGGATATTTTGCAAAGCTTTGGAAGTTAGCAAAAAATAGCTGATACAGTCTGTATAAAATGTATACGACATTCACTGACCGTCAAAACGGCCAAGGTCAACGCTAGGCATGAGCGTAGGCATTTTTTTAGTGGGTCACTTAGTGGGATATTGAATGCAAGTTTCCATGCCACTCATGAAGTATTGCTTTCGGCACGTTCTCATTTTTTAGTGGTTCGCCAGTAGCCATATTTCCCACAAAAAACAACAATAAGTATGCATGAAACAGCTAAATAGGCGTCACAACTTGAAAACGGAAAAATAAAATAAATATTTTTTCCAAAATAAAGCAAAAAATTCTCAACGAAAAATAAAAACAATGAAAATCATCAAATTAATAATAAATTAATAAACAACCGCAATACCTTAAAACGAGTAATTAATATCACTATGTTCAGTGTCATCATGTGACTGCCACGTATAACAATTGAAAACATTTTGATATTTTCAGTTCTGTATCACTATTTCTACCACTCGTCAGTATTTTCACTTTATTATCGCTATAAGTCACCACTGTCACTACACTATTGTTAACAACACTTTCCTAAATTTCCTAAATGTCATAAACGAGCTGAGCGGCGTTGCCTCTTTCAACTTAAGATAAATGTTCACGGAATTTTCATGGTAAAGTAGACTAAAATATTTTCAAAGTAAATGTAAAAATGGCTAACATCTTGGCCTATACCATATTATTGTATGGACAAAAATTATTTTACGTCAATCATAAATAATATATACAACTTTTATATAGTACCTATTGTGGAATTTGACATTTCGATTGAATATTGATAAATTTATGGCGGTTTGTGAACGTCGTATACATTTTATATGCACTGTAGTAATCAATACCTTCTAATCAATACCTTCTAAAGCACTAAGCCCATAGTTCTTTAATGTGACGTCATAATTCATCCTTTAGTGGAGGAGTACTACTCCACTCCTCAACCCACTGATGCATTAATAATTATTATTTTTCAATTGTTTTATGACAACACTGAGACATTTGCAACAATTTAGTTGTTCAATTTAAGTGTTACGTAAAATGCGTAATATATTGGTACTTTTATTTTCTGCTCTGATATTTACCAAGTTATAATTGATACCTAATTTATTGTTTATTACATATTTTAACAATACTAAAAAAAAGGAAAAATCATATAAACGGATAAACTGGAGGTAAACTCGATGGTAAACTAATCAAAATTATTTTAACCATGAAACAGTTAAGGGTATCCTGTTTATACGGGGCTACAATTCGTGAATTCAATATCTATATATGCAACCCATTCGCTTTTTTTTGTCTTGAGGAAAAATAAATTTCAAAAAAATACTCGTGGAGTATGAGGTGCAAATTTACGTATTGAGTTGACACAAATTTAGATAAAATAATCGAATAAAATTTAGATAAAATAATAATCAAAAAATTGTTACGTATAATTTTCTTTGCTACTTTTACCTATCGGTATTTTTTTTTCCGCAGTAGTTTTTTAATAATGTATATGATGTAACCCTAAAAATAAATATAATAATCAATATTTAGCGTGATGAATATATCCATTAAAAGATTTACAAGGTTTTGTTCAATTATATAGTGTAAAGTTAAATTAATTTTTTTTAACACATCCAGGAAACTGTCCTCAAATTTTTTAACAATCTTCTTAAAGATAACAGAATGCATTTAAAACTATATCAACTACATCTTGTCTAGAGTACTTAAAACCACCTTTATGTAAATTATGAATTAGGTTGTTTAGTAAATTATTAATTGTTCGCCATATACAGTTTTTTAAGGCAGTATCAAAGCAATAAGCTAAATGTTTCAGGATGGGGTAAAATAATAGGTCCTTAATCTCTTAAATATTTATAGCATTGTCATAATTTTCGTTGATTATCTATCTTTGTTTTGAAGAAATAAACAAAATCAACTGTATGAATTTGTATGAACCAATTTGTATGAATTTGGTAATATGTATTTAATTTGTATAAATTAGGTAATGCATATGTGATTTTCTGGATTATTGTTGTGATTTCTTGGTCACTACTATCGTCAATTGTGGCCGTATCTTTATTTATTGGCTCTTTAACAATGTTGTCATTACGTCTTGTGCCAAGAAGTTGTCTTACTTGGTCCATACTATCGTATGAAAATGGTATCTTTAATTTAGGTGACAAATTATCAAGAGAAACATATTTCCTCGCCATAGAAATATGTAACTAGATATCTTAGTAACTAGATATTTACCAATAATAATAGCCCACGATATACAAGGACCAGCTGTATATTCAATTTTATGCATAGTTATATTATAGTCATTATTAATTGAAAACCATTTTTTTGGTGAATTAATGGTTTTAAAAATATTTTGAAATTCGTCTAAATTGTGAAATAGACCTCTTACTTGGTTCAATCACTTGTAACACATCATAGTTCATCGAGCTCTTTCAATTTTTGATATTTGTAGGCGGGGCCTTTGCAAATCAATTTCGATAATCCTACCTGTTATAGAATCTTG
This sequence comes from Tetropium fuscum, assembly GCA_964058915.1. Classification (NCBI taxonomy): domain Eukaryota; kingdom Metazoa; phylum Arthropoda; class Insecta; order Coleoptera; family Cerambycidae; genus Tetropium; species Tetropium fuscum. Next base: position 1,442,699 of record CAXKVY010018455.1, on the reverse strand, counting down.
TTCAGATATTTTCCTAATTACCTAAAATTTGTTAGTGTTCAGTCAATCACGCAGTTGTATCCGCAATCAATTTCTTTAGCAGTCGCGCCGTTGATTATCACGGAAACTTTCGGATTCCGGTAACGTCCCTCATTGAACCCTTCGCTTTGTTTTTGTTTCAGGCCCGAGCTACCCTGACTGAACGTGGATGTCAATTGTTACGGAAGGACGGCCTCCTAGACGAGCATCAATTCCGAAAGGCGAGGGAAACGCATGATTCTATGGCAGATAGCATAAAGAAGCTGGAAAGTACGGTGGAGAGTTTACAAACACGCCTCGCCCGGCTTCTTGCCGAATTCACAGCCAGCCAGGCGAAATTGAAGCAGCGGCTGACGAGAGTTGAAAGCAGGTAAAAACCCAAATTGTTACTGTAAAATTCAATGGCTGTGGAGCGAACTCTCTCGTATGTCAATCTCAATATACGTGCGCAGATTCATGAGATGAATTTAGACTACTACACGATTCAAATGTACGGAACTTTATCCGCGATTAACACAAAAACGAAAAAATTTAAACGTTAAAATGATCTAACCAACGTTATGTCTCAAATATACCCTAGAGATTCTAGAATTTTAGTCCGATGCTAAATTTTAAAATTTCGCGCGCTTTGTATAGTGCGCGATCAATTTGCCTCCGTACTTTCTGATGCAATCTGGTGCATTCTGATGCATGTTTTAAGCATATTTAAAATAAATAATATCAACTGTTTTATACTTCCAAAGAAACGCCAAAGCGTGTGTTTTAAAATTTTAAAAGAATCATATTGGTAGCTCAACTAGGCATGGAGATATTGGAGTGAATATAAAAGAACGCGCCACAATTTTACACAATTACACCAACAATTTTGCCGTCACTATGTTGTGGTGTCATGGCTAAATTTATCGGTAGGCTACAATTTATCACACTAGGTAGCTCTTTACATCTGAAACATAATTCCAAGCTCCCAATCGCCCATATGTCATGCAGTATAGTGAATAAATCTAGAATTAGCAATTGCCATAAATATATTTACAAAGCATATTATATTCCAGACCAGAACGAGAAAAGGATTGGGCTCTTGAAACGCTTTCAGTGCCTACTACAGGACGTAGAAGACTACACTCGTTTGACGCAAGAAGAGAAACTACAGACTCCGGTTCTAGGCATAAAACCATGTAGAAACCACACTACAGACCAAATTAAAAACTTAAATAAGTATTACATTTATTTTGGTATTAAGGTTTGCTTTAATATCAATCGTACGATATGCATTGTGTTAAGACTGTGTAAGATGGTGCCACATTTTATTAGCTGTTTTATATATTTTTATACTGCCAGTCAATAAAATATTTTTGAGCGTCGACCAAAAAATTATATTCGAATTGATGAGGATAATTATTTTCAATCAAACTATTATTACTGATTGTTGATGCTGCTAGTTATGTGTTCCATTAAATTATGTATCACTTTTTGCCATTGAGGGAGAGTAGTTCACACTTCGAGGAACTTTATACTCGCCAAGCACAGTATAAAACAGAGTAAGGCTTTGATTTATTCAAAATTTAGCGAACAGAGAATTCGTACGTTAATTCCAAAATTAAACTTCCTACATTTCTTCCAGTTGACTTTCTCAAGGGTATATTTTTAGTTCAGCTCATCGGGGACTGTACATTTCCTCCAATCTCGAGAGGATCGTTATTCCTGTCTATCGTTATTCACTGTGAATGCTAAGGTTAACATTTTTATTTCCTTTGGCAGAATTCAAAGCGTTCAGTTCATGATCCGGTTGTACATATTTATGAATTTCTTTGTGTTAGTGCTGGCTTTTTTTTGGTGTTAGTGCTGACTTGATAAAATGGTCTAAGACACTTCTTTGATAGGATCAATGTGCATTATTATCTGAGGATAAAAAGGATAAAAGGAGCTAGGATAAAAAACTAAAACTAAACACAAGTGGTGATTATGAAGTACCAGTAAGACCGTTTTCACCTTGTACGATACGATATCGTCACCGTCAGGATACACGATGACACGATATCGGGGCACGCAAAATGTATGAAAAGATATGGCTCGTTTTCACACTGTCCGGTAACGCCAACGACATTGTTCACGGTACACACGGTACGTAGCAGTAAAGTATGTACAATTGTGAAAAAGTGTTTTGCACTATACAAATATGGCATTTAAATACGATATTAGATGTTTGACCAGGTTCATTTTGTAATATTCTCATATGTCGGATGTCGTTACTGTCCGACGACAACGATATCGTATCGTGCAATGTGAAAACGTTACCCAAATTGTGCGTAAGTCTACCCAAATTGTGCGTAAGAAGTTACGATTATCTTCTATACAATAAATAACTCTTTTAAATATGGAATATTTTCAAAACAGCTAAAATAGCATTAAAAACAGCATCCAGAATAGCATGAATAACTCCTCAATCATGCACTTAAAAAAATCATAATCTCTTTATAATAATGAGATATTATATGTATGTTTCTAGACCTCTCCAAGGTATATAATTGCCTCAATTGCATATGATTGCCCCAACAAAACTTGCGAGTAGCCTTAGAGTGGCTTAAATCTTATTTATCTCGAATACCACAAATAATAAAGACTGAAACAGCTAAAATAGCAAATAGCTAAAATAGCAAATAACAGTAGCATTGTGAATGGATGAGCCATTTTTTATTTCATCCAAAGCCCTTTCAACCACGGTTTATGTGTATTTAAGTATTTTGTTTTAACATAACCCATCTCTCTTATGACTCGCCGTTATTCTGATAACAAAAGAAATTATTAGAATTTTTTTTTTTTAAATAAATATTGTAAACATCATCGCATTATCATTGTGTGTGATTGATATTTCTATCTTGGCCTCTTTTCCGTCTGGAAAACTTTTGCCGGTTTTACTTGTTGTTAATTTTGTCTTGCTCTAGGCTTTCCGGTGTTATGTATTTTTGTCTTAGACCTATGATATTTTTGGATTTGACGGGATGTTGCAGGTGATTAGTTAATTAGTATTACAAAATTTAAAGCTTGGATAAGCGTTGGTACAATCTACTTAATCTATGTTAGTTGGTTTTTGGGTCTTTTTGCGTGCATTCTTTTATTGTTATATTTTATTATTTTCCTGTCTATGCCTCTTTTGTTTAGCTGTTTTGTTATTTTAATCTCATGCTTTATTTTTTCATGCTTTTTTAATTTTTTAGGATTTTTTCTGTTTTATTGGTTTTTTTCATACCATTCTGTTAGTGTTTTGGGGTTGGATGCGTATGTATGGGGGTTTTAAGGGGTATATACGTAGTTTAAGGATGGGTATTTTGGAGGGTTTCTGAATTTGGGTATCATTGCCTCTCTGATTGTGATGTTTGAGTGTGCTGTAAGTCTGTTTATGAATGGTGGTATGATGCGTGTTTCTATGTATGTGTCTAATGTGTGTGTGCCTGTATTTTGGTGTAGTGTGGTTATTCTTGTGTGTGTGGTGATTCGGTATTTGTGTATCGGAGAGCTTTGTTCTGGATGATTTGTAAATCTTTCTTTTGTTGTTCTGTAATCCAAGGATACCAGACTGGGGACGCATATGTCAAAACTGGTCTGATATGTGCGTTATATAGTATAATAGCTGTTTTTGTGTCCGTGTGCAGCATTGTACTTCCTATTTGGTATAATCTAAATTTGGCTTTTGCTAGTAATGGTACCAATTTTTAAACAGTTGTCCTAGTAGATGGTAACATAACATCAACTGGGCCATTATGTAAATTAAGTGTACCAGTAGATGATATATAATTATTTTAGGTTGGAAATGAATTTATCGCTCAAATCGTTATTTTAAATTTACAAATATATTATAGTACTTTAATGTAGCAGCAAATACTACTCCTACATTTATATAATATAATATTATAATTATTTAGTCTTACCTTTTCCTTAGCACCTTAGCAAACGGGTTAAGGATAACACGCATATCACGAAAAATGGCAGTAACGTATCTTTGGCTTCACTGTAGGTAAAGTAGATATTGTCAAAATGACTTCAACTGTACACGAAAGATTCACCAAAACATGGAAGATGTCGCCACAATCAAGATTACAGTGATAGATACATTCACTACCTTAATATAAAGATTTATACTCAATTCGATTATGCATTGGGACACTATCATATACTCGTATCGCTACCTTATATATATATATATATATATATATATATATATATATATATATATATATATATATATATATATATATATATATATATATATATATATATATATATATATATATATATATATATATATATATATATATATATATATATATATATATATATATATATATATATATATATATATATATATATATATATATATATATATATATATATATATATATATATATATATATATATATATATATATATATATATATATATATATATATATATATATATATATATATATATATATATATATATATATATATGTGTATATATATATATATATATATATATATATATATATATATATATATATATATATATATATATACATACATATATATATATATATATATATATATATATATATATATATATATATATATATATATATATATATACAGGGTATTTACTAATGAATGGGCCACACTTTAGAAATAGCCCCCTTGAACTAAATTAAGGTGATTTAAGTCAACTTAGGACAATTTTGCTTTTTTATTTTGTTAATTTTAAATGTAAAAGTATCATTCATGTTTTCCATTTTTCTGTTGGTTTCATATTGTTTACGTTATTAGTTGTTATATGAATCACATTTCTAACGGTAATAACTTTTTTAATCAATAATTTATTATTATATTTTATGTACCTATTATTTTTCAAAAAGATAATCATGTACCTACTTTAAAAGTAATTTCCTCTAAAATGGTGGATTTTAGCGACATGTAACATGCCTTTTTTAAAGCAAATCGAAGGCTATTTTAAAATAACCAGTAGTTTTTCAAAAATATCGTTCACTAAAAGAGTCTCACGGAAACAATATGATGGCAAGGGCACTCAGAACGCCCTGCACATTTATTGCAATAGAACAAGCAGATATTCGTATTTATAAGACATAAGAACCTGATGTTTCAAAATTACAGCAGAATTATTTTAATAATAAATAAATTATCGTAAAAAATAAACAAAAGTAATGGATATATTCTGGGGACTAACTTCTTAAGCAAGCAAAATTATAAAATTATACTAAGGTAAGTTGACTTAAATCACATTATATTCGTCCGAAGAAGCTATTTTCCTTAAGTATGCCTCATTCTTTAGGAAATATATTGTATATGTATATATATATATATATATATATATATATATATATATATATATATATATATATATATATATATATATATATATATATATATCCACTATAAAATTTTACTTATGTGGCGTCAGATATTCAGGAAGTTATGTAGAAATCAAATATTCATTTCAAAAATTATTTTCACTGCTGATAAAGCGGATGTGAAAAAAACATATCGAAAAGTGGCATTTATTAAGTACATTCGATGTGCCAAGTCTCAAAACTATCTTCAAAAGTAAAGTTGTAGTGTTTACCAGAAGACTGTTACCCCGGTATGTTTTCGTATTTTGGTATTTTCGCTTGATTCAAGCTTGTCGAATGTTTAGCTTCCTCTGAAGTTGCACAAGGCAATGATCTGTGTCTTATATATTACACAATTTCCGACTCGTAGTTAGTGTTGTCTGAACAGTCCTTCCAAAGTGTGGCTGGAGGTAAATTATCAGTAGCAACCGCTAAGAGTAGTAGCAACTGATGATGATAATCGGCAAATATATCTCTCTTCTTTTGGTACCGTGCGTCGCTGTGGACTGCGCTCCTCTAATATACCCTCATGTTTTATTCATGCCAACATATCTACTAGCTTTTCCCAATATATTACAGATATTTACATTTTATTGCATTTTAGAGCTCAATACTTTTCAACGAATCTGAATTCAGATATTGACCATATGAAACATAACACTTATTTTCACACTGTTTATTCTGATGCATTTATGTATGTGCATGGATAAACCAATAACTGAAATGGTTTTCTCTTATTTTATCCGTGAATTTAGAAAATTTGTATGCGAGTTGAAGCTAGTAATAGATTCATATTGTTATTGATATTTCACTCATTTTGCTTGTCTATTTTATACAACATATCCATGAGTAAGGTAATACAGCCAGCGGTGTGTAATATTTAGTAAAGCCCTTATTTGTGAAAGGCTTAAGCTGTATACCTAAGTGGGCTTTAATTTATATGTGCAATGTTTTAAAAAAATGTGTCAAGAATGATAAATTTTCATTTGAATTATTTACTTTTTCGCCGAGCGGCAGAAAATTTTATTTTCAACCGCATAAGTAATAATGACATTACTGACTTTTTAAAATCATGGAAATGTTACATTACTGTCTTCTACTTCCCGTCCCGACTTCCCTGCTCGATTTTCCGTCCTGACTTCCCTGCTCGATTTTACTGCCGCATACAAGTATTAATCGCTGAATTTAATTTATGTAATGTAAAACTAATGGATATTATAATGAAAGTGAAACAAGAATCTAGGTAGGTATCTATTTATTAAAAACTAATTCCTATTTATTTAAAGCAAACAAAATTAAACCATTTTTATTTGTAATACCGACAGTTATTCGTTAAAATTAATAACGAAATTGGTATTATTATAAGCATTGATCGAAATTTTAAGCCCTTCTTGATACTGCTGGGAATTTTTTATATCCTGCGAACGTACTTGATTTGATGTGACATCAATAGTCGTAGGTATATTAGCAGATTTAGACAACGATAACAAATTGGCTGTCTTGATTTTACTGACTAGTGATTACTCGACTACTTTTCTCGGAAAATATGCTATTGAATGATACCCTAAAACTTCATTGCATAGCTTGCCATGTCTCCACTGCACAAAGAATCTTTCGTTTTGAACAGATTTACGCAAATCGATATATTTTTTAACAATTTTCACCCAATGCGGCTCTGTAATCATAAAAGTTCTACTTCTATAAGTTTTCGTATCCGGAATTTCTATTACAAATTTTTCTTCCAGAATATCAATGTCAATGATCTTCGTTTTCAGGAGTTCGTCACTTCTACATTCACCAGAAACTGCAATAATAAGTGCAACCGAAAATCATTAACCTCCAAAATATTACCAATATTTTTACCAATCAAAAACATGTTATATGTTATTTTGCACGTAAAAAGTAAAACAAAATTCTGCTAAGCCAAAAAATCATCGATATTTGAAAATACACTCGATTTCTTCGATTTAAAACCTATATTTTATCGCTTCAAAAACATCGTTTTTATATTTCGAAATGTCCTTTTTGTCCTTAAGTTCTATCATGGTCCTTAGCATGCTGTAGATAGCCCAGAGTGTGAATGTTTTTTTTTCTTTTTAGATCTCGCCAAAGTACGCCAACGAAGTAATTTCTAATCCAAAATGTGTGGTATTTTTACGATGGCATCAGGAGCGATAAACTTGGAATGCTTTTTCGTACCACGCTTTGCTTTTTATCGGCAGCAAACTTTCTTCCACTTCATGGGCTGCCTCCTGCAGCTCCGATGGTATACCACATGCTTCACTATCGGAAGATTCGGCATTCATTTTAATATACGTGTCCGAAACTCAAAACCGTGCAGAAAATTATACAATGACAGAAAATTGTGAAATGATTGTTTGTTGATTTTGTTTTATGCCATAGCAACAACATAGCAACCATCAAAATTCTACCTACTAAGTAAAAATTGAGGCCACAACGGAATGCATTCTTCGTGTTCATAATAATAATTTTATTATAATCAAGCACATTTTAAGTGTTATTCAGAAATTCATGGTTGAAAATAAAATAGTAAGTATATAATAAAATAGTAATAGTACTCGATGGGAATTTTACAGAATGTTTCGAGATTTTACTTCGAGAACATTAAAAATAAGGGTAAATTGTTCTTAGTAAATTTATTGTCAAAAATGGGGTTTAATTATTTGTACCTTATTCAAGATGGCGGCTCGACTGATCCCCCCCTCCCCGCAAGGTCGAAAACTTATTTTTCAAGATCCAGACCTAAACCATACATTTAAAAATTGTCGCTACTCCACATATTTTGCATGGCAAAACTCCCTACATACTGGACTATGTTTTTGAAAAGAATATTTTTCCATTTTCGTTATTATGATAAGCTAACTTTGTAGATCCATTTAATTGATTTAATTTATTATGTTGTGTACACTATTAGGTACTCCCAGTACACTCTCAGTACTTCCTCCCTTACTTTATGCGAAGCTATGTGTAGAAATTCATGTTGGGTCTAGGCAGGCAAAAAGGGACGAAAAACAAAACGAAAACCAGGACCTCTCAATAATTCCTCCCTATGTGAAAACGGTAGTTAATTTCCACGTAAGCATAATTTATCATTCTTGAAACCATCAACGTATTAACTGTTGTTATACATGATTTGTTAATTTTAATATTGGTTAACCTTCTCAGGGTAATATTTCCCAAAAAAAACTGTATACATACACCAAGAAAATGATAGCTTTATAGTTCGGGATCTTTGGCAAAAAAAAAGGTAAGACTCAAAAATGTTTAGCACAATTAGGATGTATTGGTAGTATTGTTAATATAACATGATAAACTCAGTCTTACCTTAAAATTACCAAAGCTATATCTAGCCTATAGATAGAATATTTATTAGAGAATATTATAATAAACACATTTTGAGGTAAAATATGTGTTAAAATCTGTGAAAAGGTGCTTGCCACGAAACATTTGCAAACATGGCCATAACATTATTTAATAATAATATGCTTTGTAAGTTTGGCTTTACTCTTACAATTTTATATAAATTCAGTACCACCGCACTACTTTAAGATATACATACATTTTCCAAACAATTGTTTTTCTTAAGAGACATTGATGGATATTTTCTATGTTCATCAATTATGTAGCTAGGCCTACATTAATTTCCATATTTAAAACCATTTAGAAGTAGGCAAAAACTCTATTACTATTTCACAGATTGTGTAGGTAATTATTATATAATATTATAAGTATATTTATTATAATATTTATACATTGCAGCCCTCCAGAAACTAGCATTAGCTCAGTTTAACAATTAAATTAACTAACCTCAAATTACTGTTACACCTTACATACTTTACATAGATTATTTAAACTGAGTTGAAAGACTTGTAGAGGAAGGTTGCAACCAATTATTTAACTGTTATTATAGACATATCTATTTTCATAAATGTTCACAATTACTATTTTATATAAATAGCTTCATTAATTTAGGAGTAGGTACCTAAGGAACTAATTAAGATACCGGGCAATCCAAATAGAAAGGAAGCTGATATTTTGAATGGCACCTATGTAATATTAGTAATAGCAAACGTATAGCCTAAGAGCCAGATCCGAAAAATTTCTCTAAATCTACCTCAGGTGCGATGTCAAAGACGTCGTATTTACCTGGTAACAAAATGAATTTACTAAAGCTGAAAATTTGTATGCCTTCTATAATATATATCAATAAACGTTATGTAGTTCAGTCACTTGTATATCAGAACAGAGCTAGTCAGTCAATCCGAATAGAATAGAATTTTAAAATATCATATAAAATGATTTTGACACTGACAGCGCTGGTCCGCTGGTCGAATGTGTGATGGTTGCGAGTTGTGATCAAAATTTGCTTCATTTGCCGTGGGAAATACTTTTCTAACTTGTATTCCGGGCCCCGATGCCACACTCGGTCGAATGCGTGGACCACATCTAGGAATATCGTTGCGAAGATCTTATTTTTCGTTGTCATTTTTCTTCTAGTGCTCTCTCAATTCGATGCACTTGATCCGTGGTTGAACACTCATTACGGAATCCAAACTGGTGGGACAGAATAAGCTGTTTTTCTTCAATGTTTGAGTCTTTGCAAAAGGAGCTTTTCTAACAGCTTGGATATTATCAGTAATAAGGAAATTGGTTGGTATGATGTTCTATTAGGTTTTTCTATGAGGTTCTATTAGGTATTCAGGAGGTTTGCCAGGTTTGGGAATTATTATTACTTCAGCAATCTTTCACTGTTTTGGCACGTATCGGAGTCGTAGTGGCTACATGTTAAATACCATTAAAATGATATATATTATTATCATTATATCACCTAATATAATACCGATTAAAATATAAATTATTAATAAAACCACGAATTATAACCTCAAATTAAGTTTTCCAAGGGCTAACATAATAATAGAAGTCTCGGGAATAGACCGCGCTACAACGCAGGCGGCGCGCAAACAATTGACCATATTAGTTAGGTTATGATCTCAAATTGGCGGGGGTTCCTAGTTTAAAAATTAATGTATTAATGTCTTATGGGGACTCCAGTTCAGGGCGTTGTAGACGTAATATAGAAAGTCTCTTAGTGAAAAAAGTTGAATAAATACATTGTTTGATATTTTATTTGACTGAGAGAGTGTTAAAATTATGATTAAACATTATCAAAATAAAAATATTACCAATTTTAGAAGGCGATGTTTGTATGAAAAACGTATGTTGTTGCTTGATCCAATGGTTCAGAGAGGAAGGGGTTTGACATATGGTCTTTGAGAGGTAGGTACCACAGTATCTGTGTAGATGTAAGGTTTTGAATAAACTTATTTAATATTTAATAAGAGTTTCTTACATAATAAATTATAATTTCATTGTGTTAATTTAAAAACCGGCAATATTTGTGGCAACATCGCTGAATTTGTATTATATTTGAGTCCTAGTCATTTTATTTTGATTTACCTATTTCACGTTTGGCAGTTTTCATCACAGACTTATGTTTTTTCTGATTGCAAATAATTGATTTTGAGTGTTGGTTAGAAAATGGGTGAAAATGGAGTACCTACCTAATCAAACTCGGAACCATAAGCGATTTTTTCCTAGAGGCCAGAATATGTAGTTTGTTAACTTAAAATCTTTTCAATTTGATGACTAATTAAATTTATTAAAAGTACTTATTATTCTACTTATTAATTAAGTAATTTATTTTGCGGTATCTGCTGATGTATCTTGTTCTTGGTTGCCCCGACCTGAACAGAGTATGCATATGATAGGAATAAGTGCAGAACATCTATTCGATCGAAAGGTATAAAGCACAATACCATTGTTTTTCCAAGGCTTTTCCATTAGTATCTTCAAGTTTGCTGTGCGGTATCTGTTTAGTTAGTTATGAAAAACCGGATTAGTACTTACCGGATTATTATTTATGTGGAGAAATCCACATTTGAGCCCATTTTTTCCATTATTCTTTCATAAAAGTGTACATAGTAGGTATATTATTACATCATTAATGTAAAAACTCGATAAACATTGACCAAAATAGTAATAAACAACCCACCGACAATATCATAACATAACCCTTAACCTTACTTTTACAGCTGGCAGCTGGCCTGGCGTTCTTGCGTAAGAAATGTTAAAATTAATACGCGCCGTACGTCCATGGAAAACAGACAATTTAACTTAAAAGCATTTATTTAATTAACTCATAGGTCTAAAAAAATAATTTGGACTTGGATTGTAGAGAAATATGTTTAAAGTTTGACGTATAATAGGTTTAAATACTAAGAAATGCCAAAAACCTGAGAAATTCCCGTCTGAAAATCACACTTTTGAATCTCCCATAAGAAATACATGGCAGTCAAATTTGCTGAAGTGTGTTTAGGAACCCATTTCAAATTTCGCGCTCGGATTTTCATAACCTAACTAATATGGTCAATACTCGTAGGTACATGTTTCATCTGACTGGCAATTTTTTTATGGTATAACAAATGATTATTTTAATGCAAATTTTCGAGCGTAGTAAACAAGTTGCAACTTACTTGTTCTTCATACATCTATTCGAACTGACTGACCAGCTCTGTTCTGATATACAAGTGACTGAACTACATAACCTTTATTAATATATATTATAGAAGGTATATACCAGTTTTCAGCTTTAGTAAATTCATTTTGTTACCCCTGTAAATACATCTTTGACATTGCACCTGAGGTGCCTGTTCTAAGATTCGCTTGACTGACCAGAGTATGTTCGTGTACACTATAACTGTAAACAACTACCGAAAAACCAGCTTTAGTAAATTCAGAGAAATTGTTCGGCTCTGGCTCTCCGTCTAGTAATAGTGTTACGGTATTGTGAGCAGCGATTGTGCATGATATACTGAAGAATCCCTAGATCTAGATCTTCAATTGTTGCTTTAACGACTTCAGTTGTTTCTTTCTGACTCTAAGGACGTCCATACCTAAACTAGCTGCCGTAACTATCGGCTGGCCCTTAAATACTATTTTCAAGGTTTTAGAAACTTCTAGAAGCTTCTGGATTATTCCATCCTATCTTAGATTGTATACGGGGTACCTCAAAGAGTTCTACAGGAAGTAGTCGACGTGTCCTTGTGCCGCAACTATTCCAAATAGGACCAAGAGGCTGATCTCGGTTATTTAATTCCTAGAGTGTTGCACTTCGCCCTTGAGGGGTTGTATCTGGCACCCCCAGATGCGATGTTGCCAGATTGTGCATATTTTCCCTATATCTGGGGAATTTTTGGTATGTCATGCACAATGCTGCTGACGATACCGTAACGCTATGTACATACATAGATAGCCAAGCTGTGTTTGAGAGGGAAAAGAAAACTTACCATTTCCGGTTGCATACTTTGCTTCACTTTGATATTAATTGTTCCCGTTCAATTTCCATTTGGAAAATCCAAATTCACTAACTAATTTGGGTGGCCCGGTGAGAAAAAGCCTTATTATAATTGTGATAATGAGACATTTTTTTATGTATATGCTGTTAAATAAGGAGTAGAATAAAATGAGTAACACGAAGTTGGTAATATAATAATCGTTAAGAGTGATTTACGTACTTCTACGTAAAGGATAGAAAAGTCTCATATTCTAGTTAAGGATTAAGAGGATTCGTACATCCGTGAGAGGATAACCTAATTTAACGAACCAAGAAAAATGTAATTTTAAAACCATGTATAAAATATTAAATAAAAGGATTTCAACAATAAACCATATTTTATTTCAAAGTCCTAATTTCATATGGTCTATTAGGAATGAATTTCGTAACAGTTCCATATATATGAGAGTAAAGAATAAAAAGTCTGCAATGTAATGTATAATAAATTAATTTCAATTAACAATTACAAACATTACTACTTTGATATCATACTTTCTTTTAAATATTCAGCTTATATGTACTGTAACATATCTATAAATTTGTTTAAAATCGTGTTATATTTGCAATCCAGTTTCTGTAGCTTCCCACTCTAGTTAATACCCCAGGTGTTGTGGCGCAAGGTTTGTCAGACCAAGATACAATGCCATATTGGACACCATCAACTGTGAGGGCTCCCCCTGAATCACCCTATAAAGAAAGCCTGTTAAATATATTTAAAATACGTTAATACGCAATTTTTCAAAACTGGAATATTCATTGGACCCAATTTTCTTTAGTAACATAGGTGGTTTTATAAAGTGGAATTAAAAAAATCATCTGGCAACCCTGATCACATGTTCACGATTTGTTGTGCTGAGTTATGGACATAACGCGACACTAGATAATGGCCGTTGTTTATTTAAATCTATTCTAACTACTACTACCTACTTATAAAATATGAAAAAGAGACAATTTCAGGATATCTGCTATCATTACATACAGAGTATGTCATATAATATGCTCTGTGGGCATACCTTTTATTTCTTTATAAAAATAATTTCCATAACAATAAATGTTTTTCTTTTGAATATCTTACCGTGCATTGTCCCTTTCCTCCTCCTCCAGCGCATATATGTGAAATCGTCGAATAATTACTAGAGAAATACTGAAAACAAACGTCATCAGGGAATATAGCGATATCCACTTTTTGTAAAAATGTTGCTACAGTACCATTTACGTAAGGGTAGCCCCATCCAACTAGTAGTCCGTCTTTTAATACCGGCGGAATTGCATGTTCCTCAGGGAGGCTTACGGGCCCGGCATTTTCGTTGAATGCGAATGGTTCCTCCATCTACAATATTTCAACATTTCAGAAATTTTTAATGATCCATGTAGAAACCTACCTCCATAAGAGCAATGTCATTAAAATATCCTCCATATGGTTCGTAGTCTACATTTACGTAAGCTTTCCTCACTTTTCTAGTGTGGCCTTCAACAGCCTCACAATTGTCAATGTTAGGAGTCCCGTATAGAACTGATGAAACATTGATGAAGCTAGAATATTAAATGATAAGTATAAATTCTTGATATATTTAACTTTCCCCGTATATTAACTTAAAGATAATAATAATTTGTTAAAGTAAATCGTTCAAAATTTAAAAGAGCAATTGAAGAACGTAGCTCTAATAGCCTTGTGGGAAGAAAAACCGTAGTAAAAAAAGGCATACAAACAAAAACTATTAGAACAGACATCTAAAAAAGTACCAGAGATGAACTAAAAGTAAATCAGTCTCGCCGACAACATGCTATAGAGTAAAACTATCAAAACATTACAGATAATAAACAATTGCAACTGCTGATGGTTTCAATATTGTGGAAACAGGAAATCACAGCCAAGTGCAATCATTGACATACTACATTTTGATAGTTGACATTCATCGTTAGATGATTATGAATGACTTCAACAATCACTTGAAGAGCACTGCAGAGCCTCAGAACTTGAAACATAGTAAACTACCCAAGCAGCATGGTGATGTCATTATTACGTTCTTTTAAGGTGATTTTTAGGTCTAAGACGTCAAGTGACCAATTAAAGCCGAACATATGACGTCATTTCTATGTCGTCTTTAAAACGTCACTTTTTTCTCGTCATTCAGGCGTACCTTTCTAATCTAATGTTATTAATTCTTAAGACGTCATGAATTTGACGTCAACTTGACGTCATATTTTCGACGAATATTTTTCCTCCCTTTGCTTATACTTATTTCATGTTAAGATGGAGACATTTCTAAATTTAAACCATAAAGGGCACTTCAACGGTTAAAATTACAAAATCTTTTTGTAATTTTTTAATGTAATTTATATCAGCAATCATCTTCGCAATCGGAACAAGGGATTGTTTCGATTTCCGCATTCTTTTGAACAGTAGGAAATTGTCAATTACTTGAAACAAGCGTAAGCTTAGCATAAGCCAGACAAAGACGCAAACAATAAAACATAAAATAAAGTCTCTATATCAGCCAGCGCTCCATTCTTGTACTGCATGTAGAAATGTATGAACATATGATAAATACTATATTTTTACGCATCGCTGGGAACACATGACTTAAAATAAATCAATAGAATGCTATGCGTTCTCGTCTGTTTGGAGTTTGTACTGTTTTCCCTGCATGTCTTTTGGAAATGAAGTCAAATAAACGTCAGTTCACGACGTCATTTGGCTGTGCCTTTTTCTCGTCATTTTGTCGTCTCTTTTGTAGTTCTTTTAACGTATTTATGTCCTAAAAACTGCCGAAATAAATACGTCATAATGACGACACCATGCTGCCTGGGTAGTCAACATAGTCAAACATGGTCAACCATAATCAAGACAATGGAAGTGCGACTGTTCGATCCCATAAGGATTCAGTTGGAGAGACATATTTAGACCGAGATTTCCGAGTCTGGGAATGTCTTCATCTATGTGCCCAAAGCTCATCGTATTTATGAAACAACTTGAAGGCGTATTATATAGAGAATCGCGTTTTTTTCCAATCCGGAATAGACGCCATACATGATGTGGTCAGATCTTAAATGAGCCTGGAGATCAACATAGGTACTATAAATAGGTTATGGCGCAAGACTCAAAAGGATACTCTTATTTGTCCCTATAGTAAATATTTATGGCAGAAAATATTATAACATACGATTTTCTGAAAAAATATAGTAGATATTTTTTTAATAGAACTTACTCCATATAAATACAATGTGCAGCAGTTAGAACCCAGCGATCTCCAATTATAGAACCTCCACATTCGTGACAGTTATTATACCGTACGGAGACCTGCAACAAAAATTAACTTTCCTCGTCTAGCAGAATTTGATGATTTTAGATCAAAGAAAACTGAAATCTAACTGAGCTATCAATGATAAATGGATCTGGTATGTTTGATTAGGTATATATTTTGGTACGACAGTTCATTTTTAAATTTTCTCATTTTTCAGAAGAATATATGCCAAAATTAATATACCTACATGAAAAATTTAGAGACTTTAAAGACTTTTTTAATTTTTTAAACAAAACTGACACAATACTTACCGCATATGGAGCATCTCCATAATTCACATTCTCTCCATCCACGATCCTCCCACGAGGAAGCCCTAAAAGTAAAAAGAACAACATACAACATTACATTGCAGATATGTTGTAGAATACGTGTTACGTATGTAAAAACATTGGTACAAGCTCTATTTGATACATTTTTACCAACGATTACATTTTTACCATATATTATTAGGAAAATATAAACATAAAATATGTAAAAAATTAATTGTAAGAATTTAATACCATAAAAACAGATTGTATTTAATTTTTAAAATAACTTCTCAAAATAATTAAATAATCCATAAAGTAGGTAATGTATGATATTATTTGAAGATATGATCTAAATAAATTGCACGGGTTTAATATAGTAGCATTTTTTTAATAGTTATCTAAAAACAACTTGAGATGATTAAGTACGAGGTATGTATGATATGTTTATTATTTAGTATAATGGCAGTGTTTAATAGACACTGGTACAATTAACAAACATATTATTATTTTATTTGTTATTCTTTAGATATTCAGTAAATTAAATTATATATTTAGAAACGTCAAAATGAAAGTGATGTTAGGTATCTCAAAATAACTCTACGACGTATATTAAATTAACGCATCGCCATTATAAATTTACCAAAATCTTGTTTGCTATGTTTTCTTTTCGTAACCTGGAGTTGGATGTCATTGATTTTTTTTTGCATTGTAGGTTTGTTTCTTGAGAATGTCACTATACTTCTTGTTTTTGATAAAATTTTATTTTTCAGTTTATACCGGGCGTAATAAAAATATCGTGTACCTACGCTACCTACGCTAAAATACCTACGCTGCCTTTTTCACTTGTATGCGTGATTAAAATGTAAATTTAAAATGAAACAGGTTTATTCAATAACAAATACAAACAAAACATAAAGTTTTGAGAAACTTAACGTGTTATACCGCCTCTGAATGGAATAAGTGCCTGCATTCGACGTGATAAACTTCTTATTAGCTGTTAAATGCTTTCCTAAGGAATGTTATAGAGGTTTCCAAAGATGCTCTATCTCTATAGGATTCATGTCCAGGCTCCGCGGTGGCCAGTCCATCATCTGAATATTGACCTGATTTAAGTATTCCAAAACCGGCCATGCGACATAAGGGGGAGCATTGTCTTGCATGCAAATAAACTGTTCCCCTATAAACGGCGCAAAAGGCGTAATTTTGAACAATAGTTTACAAGTAAAATTGAGCATTCTTTAACCTTGGACGACTTGACCTTGTCTTCTAGAGTGTGATCCTGTTTCGCTGTAACTTCTGATCATACGACCAATAGTGTAATACTTAACATCCAACGGTTTTCCCACATAACGCACACTTCTTGCTCCATCAAAGTTAATGCTCCTACACAGTCATCATTCGTTAAATTGCATGATCGATTTATGTTTCTAAATTTTAAGGGTTTTAACTTTACGTATATTTCGATGCTAACAAGGACTTCTGACTTTCCATTACCAGAATACTGTTTTGAAACTGTCAACCTTTAATCAATCATGACAAGCCATCTACGATTTGTTATAATACTGCGGTATATCTGTCAAAAATAAAGTAACTTGATTTAAACACGACGACTGTATGCGATAACAAGATGAATAAAAACACATTGAAATAAAGGCCGCGTATCTCCTTTAATAATAGGAATAATAAAGTGAATAAAAAAATGTTAAGGAAAGATGAGGCTATAATTTGATTCCAATTACGATATGTTGGAGTGACTGGTATAGCCCACAGGGTGTTACAAATTTTCGAAAAAAAAATTTATTACGCCCGGTATAAACCGAAAATTAACGTTTTATCAAAAACAAGAACTATATTAACACTGTCAATAAACAAACCTATTATGCAAAAAAAATCATTGTTATCGAACGCCAGGTTAAGAAAAAAGTAGCAATAAATTTCGGCAAATTTATAATGGTTAATGCGTTAATTTTTGACAAGATTTCATTTCGCCTTATAACTAGTATCACCATCAGGGCTTTTGTGAAAATGCAGAAAGACTGTCTAAAGACAAAAGGAGATAAAATAAGAAAGTACTTTAGGTGTCAGGATACCAAAATTTTAATATTCTATCAACGGAAGGAAAACATTGCAATTGCGAAATGATGGAATGCACAACACAACACAACAGTGTGTATTAAGTATATTTTTTTCTAAATTCCTGTACTACTACTGATATATTATTTTGTACGATATGGACTTACCCAATCTAAAACTTCACCTACCTAAGGCGTAAAATGAATTCAGCAAAATAAAGACTCCAAACCAAAGTAGCACCATGGCTGGCTAATAATTATCCAAACTGATAAGCATTCATGCAATCATGTGTTACATTGTTCCAAGTTATCTTAAATATCAAGATTATTAAGAACCTTATTCGATGAATTAGAAAATAATACATATAATTGAAACCAACGCAATGCTTTTTATCAAAAACAGATTAGGTATATGTTTATCGTTTAGTTTGAGTATGTCATATTTTCCTAAACTTTAATCGATATTGACGAAGTTATTTATATGATAAATTTAAATAAATACAATATTTCAATTTATAAGGGGTAAGTTTTCAAAACTCCTTTTTGATTGCTACGGATAATATTTAATATTTGGATGTACGTACTAACGTTTAATTTTAATTGTAATATGTTTCATCGGGAGTGTCCATCTGTATAAAACCCAGCATTACCAGGAGATTCCGCATTACTCAGAGGAAATACTTTTCATAATCAATAACGATGATATTGTTCCCAGCAAAATGGAGATCTTCTGAAATGGAGAATAGAGAAATATCGACAACATCTAGGAATTCTCTCCAGTTGTTCATCAGAGTATTTTGGACACTTTTGTATTTTCTTTCGTGGTCGACCATAAAATATTTCTTTTAAATGCTGATTTGATTATTTGATTTTTTTATATTAATTGGTTTGTGTTTATTAAGACCTTTATCATACAATCCATTTATAGATTGTGAACGATTCTGACTGCGTATATAAAAAATTTTGTTAGTTCTCGTTTCAAAGTTGTGTATTTCATTAAGTATTATAAATTATACATTAATCAAAGTAAGGGGGCAACAATTAATTATTAATTTTAAATATAAAAATCAAGGATAAGTGGTATAATCTATCCGTAACTGATAACCACGGAAGAGAAGGCAACATAAATCCTATTGAGACATATCTATTACGCTTCAAAATTATTCTCATCCCTCTATTTTGTAATTTTTGCAAAATTGATATTTTATTTGACCATGGCGAGTGTAGTAAACTGGTATAGTAGTCAAAATGAGGTTGTATTATTATGTTGTATATAATTATGTTTGTTTCAACTTACAAAGTGGATACAACTCTTGGAAGAAAATATAGTATTTTTGAAAAAATTTTATATTCGTAATTAAAGTGTGCTTAATACTAAATCGTTGTCCAGGAAACATCCTAGGTACCTAAACTCCGTAACTACTTCAATTTTTGAATTATTCATATACAGTTTAACTGTGTTAAAGTCACTACTGTTATATTTATACCTAGTAGTTATGACATTTGATTTCATTTTTTGAATATTTATTTTCAATTTATTTTTATTTAGATATATCATTATTTTTTCAAGTGAAGTGTATTCATCTTCTCAATTGCTACATTTAGGCTGTTATTACTGACAGAAATAAGCGTGTCATATGCAAATAAATTTATAAAATAGCTAACATGGCATTCATTAATATCATTAACATATATCAAGAATAGCAACGGGCCAATGACACTGTCCTGTGGTACTCCAAAATTGGTACAACTATTATGGGAGAGAAGCGATGGATTTTTTTGTTAAGAGGGTGAAGGTAGAGAAAAACTTGGGAACCCCTTTAAAGCATGTTCAAAGTCTTGCAGAATACATGGGGACATAAAATGTTTAAAATACTACTCTCATATCACGTAAGAAGGAAATAACCAAACTGTTGAGTGAAGGCAAACTTTCAGTTAACTATTAAATTTAGTTTAGCTAAGTATTTAATTAGATCTATCACTTTTGTATTCAAATAAAAGAAGCAAGTAGGTACATACTAAAAATTCCATTATCGAAAGGAAGCAGATTAGTTAGTTACCCACTAATTTAATAAAATGATATGCGTCCTTATCCATGATAAGTAGAATTAAAATAAATTACCTTCTTGAAAGTCAATTGGAAGATAGGTAAGCATGTCACCGTCGATAAAAAATAGTATATAGGTAAGGATTTTTCACAAAAAGTGCAACATTTTACATATTACAGTTAAAGAATTATAAAAGAAATGCTGGCGTACGTGTATTGTTTATTGGTGTGCATCTGTGGAATTTATGGTAAGCGAGGTTCTCAATTTCCAAAAATTTGTGTCCGAAAAGGGCATAATGATGCTGATACGTTGATGTTGATATAATGATGAAAATATCACTGAAGAAAAATGTGGCTCCATCAGAAGAAAGCAAATAGTTTTTTAAACAACCAAATACTTTTTTATATAAAATCAAGTTCTCTATATATGTCATCCTGAATTTGAAAAAATTATCAAGGTTGAAGTATTTGTTAATACTTTCAGTAAAATAATCTAAATCAAGTTAGGTTGTTCCTATATACAGTTAAGCATATTTTCTTAGATAACGGTAGTATTACCTATGTATCTACGACTTCTTTCAGAAGTTTTAGTTCCATCATAACTGTACCCATCACATACAACTTCATTATTAGTGCCATAGTTTTTACGCAGATATTTGATGTGTTGTTTAAAAATTTAGGAAAAATTTTGATTTTGTCCCCATTTTAATAGCATCAATGATATAGTAAAACTTACTAACATCGTTAACATGTTCATATTATTCAAAAATATCATATAGCGATGATTTCTTTGCTTTTCTCACACCAGCATTACCAAAAAGAGATATATTCTTTGAGATAAATATTAAATATTTTAGATAAATTAATTTCTGCATAAATTGTGTTTACATTGTTTAAACAATTTCTTATATTTGCATTTATATCTGCATAATGACAACGCACAATGTTAAGAATATTGACGCTTCATTGACTCGACTATCTAGGCATTTCTTAGTTTAAGATATTTAAACGATTTTTTTTAGAGTTTTGGAATAATTACATTTTTGTTGTGATGTTATAAATATTTTCTTGAGTTATAACTATCGAGCACCTCGATGTCTATTGACTCAGTAAGTTACAAACACAGGAACGTATTGGTATCTGATATTTTTGTGTTAGGGATGTCCACTAAGGCTATCTGTGCTCTCCACATGTACATTGAAATAATTTATAGGTGACAACAGAATCGTCAACGGCACCCACGCAAAAGATGGAGAATTCCCCTATGCTGTAAGTTTTCCACTCAATAATGAGATTTAAAAAAAATACTCACTAATTTTTTAGGTATCTCTTCGAAGAAACTCAAGTCATACATGCGGTGGAACAATTTTAAATGAAAAGTTCATACTAACTGCTGCGCATTGCGTCTGTCAGAATTCCAAGTTAGTAGCAACATTTTTTTCACATCTAATTCGATGATAACTAAACTAAGTTTCCTATAATTATTTTCCAGGCCTCAGGATGTGTCATTGTTTTCTGTGCAATACGATATGTTGGAGATTACGAAGGAACCTATAAATACAATAGAAGTCGAAGACGTATACTGTCATAAATTTAATTCTGAAAAATTAATTTACGACGCTGCTGTTCTAAAGGTAGAAACGGTTTTTTATATATTTATTCCATAACATATATTTGCCAATCGATAATTTTCCTATTTTCGGAAGCGGCCAAATCTTATATATAAGTACTAGCCCTTTTCTTTTTACTACCATAATGTGCTCCAAAGGATCGGGTCTACTGCCAAAAAATATAGGATTCTATGCATTTTTCATATTATTGTCACACCAATCTGCATAGGTTCTCGAAAAATTTTCCTTTGCTGCAGTAACTCAATAGAAATACATAAATGTATGGTTTGGTTATAGTTGAAATCTCCCATTCCCGAGGGCAAATGGACAGCTGTAAAGATAACAGATCACTTCGTCGCAAATGATAAAGAAAGCGGCGTTATAATAGGTTGGGGAAGATTATCCGTAAGTATGACATTTTAAAGGACAACTGGCAACGGACTACATTTTTAGTAACATACATCTGTATTTTGTCTATAATGTTAACTAATTGTATTTTTAGCATGGTGGCCCAATATCTAAAACCCTACAGAAAATGAAAGTGGACATCTACGATGATGAGACTTGTGGCAAAAAATTCGACACAGTTCATCATATTTGCTTCGGAGCTCCAGTTGGAGGAGCTTGTAATGTAAGTAAACGCCACAATGCCTACAATAACTTTGTTCAATGATACTCATGATTTTCTTGATTCATGCTTTGGTTACGATTCGGCATGGAATCTGCTAACAATTATGGTAAATTCGGCATGCCTATGCTGTTTGTAGCACAGAGTCTAGAACCAATATGAACAACTACCTCTGAAATGATTATTGGTGCAGACTCAGACGACACTGACGACAGAGATGTCCCCGTTCCATGTAGAGCTTACAACTTAGCCACAGCTTATACAAATAAACCACTACTACTACTAGTACTACTACTAGTCATTCTTTCAATGACACATTATATCATACTCTGTGACCATAACGCCCGAGTGCATATTCCGAAGCAGTTGCTATTGTATTTTCTATAAACATTTAAAGATATGGCCAACTTTTTCAAAATTTATCATATTCTGTATAATTTTAATATTTATACCTAATGGATATTATATAACTTTTATATAATAATATCGTAGCACGTGTACAGCAGTTGAGAATTATTTTAATTTTAGTTTCTGGCTATTCCCAATCATTCTGTTTTTCAGTGATTTAATTCCTTGTTTTTCTAGGGCGATTCTGGGACGGCATTAATTGTAAATGGAATCCAAGTGGGAATAGCATCCTTCATAACAGATCGGTGTGGAACAGCAAATAAGCAGCATCCCAATGTTTACTCAAGAATTTCGACATATTATGGCTGGATATCCGACATAGCTGGATTATAAACTTTACTTACTATAGAGTGCAAGCTTTTGACCAATGATGAATATGTTTCTTTTTAGTACATTATTTATATATATATATATATATATATATATATATATATATATATATATATATATATATATATATATATATATATATATATATATATATATATATATATATATATATATATATATGTATATATATATGTATATATATACTTGTATATACTTATATCTTTTTTTATACATTCATGTTGGTGGTCAAATTTCACAGTATACAAATGTCCTACCTAAAATATGAATTTTAATAAACATTATACACGAATAAGTATCTGTCAATTTCCTTATTTTGAGCGATTTTTAAATCATTGGGGTAAAACAACGGGAAAAGGAACTTACGACTAACAAGAAGCGACAGAAAGCTTGGTTGTATAGTAGTAAGTGTCAGATTACAGCAGTCATATATGACCAACATTCCATCACGTTCTTTCAGTGTACAGCGTTTACATGTATATTTTGAATCCTCTTTTAACTCTCTTATTTTTAACTTTATAGAAATTGCCTCGAATTTGCTGAAAATTTAGTATTTTATTTTGCAGATTTTAAATATGCAAACAAAAAAACAATTTGTCACAAATAAGACATTCACTGCTATGTATTATTAAATGGAGCACCCTGTATGCTTTTAAATATTTGCATTACGTTTCTTCAATTTATTTATGCTGTTATTTAGGATATTCGGATTCTCATTTAAATGGATTATTTCGGCAGATATTCTATTTTGCAGTTGGTATACATTTACAGTTCAAAAGGTGGTTCAAAATATACGTAAATATACGATCCCTTACATAGAAATTTATCTGTTTTCTTAGTGTAAGTATTTGGTTGTGTATCATTCAATTCAGCAGGGTGACAAAGTTACAAAATCACCACAATTATACATAAAATATAGGCATAAAAGATTTTTCAAAAATTTTCAAATATTATATGATCCAAAAGATCCTTTTAGAGGATAGAGGCGTATCGTCAACTACTACTACGCCATGCCTAAGACTTGCTTTTACTATTGTACCTAGACATTATTTAATCTTTAAAAATTAGGACTGTAGAATTCCTATATATTTTAAAGGATTCCTATAGGTATATTTTAAAGAAGGATAATAATAAATTATAGTAATATTAAAAAGTCAAATGATATAGTCTTTATAAAATGAAGAATAGAACGTAGATCAAAACAACTCTAATTCTGACTTCGTGAAAATATTACAATCCGGCATATTCCTCAATGAAATCCAAGAAATTCGTGACCTTGGTGTAAAAGTTGGGGTAATTTTCGTTGGCTGTACCACATGGCGCAGTAATAAAGGAAGCGATGCCTACTTGCTGTCCACCCACAAGAAGGGCAGTTCCAGAGTCTCCCTGAAAAGAGATCGAGGTTAATGATATATAGGTATTGTAAACATAAAACATAATTGGTAGCAAGGTTTTCCTTATAGCTTGCAAGAAGTTTATTCTCTGGAATTATATATCCAGAGAATAAACTTCTTGCAAGCTATAAGGAAAAGCTTACTACCAGTTATTTCAGTAAGTAATTACTGGTTAACGATAAAATATACTTACGTGGAGGTGTCGACGATATGATTTACTTACATTACACGCACTGCCTAAAGATGCTCCAAGACATACATGCTGATCAGCGTCAAATTTAGCCCCGCACACTGAATCTGTATAGACATCCACATCTAACTTCTGAAGAACTGCTGGATGAGGACCACCTTGCTATATGAAATACAACATTTAGAGCAGTTTTTAGTAGATATTTTATTATACAGGGTTGGTAGATATTTTATTATACAGGGACATAAATGTGTGGAAATACCTGACTTATGATTAAAAAATACCTTGAATAAAAGGTTTTTTTAATAGTGTCTAGAAAAGTTGTACATTTAGTAAATAATTTAGAGTTAGGAAAAGTTCGATTTTTCCTAGTGCGGGAAAATTTTTCCCGCACTAAAAATCACCGACACAATAATACGAGCAATAATATTAACGATGACCTAATAAACAAACTTTAAACAAACTCCTTTATTCAAACTATATTAACATTCCCTCAGGAGTCTTGATTTACATTTGCGAAATTCATAATTTGACAAAAAAAATTGAAAAATTATTATAAATATAGTTATTTGAGCTGTTTTCAAAACAATATTTAAAAAGCTCGTAGTAAAAGTATCTTTTCCCCATATTATTGCATAAAATAAACTATAACATATTTTTTTAATCAAACATTGTTCACTGTTCAGCATTGTTTAGTTTTTTCCACACATTTGCCCAACCCTGTATATTTCGAAGTAAATCATTTAAGAGCATTAAGCCAACCAACAATCTTACCCATATCCTACCCCAACCGATAACGACGCCGCTGTGTTCCAAGCTGCCATTAAATTCACCGGCCAAGTCTACAGGTGCCCAAGTACCATCAGCGGGAAGAGGTGTTTCTAGCTAAAATGACTTTTATTTAATTTGGATTTCATAAAAGAGTGTATGAATGTACAGAATGCAACTTATATAGAATGATATAAGACGATGAATAATAGGTAGGCGATGAAAAAAAGGGAATAATATGTAATAAAATGGAATAATAGCAGCTATTTATGTAACCAGTTGGGAAAAGTACTATTTTATGTAAGGAGCATGCGAAGCGAGCGATAGCGAGTTCCGCAAAAGGATGCGAGAACTCAAAATAGTGTTTCCCAACGTGTTTCATACAAGATTTTTTCTAATTTTCACCAATTTTATATTTTATGAGAAGAAAACTGAATTTTATACGTTTAAAAACAATCCAGTAGGTTGTAAGGATGTGACAGCTCGTCACTTTCAGAGCTTGTCAGGTCTAAATAACCTACTATGAAATTGGGTTTAGTTGTTGGAAAGAATATAAAAATAAAATTCTATTTGTTGGTCCAAGCAACACTTACCTCTAAAACTGCAACATCATTGTTCACTGTCTT
The DNA here is from genome assembly GCA_964058915.1 of Tetropium fuscum. Classification (NCBI taxonomy): domain Eukaryota; kingdom Metazoa; phylum Arthropoda; class Insecta; order Coleoptera; family Cerambycidae; genus Tetropium; species Tetropium fuscum. Next base: position 1,416,246 of record CAXKVY010018455.1, on the reverse strand, counting down.
ATTGGCAAAATTTAACGCATTACAATTAATTTTGGAGACTTGTATGCTTCTCTCAGTTGTAGCCGAGATTTCAATCGATCCGTACTGAATTGTAAACAGGGAGGCATTTAGGGGACTGAAACAGAAGTTTCTTGAAAACCTTATGTATAATATTCGAAATGTTATATTTCTAAAGTTCCTATTTCTACCGACTCTCTTTCCTCAATAAAAATATGTATCCATACTAATAATTCACCAAACAAACCGCAATTCCGCAAGTGTGAACATGAATATTGATATTAGCAATCAGAGCATTGACGATAGTAAATATACTATCGTCCCTTCTAAGTACGGGTTGTACATATAAGATTCACGAAAATCCTATAATGTTTTCGTTGAACAAACAAACTAGAGCAAAAAATTGTGCGGCATTTTACAAAGAAAACCCGTAGCAATTACTACAGAACCAATAATTCACATCACTATGCAATACAAAAGGATATTTAGTGTAAAATTGTGTACCGTTACAATTTCTTGTGAATAGAAATAGGGTCTGCAGTCCGCGGCTTACCGTATCGATCGCTATCCCTCTTCAACTCATATAAATCCCATTTCCCTTCTCGCTCACTTAGCAGAGACCTGCCTGAACAAACTGCCGATTTATGGCTTTACTGCTCAGTAGTGGCTTATCATCATGCGCAACCAAGGTGAAGTGACTTCAAAAGATGTGTTATTATGTGATATTCATATATGTGCAAAACTTTATGTGCCAAAAAATTATTTAGTTTTGGATGCATTTAAAATATATTGAAAAAAATGTGCATGCTGCGTGTGCAACTTAGTGCTCAATTGAGCCAATAACAATTCAAAATAACAGAAAGAAATTAGGATAATTGCGCACGCCACTAAGCACCGCATTCCATTAGTTTGCATATTAAACGAAAGCACTATAGTTCAGCAAATCTCGAGCTACCGTATATAGGCAACGCGCCACTCATTAATTAGTCATATACCCTGTCATGTTCGCACCTTCTTAGTTTTTACTGTAGATATATATGCGTTGTTGTCTCTAAAGGTTTGACTATGTTCACCAGTCGATTTAAAATATGGTTATTTCACTTTACCTTCCACCAGGGGTGGGTAAGCATGTGCAGTGGGCGGCAGTCAGAATGCGTCTCTCATTAAGAATTGTAGCTCCACATGTATGTTTGAGATTACTTCTAAGAGACACCTTTATCAAAACAGAATATTTAGTATGGAATCACGGGAACTTAGAAATGTATTAACTTACAGCAAATGGAAATTCTCCTTCTACTGCGTCGGTTCCATTCACAATCCTTATGGTAGAAGCTAAAGAAAATATATTTAGTTATGAGGTACCATTCGCAAGTAAAAATAAAAGCACACAATGAATTAATGCAATGCAATGTAGTTATTATTACATGTTCTTATTGCATTACTTTGAATAATAATAATGTTAATAATAATATGCCTTTATTTAGTTATAAAAGTAAAGCGGACAAAACAATATACAGGAATCGCGAGGTCCAACGTACCTAGTTGTTCTTCCAGCCAACCATTCGGGAAAAAGAACATTGCACATGAACATATTTAGCATATCAAAATGAATAACAGAAAAATAAAATGTAGTCTATATGCTTAAATTTCTTCTTGAAAAGAGTAAAAGTCTCATTTGTTTTCTCAAGGAGTATATGGACGGAGAATTCTTAACATTTTGATTAAAAAGTGTAGCAGCATTGTATGCAAAACTTGTCTCGTATAGAGCTAGCTGATTTATGTTTGGGTACACTATACTGACTATACAGGTCCTTATGACGAATAGTAAGTGTATGAACATCACTTCCTTGTATTACCTTGTCAAATAAGCATTTAGGTTGCAGCAGATAAACCAGACAAGCCAAGTACAAAAGATAACGTTCGTCTAGACGTAATCATTTAAATTTATCTAATTCAGGTGTAATATGGTCAAATTTTCTTACTCCGTAGTAAAATCTTAAACAAACCTTTTGTACTTTTTGGAGGCTCTCTTTATCCTTGTTTAAAATCGCTGGCCAATATACTGTATCACAATATGCAATGTAGCCAAGAATCAGTGAATCACATAGCCTTAATTTTACGTGTAGACGTAATACATTCTTTATGTTATGCATTATGCATATACAAAGTCTTTAATTTCGCATCTTATTTTTTAATAGCATAATTAAGAAGAACATCATTTGCGTAATTCATTATAATAATATCTACATGGTAGGTAATCTCAAATGTGTATTTTGAGATTTCAGAATTAGAGTAAGTATGAGACTCTAAAATATACAGTAGGTATCTACACCATCTTCATATTCTGAAATAGACTTAGTCTGTAAAATAGCAATGGTCTCGTACATATAGATATAGGTACGTCTACAATATGCGATCGTAGTGTTCAGATAAATTAAACTAAATCCTGTTGAAGGAAAAAAACTTAATGGATTGGTGAAGTAATGGCAAATATCGAAGCTAACAGTGAAGGCTTTGAATACATAAAGCAACAAGACAAAAAAAACGCAACGAAGAATGAAAACATATTTTAAAACATATTTGAAAACTGTATAAGGAAAAATACTAAAACACATGATGATGACGAACTAACTGATGACAACTGATTATTAAATTGTAAAACAGTACAACACAAGAAATACACACTTAAATTAAATTTTCAGAATTTATAATAAACACCAATATATAATACCAAATTATAATAAGCACCACCATATTTATGAGGTATGTGGATTATACCTACATTAGAATGTAGAGCTATTATAGCTAAGTACCTAACATATTTCAACAACTTATGTCTTTAAGATTAGGTTCATCAAAAAATTAAATTATACTTTTCCGTCTATTTCAGACCAAGATTTTAAAATTACTTAGAAGGACATCTTCACCATAAACCTATCTTAATTATGTAATTTATTAAATGTGCCTAAGTTATAGATAATGTAATTATTTTTCTTACCATAAGTACAAGAAAAAAGTGCAAGAACTAACACCCACTTTAACATCTTAAGTGCTTCCTAATAACTGAAATGTTTTGCAATATCACGATTTGTAATATCATCAGCTAATTGTTATGTACTCGTAGAAAAAATATTAGTTAAAAATGTCAACTATTTACCTAGAATTAAATAAAATATCATATCTCAAGAGGCATAGGTAAATGGCGATACACAATCAAAAGCTTTTAATTCTAAATCAGTATATCTTAAATAAAAATGTATTGCTGATTTTAAAATTTATCAATAATGATATTATTCACATTGAGAGCTAATTTCTAAATATAAAGGAAGATATTGTATCCTTTACGTATTTTGTAAATTTTTAATTGTGGATGCATGGCAATTTTAAATTTTAATATTTTTGATGGAAGAATATTCTGGCCATTTAGCGGAATTCTTAACGAAAGTCATTATACATTTGAGCAGAAGTGTAGAGTGGAGACCGAAAAATAGTGGTGGTACAGTGGCAGATCCTAAGCGGGCACAGGGACACGCGCCTCTGGCTTAGAATGTAATATCAACGCAGCAAGGACGGCTCTGTGTCGTAAGATAATTTTCCTCCGCGAATCTGCTCGAAATCTGATTTGTGGACCTTTGGCCCCACGCACTCTTTGTTTCTCGCAACAGCCGCGATAAGTTTCGGACGTTAATCGTATTGTGATTGTTTTTATTTCACAAATCGCCAGATTCGCGGAACTGTATTAGCTCGCAATATATAAAGACAATTGAGTTTTGTTCATTAGCTTTAGAGGAAATAGGAAAAATAAAAAGTGTCGGGCGTCACAAATCCAATTTGTTGGTTCTGCATGTAATAAAATGTAAAATGCAAAAGTCGTGATGAACTTTGAACTTTTTAAATATAAACTTGTTAGCGTGAACCAATAATTACGAATCATGGACGACGTAAGATTTCTATTCTACCAGTTGTCAGCCGTCTGTCTGCTTTAATTATTCTTCTTCATCTGCATCTTTTGCTCTGCTTTGTCTGGGATGATCACAGTGGCGGCTCGTTTTCTTTACACTTGGGTAGGCGACAAGGGATAAAAAATATGGAATATCGAAATTTTAAATTTATCGGTCAAACGATTAAAATGAAAAATTAGAAATTCGTTCTGCTGAATATTTTTCTTAAAAAATAGCTTTTTACACACCCACAATAATTATTTATTATCTATTTATCCTTACAAATGATTTTTAAATTTTTTTTCCAGTTGAAATATCTAATAACAGTAACCAACCAATATCTTATGACTTTTTTTGGACCTACCTATTTCGAATAATAAGTCTGTTATATCTAAAATGTTTTTATACGGCGTGGTTAAAAATTAATATTCCACATATCGTTCATAAATTTTGCTATATAATATAACCTTTTCCTCCATTTATTGACCGCTGCTGATAACTGGTCGCCAATATATTTTTTTAAAACATTCTTAAAAAATATTTTCAATTTCTTAAATGCTTCTGTACTAAATCCCGTTTAATAATCACATTAAATGTCCCATGTAAATTACCAATATTGAAAGATTCGTATAGATTCGCAGAGGTATATCTAGGGGGGGAGGCAGGGCTGCCTCTGCCCCTGTAGCTACGCCAATGGACATTAATTAAAAACGTACGATTATTTAATAAAATGAGTAGGTACACCAAATGTTTTAATAAAATGAGTGAAGGGGAAATACTATAAACTGTTAAACATCTGACATCATAGGTATGTTACAATCCGGCAGAATCCTCAATGAAATCCAAGAAATACGTGACCTTGGTATAAACATTAGGCAAACTTTCGTTAGAAATACCACAGGCGGCATTGATAAAGGAGGCGATGCCTACTTGCTGTCCATCCACAAGAAGTGCAGTCCCAGAATCTCCCTGGAAGAGATATAGGTGCCTATATATAGGGTGTCCCATATATTGGCACTATTTTTGATTTTCGGGAAAATCGACTTTATAAAAGACACCTTACGAGATAGCGTAACATATTTGCCAAACATAGTAACAGACAGGTATGCAGCCCATGTGCAACGGCGTGACTACCCATTTCGGTTTTACTCATGCAAAATGTTATTATCTATCTTAGGTTTCTCGTGTGTAAACCCACCTTCAGGCTAAGATAGTTGCGCCATTTAGTGTGAGTAAGACAGAGATAGCTAGTCACACCGTTGAATTTGGGCTGCATATCTCTGTTTGTTACTGTTTTTTTCAATATAATAATACCTCTACCCCTCATTCTAACCGCAATGGTTAGCCCGGAAGCCAGAGATTTGTGCGGGAGAGGGGCCGGCATATTATTATTTCGCGAGCCGCATGTGCGACCAGGATCGACTTAGGTTGGTAAATTCTAATCACCATTCAGTGCAGGAATGAGGGAAACCTGGAAAACCTCATTAGTTAGATCTTGGGGATAAATTATTGAAAATTTATTTCGCACCGGTGCCGGTGCGGGGAATCGATCCACACACGCTGCTAGGTGTTCGAGCAGAGAGCTAGCACGCTGACAACTCGACCACCGTCCCCGTTATATTACGAAGCTACCTCGAGTACCTCGTAAGGTGTCTCATTAGACTTCATTTTCACGACATTCATAAAAGTGCCATATCTCAAAAACTAACAATTTTCTACTAGTCATATTTTAGTCATATTTCTAGTCAGTAATGAGCTGTCCTTCAGCTCTCCAAGGGATAACGTTGACTTATGGGACAGCATATATATATATATATATATATATATATATATATATATATATATATATATATATATATATATATATATATATATATATATATATATATATATATATATATATATATATATATATATATATATATATATATATATATACTTTAAAATGCATTTTAACCCAAAGTTTTGCTACAAACCCAAGATTACTTTTCACAAAATAAATATGAATAGCAAAGAATTTCAAAGCTAATATATATATATATATATATATATATATATATATATATATATATATATATATATATATATATATATATATATATATATATACATATATATAGACTTTAGGTATATATTCAAGGCTATGTGACAGGCAAAACTCAAGTTACTCTAATCCAACGAGTAGAGTCTTCACTTACATTACACGCCCCACCTGGAGATGCCCCAAAACACACTTGCTGATCAGCCTCAAATTTTACGTCGCAAACTAAATCTGTATATATATCCACATCTAGTTTTTGAAGAACTG